>CAOKZL010001136.1:1200000-1631856 GCA_948472985.1 Iguana delicatissima | reverse complement strand
TTTTTTTCTGTTTACTTGGTTCAGTTTGCAGGTATTGCTGAATAGAACTTCACTGTTAGTGATTTGCTTTTTTTCTTACACACAGTGTATATCAAACTGTGAGGTCAAGTAGGGGCAGCTAGATAAAGCTAGAAAAAAAACACCTGGTAAAGAATGCAGCCTTGGCCCTCTCTTATTCTGTATTCTTCTGGAAAAGATTGTTTAGCTGATGCTTGCTGATGTCAGCAGTGGTTTGGAATTAACTTAAAAGGGCTAATAAAATGTAGTGTTGCTGAAATGCAGGCCAAAACAACAACAAAATGGTTTGTAAAGGCTATATAAAATTTATCCTTCAGGCCATTAACATGATTCACATGTGAGCCGAATTGCCTCACCCCTATTTTGGCTTAATACTACTGTGTGGAGTGTTGCTCGCATTCTGCCATATATACGAAGGTAAAAAGCTGTGAAACCTGGCCTTCTGATAGTTGTTGGAAGGATTTGTTCCAGGCTCATATGAACACTTTAGTGAGCCTTGGTTATGCTCTGTGCATTCTCTTAAGTGAGCATGCTCCAAACTGGTGCCCTCCTGTTGTGTTGAACTATAGCTTCCATGATCTCTCAACCACTGTCATTGTTTGGAAATTATAATCCAGTACAGTAACGGTGCAATAGAATTTGGAGAATGAGATCTTAAGCAATAAAGCATTGTATATTTTCAGAGGCAGAGTTTGTGAATCAGTTTTGTCCCTGGACGATTAGATATGATTAAAATAGGAGCTTTTCAGTGTGTCCTCTCAATTATGTAAGTTTCTTTGGAGGCAAGCTGTACTGTGGAGAATTCCTTGGCTGTCCATATTGTTCTTGTGATAGTCGTTGTACATTCCTCTTGTTACTGAAGCCTTCTCTAGTTTAAGCATGCATTCTAGTTTCTTTTCCTTCTGCAAGGCAGAAGAAGGAGCACTATGATTCACACTGTCACTCTTCCCTTGCCCTACTTCAGCAGTATATAGTATTCTTTAACATATACCCTGTCTTTTCTCCCACAACCGTCTCTCCTTACATGCGTAGATAGATACTTGTCTTTACAGCACATAGTTCTGCTAGTGGCTGCATCTAGTATCAAACTGTTGACAGAAACAAGCTGCTGAGAAACAAGAAAGGAGTTAACAGCAGGTTGGGAAAATCCCAGCTTTTACTCAACTATCAAAAAATCTTTGTAAAAAAATTCTTGACATGAAAAGAAAAGATGACAGCGACAACACAAAGCCAGATGAGGACTTGTGGATTTTCAGTACCACGTACATGTCTGCTAGGAAAGGAAAAAGTTACTGGTTGAATTTTAGCCCTGGATGCTTTTATTTAAGAAAATGTAAGAAACCACGTTATATTCTTCTGCAGGTCTCACATCTGAGTTTTGTTACTTCAATACATTTAGGTAAACTTGGGTTGGGCAAGCTTCACCTTTGTGGCTCCAGCAGCACTGGAATCCTAGCACTCACTGATCGGAGTCAGGAACAAACTACGGGCCAGGCAAGGGAGGAAGGAGATGCAAAATGGTAGGATAATGGACCAAAGCCTACAGGACCATATTGAGTCTTTACAGACTATGGGTCTAGTGGTCTAATGGGTGTAAGTGGTGTTGCTGTTACACAATTATGTTAAAAATGCTTGATGATCCACTACCAAGGCCCAGAAATCTTAATGAAGAGGTCCTGATTTACTACATGTTCAATCCTGGGCTTAAACCTGGAATATAACAACTCTGATTGTAAAAAGACTAACCCGAACATTTCCACCTCTTTCGCGTGGAGCAGGGGACGCTGTCAATATGAGCTTAACTATGTATGGGAATCTAAGAGGAGTTATCCTACCCTGATCAGAATTCAGGAAGTTGCTATAGGGCACAGCAATCAATGGATGCCGCTGCCCCAGTACGTATTGGATATGTGGATCCTGGGCAGGGAAGGCCCTGCCCCCAGTATAAATTCACGCTGCACCATCGGAAGCCTGGCTACTGCAGGCATCACATTCCATCTGATCTGGCAACCGATGGAGGCATGGGATAGGCAGTTTGGCTGGACAAGAGGAAAGAAGCTTATGATGAAAGCTATGAGTATGATCCTGACAACACATACCTAACTGAGAGTGAAAGATTCGGAGCCATAATGTTCCCCATGACAGGAGTTGCCCTTAACATAAGGCAGATACGGTGACTGTCAGCCCAGTTGGAGAAATTGGTCAATTCAACAGCTAAAGGGATCAGTGCCCTTCTGGCAGAGGTGGACTCGTTGGCTTCTGTACTGACACAGCATAAAATAGCCCTGGATTACCTCCTCAGCCGAGAAGGAGGCTTGTGTGTATGGTTAAATACCACTTGCTGTCATTATGTTAATGAATCTGGAGCAGTAGAAACCAATGTGGAGAAAATACACTCTGTGGTATCTAATATTAGGAAATCATACTCGCAGTCCGCAGATATGTGGGCATGGTTAGCTTCCTGGCTCCCAAATTTAGCATGGCTGAAGATGCTGTTCGTGGGATTTCTTTTTGTATTAATGATGGGCTAGTGATATGTATGATAGTACCTTGCTTGCTAAACTGCTTCCAATCTGCAATGGGTAAAATTATGGATGGGAAAGTTGCAGTTTATGCCTTAATGGCCCAAACCAAGTAATTATGCTTAAATTGCTGTGTAGAATTTAGTAAAAAGGGGGGGATGAGAAGGAAAAGAGAAAAAGAAACAAAGTAAAGTAGAATTTCCACTTGCAACATCAAGAATGCGCAGCTGCAGAATAGTCTATTGTAGTATGCAGCGTAATCTGGTGCCATGTATGAACAAAATAACACTGTACCAAAGAACGTATAAATTGTTGTGAATTTATGCGGGTGGGCTCTCGGTTTTTGGAAGCGATTCCACTGAGGCTCAGCCGGCTGAATACACTGCGAATTTCCACTCTATGGATCTCGATCTCTATTTTCTGCAACAGTGGATGTTGTGAGAAAGCCCTTTCATTTTTTTGTTGTCTAATGCATTTCTGATAAGGAAGACACTTGGGGACAGCTTCAACAGAAGATATTCAAAAAGCAGTAGGGCAGCGTGACATTTGTCACAGTGGTCGCATTTTATTGAAGTATGTTGGGCAATTACTTTTCCTCCTTGGGTCATTCTTTATCTTGCCAGTTTATGGATTCATCATGGCTTAATGTACGTAGAACACTTAACTGTTCTGGGTTACCTTCTTTGGTTTTGGTTGAGCCACAGTTTAACCATAAATGCCCAAACTGTGGATGAGATTGTATAGGGAAGGATGTTTTGAAATGGGTTTGCAAAGCATATTTTGGATTAGCTGTAAATACTATGTTTGCCCTGTGCAAACCATGGTTAAGTCAAGGCTCTCTGATCTCAAGCCCTCAGCCTGGACCTTGTTATCCTCAGGGCAAGGGACCTCAGGCTGAGGGTCCCTTTCCTTTAAAAGTGCTTATATGTATATGTATTTTCCTATTTGTTAGATTGGGCCCCCTTCACACTGCTCAACTATAACAGCTCAGTATCACTTCAACTGCCATAATTCTGTCCTATGGAATGCTGGGACTTGCAGTACATCAGGGCATTTAAAATTTTAGCCAGGGAACTCCAGTGCCTCACCAAACCAAGAAACCCCAGGGTTTTATATAATGCAGCCATGACACTGAAGTAGAATCATAGTGCTGTAACTTAGTAGTGTGGAAAGGCCTCTGGTTTTTATGCCTGCTCCCTGTAACATTATCAGAGGCTGTATGCTCTAGAATTCAAGTTTGGGCCCTAAAATTTCAGGGCCTGAAAATACTCCTGACCTGGCCGTCCTAGATTAAAACAGTTTCTCTACTTCAGTGGTTCTCAACCTTCCTAATGCCACGACCCCTTAATACAGTTCCTCATGTTGTGGTGACCCCCAACCATAAAATCATTTTCGTTATTTATTTATTTATTTATTTATTTGTTATTTAGTTAGTTAGTTAGTTAGTTTAGTTATTTCCAACATCAAATAGATTGGAAACACTGCCCTAAATCACTGCTCTGGATAGACTTCTAATGCCTAAAAACTGGTAACCCTCCCCCTTTTTTTAAGCACAGAAAGCATCCATCAATACCAGAATTAAGACAGTAGTTCTAGTTCCTAATGGTGGGTTTCCACAGTTCAAACAGCCAGTCACTCCCAAAGGCAACGCCGAAACAGCCCATACTTTACACGAGGCGCCAGGAGGAAAGGACAGGGAGAGAGGAAAGAAGGCGGCGGCATAAGCAGACGTGTTTTGTTTCACTCCCACCCTCCCTCCCTCCCTTAAAGGGAGCGCGGACACTGAACATACAAAAAGCGAGGAATGCAAGATAAGTCAGGGCGAAGAACACAACACGTGCATGCGGCAAGCGCCAAGGGTCCACGCACAACAAAGCGAGAGGAGAAAGTCATCCTGGCTATTTCCACACTGGACTTGTATAGCGCTATTATTCCACTTTCACCATCCTATGGAATCCTGGGGTTTGCAGTTTAGGGAGGGGCATTTAGAATTTCTAGCCAGAGAGCTCTTTGGCCTCAGGAAACTACAAACCCCAGAATTCCACAGGATGTTGAAAGTGGAATAATAACACTATAACAGTCTAGTGCAGAAATGACTCTAAGTCTTCTTAAGCTGGGAATTATTCAGTACAGAAACCACACATGGGGTTGTTGCACAGTAAGCAGCACACAGAAAAGAGTAGTTTTCTGTGCAGCAAATGACACTTTCTGTACAAAAAAAAAATGAACATGTATTTTTTTTTTGCAAAGAGTAAGTGCTGAACTATGGAGATTATTGGCCTTTTGGTATTTTTCTCATCAGGCTTTCCTGACACTCAGGAGACCCATTTTTCATCTGTTTGTCAAATATTGTCAAATATTCTTTCTATTCCTGCTGTCTGTTTTCAAAGGCAGGCATCAGCAGGTTCAGAGAAAACCCAAGGTCTGCAGAAGTACAAACAGAATCCTAGTGGAGAGCGCTTTCAAAACAGCCTGATGAAGACTGAGCTTCAGGGATAACTGGCAGATCGATTGTGGAAATGGCCAAGTCCACAGGAAGGATCAGAACAGCGCTTTCGGGCAAAAACCCCCCCAAACAAAAGAAAAACAACCAAGGAGCTTCGGGGGCTCTTGTGACACAAACCGAAGCTCTTGGCTGATGCCCCTGCTCCTTTCCCAACTGAGTTCTCAGTCTCGGAGGAGCTGATCTCCCCGTCGGATGGCAGATCCGCCGCAGGAAAGTTTCCCCCTTTGCCTGCAGGACCAAAGGCGACAGCCACGCTGACAACTCCCATGGAGCGGCGTGACCAGAATGAATGGGCGACCGGGTGATCGCCGCCGGCGCAGCTCCGCCCCTTTGGGAAGCAAGTGGAGCCCAGCTGCTCGCTTGCCCTGGCAAGCAACTCTGTCGCCGGCATGAAGGAACGGGAGGTGAAGAGGTTGAGGGGACGGAGTCTCACCTCCCAGATGTCCTGCTGCAGCGCCATAAACCCACAGGCTGAAGATTGCCACCAACCAACCGCCAGGCAAGCGACGCAGGTGAGCTCCAGCCCTGAATGGCAAGCCCTCTGTGTGTGTCTGTGTGTGTGTGTGTGGTGCGCGTGGAAACGTCCAAGCAGTGCCTGGCTGCAAGCGCCTGGCGGCAGCTCTTCCTCCTCCCTCCAACTCATGCAATCGCCGCCACTCTCAAAGAGATCCTCCTGCCCGCCCCGCCTGGCAGAGAAAGACGGAGAACATCCCCACATACACCTCCACCCCCCCACCTGGCAGAGAAAGATGGTGAATGTCCCCACAAGCACCTCCACCCCCCCACCCGGCGGAGAAAGACAGGGAACGTCCCCACACGCGCCCACCACGCCTCCTCTCCCCTTCTACCAGCGCGGGGTCTCTTCTCCTCACCTCCGCCTTCACTCTTGGGCTCCATGCTCTCTCCTCTCGGTCTCCTCACCTCCACCTCAATGCTCCAACTCTGTGTTCTCTCTTCTAGCTCTCCACACCTCCAGCTCCACATCTGGCTCCTCCAATGCTTCCCCAGCCAGCAGGGAAAGATGGGGAAAAGCCCAGCGCACCTCCTCTCCCCTCCTCCCAGGGTGGGGTCTCGGAAGCGGTGCTCCCATTCGCTGTGAGGCTGCCTTCTTTTAAAAGGGGGCGGGACGGGATAGAGGAGCGGTGACCCCTGTGAAATGGTCATTCGATCCCGAAAGGGGTTGCGACCCACAGGTTGAGAACCGCTGCTCTACTTAATGTCTCTGCATGCAATGTGTCAAGTAGGCTTCTGTAGTGCCTTCTTCACCCTTGTGAATTAGGACAGAACATTTAGACTCTCAGAATCACTTTTTTAAAATTGCGGAATCCACACTCCATTCAATCAATGTAGTCACTCTGGGGCATTATCACCTCAATATTATAAATAGAGTTGCTAGGCTGAAAACTGGAGAGAGATCCTGTCCCTTTAATGATTGGGTAGAAGAGCCAATTGTTTGTTATTGCATTGAGGGCCTTTCTGCACTACATTGTGATAGCGCTATTACTTCACTTTCAACCACCTGTGGAATCCTGGGGATTGTAGTTTAGGGAGGGGCCTTTAGAATTCTCAGCTAGAGAGCTCTTGGGCCTCAGTAAACTACAAACCCCAGAATCCCACAGGATGTTGAAGGTGGAATAATAGCACTGTAACAGTATTGGGAGGAAATGCTCAGAGTGTCAAATAACACATGCTGAAATTTTCCCTTTCTACAAGCAAGGAGCCAGTTTGGTATAGTGGTTTGAGCCTCAGACTATGATTCTGAAGATCAGAGCTCGAATACCTATCTGTTCAGCCAATGGAAACCTACTGGGTGACCTTGAGAGAGTCACACTCTCTCAGCCTCAGAAGATGGCAAAAGCAACCCCTCCTGAACAAATCTTGCCAGGAAAACCCAGTGATAGTTTCACTGTAAGTCGCCATAAACTGAAAATGACTTGAAGGCACACAACAAGTAGAGGGACCTTCTCTAGATTTCAATTTGGCAACCCTAGGTTTCCCCGCATTTCAGTCATTTGCTATGTCTGGTTTTGTGGGTTTTTATAGATGCTCCATGCAAAAATTGTCCCAACAAATCTATTTGATTTTTGCCATTGAGGTGCTCTTTGTCCTACCTAATATAAAATATTGGGACAAAGAAAGGAAAAAAGAAAGTCCCATGTTTTTTGTCCCCCCCCCGTGACCTGTGATTCTGAGGGGCGGAAGTGCTGTGCTTGGGTTGTCAGTAAGCCCAGCCCATTCAAGGTGAGGGGGTAGATGGATATTGTAATTGTCATCGAAATCAGAAAAAAAAAGGTGTTAACATTAATCCCTAATCCTAGCTGTCACCCTCAATACATTAGAACTGACCAAAAGTATACACCACAACTCAGTACATGTTAAAAAAACACACCATGGTATACAAGGATTAAATATAATCTCCCAAACCAGGCTTTGCACAGCAAGTTAACTTTTGGTTTCACAGTAAATCTGGGATCTTAACAAATACCAAATAATAAATAACAAATAATGATTAGTACTAAGCATGGTGGTTAGTCTGTACTGACTTGGAGCTTGAATGTTAACTTGCTGCAAATTAATTTGTTGCCCATAATTCCTTATTTTTAACAATTATTTTTGAATTTGTTATTGTAATTATTATAATCACAATGTCAGTGGCCTCAGTAATTATCAGGTCACTTTAAATTATCATCTTAGGGAAGGCAACTTTATGAAAATTTTTGGCCATTTCTAGTAGTTTTCATTGATTTTTAAAATATCAAACTAATCTTTTACTAATTCCTAATTCCTAATTCTCTAATTTTTACTTTTTTAACATGAATTTGATTATAATGAACATTTAACTAATGGAATGGTTAACACTCATCTTGAATTTAGGTGAATGCATTCCCGTTATGGGGGACAAGAGGCATTGTACCAGTACGATTATATTTTGGAACTACTTCTTTCACTTCCAACAGTGGGGACTATTCTGCTAATGGAATTCCTATAGAACTGAACTGACCTCTTCCTTCTCAAGGGTAGCCACCTGACAGGGTTAGGTGAAGGGAAACTGCCGTCTGAGCATGCTCTGGATGGGAACAGGAATTATTCTACCGTGCATGTTCTCATTAGGATCAGGTTTCTTCCAAGTACAGTATGTACAGTTTGTGCCAGACACACCCTTCACGGAAAAGCATTCCAGCCTCACCAAGGCTTGTCTTTCATTATCTCCCCACACCCCTCACTGCCAGGGCCTCATATTAATGGAAATACACAGGCATGCTTTCTCTGTGTATGTGTGTGTATTCGGGAGGGGGAGAGAATGGCTATGGACTCCTCATTCTTTGTGGAGCGGAAGACAATAAGATACTATTGCTGAAATCTTGAATCTGAATCAACAGTGCAGTGCTGTGGAGGATAACAAGCAAGTGCTATTTTAGGATGTGTTAACTTACCAGAAGAATTATATGGAAGTCATGGCAAGCAGCAATGGATCTGCTTGGCTAAGCATCGCTCAGACCTTGGCTAGCAAGGAAGTGGCACACTGTTGATTCCCCCCTCCTGTAACTGTGATTGTCTATTCGGCTCTAAAACTCCCACCAATGCTTTTTAGCATGAAAACAAAGGGTAGGGAACCTGACTTAGAGGGTGTGTTTCTCCTCCCTATTCTACTCCCTTGGTGTTTCACCCTTTCCAAGAGGACCCAGATCTTTCCTTTTTAGGTCTTCTCCTCTATATTTAGGTATTGAGCTTTGTGCTTCCCCAGCCCCGTGTCAAAACAAAGGAGCAATGCCACACCATTGTGTCGGCATTTTGGCACAAACCTGCCTCATCCACAGACTCAGGCTTTCTGGCACTTGAGCGCCAAAGAGCCCTGTGCGTGTGCGCCTGAATTTATGTCCCTTCCTGCCCACGCATTGTTCCACCGAGGCCTCAATGGCCCTACTGTCCAGAGTGCAGTTACCAACGAGCAGCCCGCCTGCAAAGCGTTCCCCTTTCCTGGCTCGTCTGCTGTGAAATGAGATGGAACGGAACATTCCACACCCACCAGGCTGAACACCCAAAGATGATTCAGGGCCCAGCAACAGAGATACACAAGAGACCCTTTGGCCATGGAATGTGTTATGTTATACTGTCCGCCAACTGGAAAGATGCAGCCAGTCTTGCGTCTTTCCCCAGTCATCCTTTGCCTCTGTTCAGTTAGGGGACTTAGGCAGAGCCACTGAGGACTGCTGGTGGTGGTCTCCCAGGGGCCCAGAGGCATAGCTAGCATAAATAGCACCTAGGGCAAGTGGGGAAGTTGCGCCCCGCCTCCAGGGCTGCTTCCTTCTGCTCTTCCTTCTCTGCTGCTTCCAGCAATGCTTTTTTGAGCCCCCGTGGGCAGTGGCCCCACCCTAGATATGCCTCTGCAGGGGCCTTGCTCTTGAGATGGTCATGTGGATTAATTAACTGAAAAAGTGTGAAGCTGCATGTGCTCATTGTTACTCCAAAAGGTGGGAAACTTTGAGGTTCTTCAGCAGTGTCAGCATCTCCTTAGAAAGACGGGGATTATAGCTCAAAAGAAGCCTTGCAAGAGAGAGGTAACCACTAGACCTTTTCACCTGTGTATACCAGTTAGGATACCAGTTGAGAATCAAAATAATGTTTTTATTGCGGGGGGAATCACAAACACACAGAAGGAATCAAGCAGTCTCATGAACAATTCATGGCTAACAGAAGAAAAGGAGGAAAAGGTTGGATAGTAGAGATTTTGGGATGAAGAGGATGATAGTTACCATTCCTGCAGCAGAAGAAGATTGAAAAGAAATGTCTCAGACTAGGGGATCTGAGGCCAGTACGATGAACAAGGTACTAGCAAAAAGTCATGATCTGAGCCAAGGTTTAAATACCCCTTTTCTGCCCTGAAGGGGAATGTGTTAATTGTTCTCTGGCAGAACTGACAAAGGAGTCTGGAAGGTTTTGATTGTCTTTGCAGCAGCTGAGAAAGCATTGAAGGAAGTCATGATAGCCTTTCAATGACTGGGAAGGTGAGGGAGCAAAAAGACAGTTTCTGTCGGAAGAGGTAGCAGGAAGTTCGCCTTTTGGATGATCTTTCTAGCCACTTTGTTTGCTATTGTTCCCTAGGCTTGGGTACTTCAGAGGACCATCTAAAACCCATCAGGTTGAGCTCTCCAACTGATCCTCCTGAACTTATGCTTGGCCATACTGAGGTCCTTTGTCCTAGCTTTGAAGCTTCCGGTCAGAGACCTTTCCACACAGCTTTCAACCATAAGCATAAAATCTATATTCATTTCATTCCAGTTAAATAGTATTTATAGCCAGTCATGCTGTACCATAGATTGGGAGTGTACAGCATAATAACTGCATGTTTGGGGGGTCTCTTCTGCTCATTCTGCTAAGTGAGACCCTGGACTTGTGCCCCAAGCCCTGTCCTAATGGTGCCAATCCTTCCTCCCACTTCCTTTGGATATATAGAGTAGGATTGGGTGAGAATTTCACCTTAGCCCATTTTTTATGGGAATTTGCCAGAATTTCTTATTTCTCTTCGTATGGGAGGAAGAAAGAACTTGAGACCGAACTCCTTTCAGCCCTACACTGTTATAGTGCTATTATTCTACTTTCACCATCCTGTGGAATTCTGGGGTTTGTAGTTTACTGAGAGCCAAAGAGCTCTCTGGCTGAGAACCCTAAACTACAAACCCCAGGATTGCACAGGATGTTGAAAGTGGAATAATAGCACTATAACAGTATAGTGCGGAAAGACAGATTTGACTGTCCTTGGATAAGGGCCTTGTGTGCTTGGCTATGAAAAATCCAGTGTAAACATTTGTGTGGAATCCAGGGAGTTGTAGTTTAGTGAGGCCCAAGAGCTCTCTGGCTGAATGCTAAATACTTCTCTCTAAACTGCAAACCCCAGGATATTTGCATAAAAATGTTGCCATGGCAGTTAAAGTGGACTATAGGACTATACCAATGTGGTGTGATAAGGACCTAAGAGATTTGTCCTATGAAGGAAGTAAATTGCAATTGTCATGTGCCTTCAAGACATTTCAGACTCATGGTGACCCTATCACAGGTTTTCTGGTGGCTAAATGTGTGTGATGCACCCAAGGTCACCCTTTAGGTGTCCATGGCTGAGCAGGGAGCCAAACCCTGGTTTCCAGGGTTGTGGTCCAATGCTCGAACCACTACACCACTCTAGATTGCACAAACCACTCTAGATTGCAGTTACAGCAGGTTAATAGCACCATTGGCTGGGACTTAACACATTACCTTGTTCCTCTTCTGTTGTTCACTTGGTGGGAAACCATTTGGAAAGTGTTTCTTTTACAAAGAAGGTCATTAATGGTGTGTGTGCATTTTAATAAAAGAAACACTTTTCAGTCTCCTACCAGGAGAACAAAGAGAAATAAATCCCAGCCAATGCTGCTGTTATTTTGCTGCAATTGCAAATTTACCTGTCTTGGGTGATACAGCCCTAAGTGGGCAGAAGCATATGGTTGCAAATAAACATTGTAGCTTAATTGTTACAGTTGAGAATATACTTGTTTAGGATATGCTAATCTAACCACAGCCACACCTCACAGACTCCATGCACTGCCCTGGCTAAACTGCTCTGCCAAAAACTGACCATACTATCTGCTGTAACTCAACTGACTCTAAACTGACATACTCTCAGCTCAACTGATCAGCCCCTCACTCATCTGGTTGTGCCAGCTGTCTCGCCCACAAGCATATTCAAACTCCCCCTTTCAAAGTGCCAGCTGATCACCATTCACCTGTGGTATTTCATGCTGTTGCCCCCTCCCAACAGACCACTTATTCTGTCTCAAGTGTGGGCAAAGGGTGGCCCAAGGGGCACCAAAATGAGACCTCTGAATCCCCCTGAAGCCCGCCAAGTCCCCAGTCTTGGTAGTCCAATGCTCAAACAATAGCACCATGCTGGCTCCTAATGTAACTCTGCCCTAAATAGCTCTCGAGGAAGCTGGCAGTAGTCAGCTATAGGTAACTGGTTCTCATCAGCATCTTGAGAGGGCTGTCTTTGCCCACAAATGTACATTAAGGGACTTTGATGACTCCCAGCCTTCTTTCCATAGCTCCTCGTGTTCTCTACTCTTAAGTACACTTCAGGCTGAATTCTATGTGGAAACTGGTGAAAGCTAGGAATATTCTAAGGCTGTACTCTAGTGAGCAGTGGCAGAGCTTGGAGTGTGGGGTGGGGGAGTGGGGGGGCGAGGCTATGGTGTGAGTGGCGTGGCCATTGAGCAGGGGGGCATGGCTGTGACGCATGGGGGCATGGCCAGGGTGTGCGAGGGCGTGGCTATGGGCCAGGATGCCCCAAAAACATTGCTGCTCGGGTTGAACCACCCCCCATCCCTATGTGACTGCTAGCAAGTCCTGCCTTAGTTTGAGACAGGGTGGGCATCATGTGGTCTGTCAGACATTGCTGGACTATAATTCCTGGATGGCTAGGGCTGCTGGGACTTGCAGTCTGACAATATTTGGACAGTTACACAATTCCCACCTCTACTT
This sequence comes from Iguana delicatissima, assembly GCA_948472985.1. Classification (NCBI taxonomy): domain Eukaryota; kingdom Metazoa; phylum Chordata; class Lepidosauria; order Squamata; family Iguanidae; genus Iguana; species Iguana delicatissima. The sequence continues at coordinate 1,619,298 of CAOKZL010001136.1, read as the reverse complement.
TCAGTGTCCCAGATCTCAGAAACAAGAACTATTTGGAAGTGTCTGTACCAAATCACACAAGGTTGGTTGTCTGTGTTTATTCTTGCACTGTCTTATTGGAACCTGCCTTTCTCACAGGATCCAATACTTATATACAACTTCCTTTGTTTCTTCATCCCCAGAGGGTAGGGCTGTGCTTTCTTGTTCCAAGAGTGGCCGGATGTGACTGGATAACAGGCACACAAAACCAGAATATTTCATTCATGCCAAAAGTGAAGAGGGAGGGGAGAAGGAGAAGATGAGAGAAAGTTTGGCCTGTAAGATTGCTGCACATCTCTGACTAAATATAAATGGAAGCACAGAGCCAGCCCTACCATTGAGTAAAGTGAGATGTTTGTCCCAGAATGTGGGCTGCTGAGGGAGCAGGAGCAAGGGGATGGAGGACAGAGCTGTAGAAATTATTCCACTTGCCCTTTCCTCCTTATGTTGCTACCTTGGAATGTGGTAGAGAATGTTGTTCCCATTGACAGTGTTGGAGTAAGATTCGGTTATTCTGATTGATGTCATTTTGGGTAACAAATTATCTTCGTTCAACTCTGTCCAGGTGTGACCTTCAGAGAGACTCATAGCAGGTTTTTGACTAGAATCATGTTAGGTGTGACTATGGTAGTGGTTCACTTTTTCCTCCTATGGATTTAATTGGATTCTTTCCAGTTTTTGCTCATTTTAAGTATGTTGCCCAAAGGAGGTATTGAGTACCTCCTTCTACAAAGCCTCCTGCTGCTAAATGCAGCTTCACAGAGCCAAGTCATTTAGTGGCCAAGGGAGAGCAGTTGTTGGGGGAAAGGAGCATTCTCCTGGATGTCTAGCATACTTGTCTGTTCGCAGTTGCAGAACTGTAGTTTGACATGGCCCAGATGACCATGGTGGCACATGCAAATTGCCTTATGTGTATGAGGCGATCATACACAGAAGAGAAACCATGAATGAGTATACTCCTAGAGCATTATGTACATGATGTATCCTGTGCTGTGTAAGATCACAGCCCTCCACTCCTCACTGGCGTCATGTATTCACACCATGAAATTAGAGCTGATTACAGACAGAGGACTCACTGAGAAGCCAAGGCAAATCCCTAGATCGGGACGTTGCTTTTGAAGCTACTACCATATCAACCCTGCTTTTTGAGATAGTATATACCTAACATAGGCAGCCCAGCTCTTACATGGATCTGACTAAGTGGCTGTCTGTCTGTCTGTCTGTCTGTCTGTCTGTCTGTCTGTCTGTCTGTCTGGGGAAGGCTTGTAAAACTGGAAAGTAGACCTGGTATGGAGGGGAAAGTTTTATTCTTTAATTTTTTTTATTGAGTTATTGACAATATGATATAGTGACATAATGTAACTTTAAAAACAAACAAACAAACAAGAAACCCACCAGACCTTGCATGTTACTTCACCCCAAGGAACATTTTCATTGTTTATAATGAGATCTTTAGTTCATAGGTTCGAGGCACAAAAAATTACCATTCTGCAAAAGCATCTCTCCGTAGGTCCAGATATGATGGTGGTAAAGGTATAAACTCCCCACTGTCATTGGTGAAATTAATAAAAGAAGCTTAATTCTGGCTGGTCATTTCTATTACAGGAAGAAAGTTTTATGTTGTCCCTTGTGACTGTTTGAAGTTCAGGTTCTCCTGGGTCATCATAACGTCAAAGGCATTCTTAAGATTTGAATGCACATATTTTTTTTCAGGGAGTTACTGAGTGTCATGACTAGTGGTGTTGTGGAAAGGGAGAGAAAGGTCAACAGAAAGAGAAAAGCCCAGTAACTCTGCCACTAGCCAGTTTGGAGAAATCCCCCCGAACTGCTCCAAGCACAGGGTAGTAGGTGTCACAGCCAACTTGCTGCCCCATGCCCTGAGTGGCTTGAAACCCCCTTAATTAGTCTTTTCTTGCAGCCAGAACCCACTGATATGCTTGAGAGAATGAGGACTGGGTAAAGAGAAAACAAATACTAGAATCCACCAGCCATGCTGTCCGGGCAATTCTGGGAGCTATAGTCCAAAAGAGGAAGTTTTCCGAGCTCTGGTGTGGAGAATTGACAACATGCCAGCTTCCATGTGCGCATAGCATCGCCTTTCACACTTCAGGTGCCACCTTGTCCCCAGGTCAGCTCACTGGCCCATCATGTAGCCCACCACACTCTGCTCCAACTAGTAGCCAGCTCTCCAGATTTTCAGGCTGGGAGAGGTCTTTCCAGCTACTTGATCCTTTGACCCAGGATTGGACCTGGGATCTTTGACATGCCAAGCTTGCATTTTACCACCAAGCTGAGTCACTCAGCAGATGACAGTGTGGCTAAATGTCAGCCGCAAGCAGCTTAATAAAAATGGTAACTCAGAAGGACATGGGAAAGAACAGGTCTATAGTCATACAGACTTGGTCTGGAGTTGGATTTGGATACCTAAGGAGGCGGGCTGGTGGTTTTCATTGCAAACACAAGCCTTGTTTGGTTTTGATTTTTACTGGAGAAAGTTCCCATGTGCTCATGCTACATCCATCTCACTAGGCAACCCACTTTTACCTCCTATTTACAGCACAGGTTATGTTGGTGTTGCACATCTTTAATGATCGTGGCAGCCAACGAGGAAACCAGAGATAAGAAGTTTGGTGAAATGTTGACGGAGGCATAGCTACCTGGAGGGGGTTTAAAATGAGGGCCCTCCCAAATAAGAATCCTGTCATCCTCAATCAATTTGCCCTTTAGTTTCCAAATTTGTGATGATGCAGTAATGTCAATTGAGCCTTTAGGAATATAAGTTTAGGCAGCCAAAGAACAGGGGCAGACAAAGTTACCAAGGGAATGCAAACCCAGGAAACAGAAGAGGTCTAGGTGTGATTGGTTTTCAACAACTCATGCTCTGCAATGATAGAAATTTGGAGACTGAAGGGAAATTTCATGGGGGTGTGTGTGTCAGAATTCTTATTTGGGAGGAAATGCCATTGTTTTGTGCACCCACTCACAGTGATGCCTCTGGCTGAGGGCTCTCTGAGGATTCTCAGAACCTTTTTGTTAGGGAGCTCTAACTTTCCTCTTGCACACCTCCCAGTTCCCTGGGAAATGAGGAAAATTAATGAGTGCCAACCAAACAATAGTGCTGCTTCTGCTTTACGCATATATTTCCTCATACTTCTGTACTATCACTCTGTAAAGCGGGCTGTTCTTATTAACTCCATATTGTAGATGGGGAAGAGGTGGAGGTGGACAGAAAGGACTTAGTGCAGAGGTGGGAGGAAGGGGCATCTGGAGATCTCTAGGTAACTGGTAAGGTTTTCTGGCTCAGTAATGGCTGCAACAAAATGGCCACTACCATAACGTATGCTGCTGAGATGAAGAAGGTTTGGGGAAACCCAAAGCACAACTTTTGCATTTGTTTGTTTTGCAGAAGAATTGTCAGGTACATACCCCAAACCAAACACCTGGGCTTGGAAGTCTCTCTGTCTTTTGCCCCAGCTCTTCTTGTTGATGGATCTTAGTGTTTTACTGAAAAACAGAGTAGATCCTAGTAGATCCAGGAGTGGGTAACTGTGGTGGGCCCAGACCCATGGGGGCTGCAGAGACTGTCAAAAATACAACCAATTTAAGAAGTGAATGACCAATTTTGGAGGCTCAGCCAAGGAAACCCATTGGGTGGCCTTGGGCAAGGCATACTCTCTCAGCCTAAGAGGAAGGCAAAGGCAAACTCCCTCTAAACAAATCTTGCCAAGAAAACTCTTGGGTAGGATCACCATAACTTGGAGTTGATCTGAAGGTGATTAAGAGCAGCATGCAGAAATTTTAAGGAGAAGAACCAGTTTTAATCTGGTTTCTTTCATGCTCCAGTGCTTTCCACAAAGCAACTTTGTTCCACTACAGCAGATTTCATCGTTCTTATCACTCTCTCCCTCCCCTTGTCAACTGGAAGGGATCAGGCGGGTGAGTCACATATTCCTCAGGAGACGGGACTCTCTCTGCTTCCTCTCTGTACTTAAACACCATTCTTTCAGCGACCTGATGAAACCCTTACCCAGGGAGGGGGGGGGAGGGAGAGAGGGGAGCGAGAGATCTGCAACAGGCAGGGTGGACACTGGGGCGCCTTTGATTCTTTGCCAGGTAGGGAATTATTCCCGCCAGCGGGGGGAGAGTGGAGAGATCATGATGCCTGGCCTATTTTGGGGAGAACAAATCAACAGCGCAACAGGTGTCCGGTCTCCCAGCTGCCGCCCGGGAGATATTACTTACTGTTCAAGGGCATCACAGTTTCCACAGGGGCTCACCGTCCCGTGGTCCCACCCACTCTTGGCTCTGACTGAACTGCTGCCCCACTGTAAAGGCCTTTGCAGTGGAGGGTGAGTGGGCCTGGGTTTAGGGGAAGAGGCTAGATCCATCTCATTTACACTGAAAACAGAGAAGCTGGTGCAAGATTTAAAAGACTGTGGCTCTGATGTGACGAGAAACCAGAACTTGGGAAAGTGACCCTTTTTGACAAGTGTTTCCATTATCCCTTGCCAGCATAGCTGGTGGTTGTGCTGACTGAGAATTTAGGGAACTGAAACTTTGCTGAGGCCTATAGGAGTTACATAAATGGTAGACGTCCACAAATTGAGGATGGTAGTTACTCTGCTCCAAACAAGGATCCCTGATTTATTTGGAGCCTCTCAAGAGGGCAAAATGCAGCCTGCAAATGGTTGAAGCGCCCAAGTTCAACACTCTGAGTTAAACAGAGAAACTAGGCAGAAGAGAGACAAAAGCAGCAAAATGGCCTCCCCAGACCTTTTAAATCTCCTGGCCTTCTGTTCCTATCAAAGCCTAGCTGTTATCTACTGTTGTTTTGCCTACCTAAAACAAGTCCATTAGAATATTTGCAGATTGAATGGGTATCCTTGTGGCAACTGGATGCTTTTCAGTCCAAACGCCAGGGTGGGGTTCAAGTATTTGAAAGGAAAGCTTTGACATTGGCGCCACTCACTTAGCTTGTTTGTTGGCTCTCTTGACAACAAGCTTTTCTGAAGTTCCACTCTAAAGAGAACAGGTATCTTGTTTCTTCCATTTTTTTTCCCAACGTAGTAGTTACATTGATATCTTACCCTTTCTCCAATGAGCTCAAGGCTGTAAAAATAGAGCTGTTCCTTCCCATTTTTCTTGTCAAAGAACAACTCTTTGAAATAAGGCCAGATTGATGGGGAGAGTGACTTGCCTACGGTGATCTGGTGAGCTTTTATGGCTCATGGAACCTAGGGCCCTTTTCACACTACACTGTTACAGTGATGTGACTCCACTTTTAACATCCCATAGAATCCTAGGGTTTGCAGTTTAGGGAGGGGCGTTTAGAATTCTCAGCCAGAGAGCTCTTTGGCCAATGGCAAATGCCTTCTGGATGAATTCTGCCAAGAAAACCCCATGATAGTCTTGCCATAGGTTTGGGCTGACTTGAAGACACACAGCAAAAACACCATGGCAGTTAAAGTGGAATCGTATTGCTATAATTGGACAATGGGCAAAGCCTGGCAATGCTGAAGTTGCTTACTAGTTCCCATGTTTTTGTTTGCATGAAACCAGATCTAAACTTAGTGATACTCTGCATGCATATACAGGGCAATGATCCTCTTGAAGATAAGTAAGAATTCTCTCCAGTCAAACCACCCCTTTTTGTTTTCATTTTGGAATGCGTCTAAAGATTTGATAAGACCAGATGACAACTGCAAATAAAGAGTAGGTGCAATTGCCAAAATATGAGTGTCAGTCAGGTCACATTAATCATATACCCATACATTCAGGAGTGTGTCCTCTATCAAGTTCCATCTGACCAAAAAATTCTGCAATGTCAGGGCATTGTCAAGCACGCAACACGTGTCAAATATAGCTAAAATATAGCTGGGTTTTGTACTTTTTCACAAGCTATGGGCCACACCACAACCTACAGTTGTACCCCAAGTTTCAGAGATTATATTCCAGGGACAGAATTCTGGTGCTGCCTTATGCCTGGGTAACAGTCTGTTGCACTGGCATAAGGCACTTTTTGGAGCAGCATTTAGCAGCAGTGGAGAGGGGCAATAAAGAAAACCATGTCTGTTGCCAGAGAATAAGACTTGCCAGCTCCTAAGTAGGAATGTAATTCTTCACTAATTTTCCTTTCAAAGAAAGCAGTGAGTAATTTTAGCAATTTACTTTTAACTGCAAGAAAGTCTTTGAAAACTGCATGGTTTTCAAAGACTATTTGCAGTTCAAGGCTTATTCTGTGCACACACAGAGCGATCTCACGTGGTTGTTCTGCACAGAGAACAGTATTTTCTGCACTAAACAGGCTGTGTGAGAAATATTATTGCATGCAAATATTTGCTGGAACCCTGTATTACCTTTTACATAACATAACTTTACATATACTTAGCTAAGTAGCGGAGAGGCTAAGAAACCATATGTGTATTTATTATACATTGTGTTAAGGAATGCTGATAGTCTGCAAATTTTATTTTGTTCCCTTAAAGTTTGTTAAGTTATATTTCTTTCAATAAATTATTTTTTTAAAGAAACCCTGCTGGTGGATTGCAAAGATGCACATCAGGACACTGGCAACAGCGCACTGGTGCTCAATGTGCATTGGGCACTTTGCTGGCTCTGCTGTGGAGTAATGTAACAACAGTCCTCTACTGGGTAAGGACACTACACAACTGCCTAGTTCTAATTCCTACAAACTAAGTCCATTCACAGAGATGCAACTACCATACAGGATTCCAGCCATTGTTTTCTGCACAGAAAAATGATGCTTTCTGCACAGAACAGCCATCTGTGAAACTGCAAAATTTCTTGTCAATCCAGGAATTGTCAGAGTTTCTTGACATTTGAGAAACACATGTTTGGCCATTTTTTTGTGGGGAAGAAGGAATATTCCCAGCCCGATTCTTGAGCTGCTTGAGAATCAGCATGGCCACTGTCTCTCCTGAGGGAGCTGGCTTTCCCTGTTCTCTCCATCCACCCCTTGTAGCAGTACTGACAGGCATTTCAATTCCTGATTCCACTTCTGGTCCTGCTCCCACCTACATGGCTACACCAACCACCCCAAAGCTTTTTGTACGTTCAGAGCAGTGTCAAGCATGGCCAGCAGCAGGAAAAGCATTCTGAAAGCACCCTTAAAGCCCTGTCTTGACTTAGAGATAATCAAGACTTTTAAAATATGCTTCTTTTAAGACCATTTGGCAGTGATGTAGACTCGAGTCGATAGACTCGGACTCAAGTCACTTCAGTGACTCAACCTGGATTCTACTCGGCAATAAATGATACACTGACTCGACTCTTGTATATTTTTAACGATGGACTTACTGCCCTTGGTTCATTAGCAACACATTCATTGAGAAACCTTATGACTTTGAACAATGCCTCCATCTCTTTTTTTCTACTGGTCACATGGCAATCTGTCTCAAGCCCAAAGTGTGGGCTCATTTCTCGGAAGGGACCAGCAAATGGGCTAGGCAATGGGCTTGAGGCAGGCTTGAGGTCTGCTCAGCAGTCTGTCCTTGCTGCATCTTCAAAGTGCTTTCTAAAACTTTTCCTAAGAGCAAAAAACAAGACTCGCCCTCAGAGTGCAGGGTGCATTTCTCAGAAAGGAACAGCAAATGTGTTAACAGGCTTGAGGAGGAAGGATCCTTCCTTCTAAAGCTTTTGAAGCTTCTGTAACGGGGAGTAAGAAGGCTCCTATTCCCCACTTTTGAAGCTGCAGATGGCAAAATCGCAAATGTGGAGGCCCAATTCTGTTTAAATTGCTAAAACTGACTTTATTTGGCTCTGTCCAATAATTCTGGAATTTTGGTTGGGGTATAAAGTTGACTTCCAGACTTGAGACTTGACTTCAGACTTGGAGTAAAAGACTTAAATACGTCACTACCATTTGGTGTAACATTTGGTGTTATACCATTTGGTATAACAATATCAGACAGTTCACAGTAACCCGTATATGCACTTCCTTAAGCAAGGGGTCTCCATTGCTGCTCTTCATGTCAGTTTGTTTATAGCAACTGTTACCCTGTGCACAGAATCAGTGAGTTTGCAAAGGTTGTAGGTCTTCTTGAAGAATAATCATACGGGTTGTGGAAAGTTGATGGTGATGGTGGTGTGTTTTTCCTGTTGTTCTTCCTTCTTCTCCTGTACCTAGATGTTATGCTTACGCGCGCGCGCACACACACACACACAGATTGAGAATAAAAGAGAGAAAGAGACCGAGCAAGCATGGAAAAGTGGCTTCTTGGATAAATTCCCAAATGATGCCTGAGGGAATGTAGAAGTTGTTCAAATGAAAGTTGCTTTTCCGAGTGCTCCACAGAGATAAGCCCAAGATCACTACGAGCGTCAGAGACATCCTGTGGTAAATGAAGTTTTTTGTGAACATTTCCAGAAGGAAGCCTCCTGATCCATGTTCAAGTCCACACATAGCCATGAAACCCACGGGGTGATCTTGGGGCAGTCACGCTCAGGCTGGCCTATCTGTAATAGGGTTGTTGTTAGTGTAATGTGAGGAGGAAGAGGAAAGCTGTGTATGCCGCTGTGAACTTGTTGGAGGAATTGTGAGATACAAATAGAACCAATAAATAAATCAAAAGACTACTCCATGTTTTCCTTCTTTGCAGATTTTCTGTGATAAGCAAAAAGATAGAAAATGTGGGGGAAGGATTGTGTGTGCGCAATTGAAACCATTGTAAAAGTCAGCAAATGACTTAAGAATGACATGATTAAAGCCTCATCTGAAACTGCTGTTGGTCTGGGGTGAAGATGAAGAATACATTCCTGTCAAAGACTGCCTGCCGGTATATGCTGAGGAACACAGGAATTGCTGTGGGCATGGGCATGCGCACACAACAGACCACATTCCCACCAGTCACGCTCTCTCTCAAATCCCACCCCACCTCAATCTCCCTCTCCCTCTCTTTCTCTCTCTTCGTTTTCTTCATCCCTACAAGAGACAGACATCCAAACACAGCAAAAGTCCTTTATTGGCCTATCATGTACATGTACAATAGTGTGCATGCTCTCACTGGTTATTATTATTACCTATAGATGTTATGGGCTGTTTCACTCTCCACCATGATAGTATTATGATTCTACTTTAACTGCCATGGTAATATCCTGTGGAATCCTGGGCTTTGCAGTTGAGCGAGGGGCCTTTAGAATCCTCAGCCAAAAAGTTCCTCTGGTGCCTCTCACCAAACTTCAAATCCCAGAATTCCTTAGGAGAGAGCTATGAGAGTTATAGTGGAATCAGAGTGCTATAATTAATTATGTAGTGTGAAAGGGCCCTATGGTGGAATCCTTTTGGTTAGTCCCAGCTAGAGTTGATTTAATTGTTGAAGAGGCAGTCAATGTTTGTGTAAATCCCGTTGACCCAATGGCTCTAGTTGGGGGACTAACAAATAGGATTCAGGCATGTGCGTAGATATGGAATGGAATAAGGGGACAACATAACTCTTGTTATGGCCGCATAAGTTGCATGCATTTATTCTGAGACACAACAGCTTCTCTACTGGACGAACAGCATTGCATTTGGAGTAAAGAGATACCTATCTTCTACACTGTGCTGGATGAATTGAACATGCTCCTCTCCCCATATCAAGGACTGGAGCCCTGATGGGTCTAGTGCCAAGCCAGTGCTCTGAGCCATCTGCGTTAAGGATTAAAGAGAGGCTATTTGGGTGGCAAAGATAAGCTTGGCATTTGTCAGCTCAGCAGGTTCCCCCAAGGGAGAGGGAATTGTTCCCCTCCCCTTCAGACCATTGATAGCCAGGGCTCAGTCACCAGAGGGACCCTTCCCTAGGAAACGCCAATGGTTCCATCAACTGGAATGTGCAGCCTACAGGACACAGAGAAACAGCTGTCCCAGATCACACCAGTAGTGTATCCATGCCCATTGGCCAGCCTGGGAAACCGATCAGCATTGAAATGCTTTGGAAAGTTTTATCACTGTAGTGTTAGGAACAGAACTTGCTACTTCCTACTAACCAAACTTTTCTGGCAGATTAAGGTATTAAACAGATGGGAAGAGGATTCTCACACCTACGGATATTATTCAATCTGCCACATTTTGATGGGCTGCATAGTCCACAAAAGCTTATGCCGTAAGGAATTGCTTAGTCTTTTAGGAGCCAGCAGTTTGTTGTTTTTACCACATGCCCAGAAATAACTGTAATGGAAGAGTTTCAAATTAACAGCATGCTGTAGAAGAAGGCAAAACGAATATCTGGTATTCAGCGCTTGTTGCTATATTAAATTTCATTGGCTGCCATAGTAGATTTCTCTTAGGCTTTAAGGTGCCACAGGACTCTTTTGTTATTTTTACTGCTTACTCAGAAATAACTTTAATGGAAGAGTGTTTCAGATTAACTCTGCTGTGCAAAAATAAATACCTTGTACTTCAGACCTGTTGCTGTATTAAATTTAATTGATTGCTTTTGTTGAACATGGACTTTTTTTTGTCTCTGTGTATGTAGCCCAGGTTTAGAAGGAGCTGCAGTATTTCATAGCTTCCTGGTTGCAGGTCTTTTGTGGTGCTTACCTATGAGATGGCTTCACATGCTGTCTGTGGGACTGCAGCCCACTGACAAAATACAAGTCAGGCCTTGGGTTGAATCTCCAGCATTTATAAATAATAGAAATGAAATGGAATGTGGGGGCTGAATTTCCTGCTTGAAACTCTGTTTTGTGCTTTCAAGTCAACTCTGACTTACAGTGACCTTATCATAGGGTTTTCTTGGCAAAACTTATTCAAAGGTTTACTACTACCTTCCTCTGAGGGTGAGAGAGTGTGACTTGCCCAAGAACACCCAGTGGATTTCTGTATCTGAGTGGGGCTTCAATTCTGGTCCTCAAGACTCCTTATTCAATACTCAGACCACAACACAACTCTGACCTTCACTTAACAACATGCCTTCTTCCACTTGTGTGAAATATTTGCAATGCACTTGCCCAAATCAGTGAGGACACTACATGCCTCTTTTCAGACAAATTTTGCCTCTGCAAGCAGCTCACATAAAAACTACATCTTATAAACAAGCAAAAACAGAAAGGAGAGAGAGAGAAACCCAAAATTAGAAAACAAGACATACAAGGAGAGAAAAACAGAGGGAGATCAATTTGCTAACAGCAGGAAAAAAGTGGTCCCTTATAAGAAGTGTTTACATCCAGTTGGGATCAGGCTGATCTTGCCTTGCAGGGTAGCTGTCTCACTTGAAGCAGATGGGCTGTAATTGATCCAGTCTTCATTGCTCCAGTGGATGAAGTCACAGACTATATTTCTTGGCAGTCCCAGGAAAAGCAGGGACAGGGGGCAGAATCAAGCTTCTGTTACCCACTCCTCTTCTGGTTAATGGATGGGGACCAGGCTGCTCTTCCCTTTGCCACATAGTTCTCAGCCATGTGGCTAAGAGAGCAGAGCATCCATGCAATTCTTTCTTGGGTAATCTCAGGAGTTTTCGTTCATGACCCGTTCTAAACAGTAGAGCAGGTCTGGAGAACATGTAGCTGTCCAGATGTTGTTAGGTTGCCAACCCTATCAGCCCAACCCAGCATAAGCAATGCCAAACAATGGCAAGTCACACTCTGTCAGCCTCAGAGGAAGCCAAAGGCAAACCCCCTATGAACAACTCTTACCAAGAAACTCTTACAATAGGTTTGCCTTAAGGTTGCTCTAAGTCAGAGACAACTTGAAGGCATATAACAGCAACAAATGCTACTATAGCTATGCGTGCTCATGTACGACAGGCAAGGTAAACTACTGCCTCCAGAATCACTTACTGAGGATGTGTGAAGAGCAAAACAAAAAGAATAGGGGAAAGCAAATTAGCTTGCCTCACCAGTTACTGTGGCATGTTGAAAAAGCATAGATCTATAATATTTGCCACCGAAACAGAAATCATAAGAAAAGTGGAGACTGTGGCCAAAAACAACAAATCATCCCAGAATGCATTTGGGAAGATGTTTTCAAGCGCTCTAGAAGAGTGTGTTTAGGTTTACTTATGCAAGGCTTACCTGACCTGGTTATTTCAATTCCCACTTGTTTTCTGTTTGTTTTGATTTTTATTTTTTTTAATAAAGGTGAAACACATTGAACTGCCTTTCTTTTTTTTTGGTGAGGGAACTATCGCTCTTTCTTCCATATTATTTCTATCTCTGGTATCAAAGTTTCTGTTAAAGAAATAAATCCCAGGAACAGATTTACTTTGTTAACTGAGGCATACCAGTAGTTTTTACGGTGGCAGGGTTGTTTTGGCAGCTCTTTGGAAAATTCCATCTTGCCCCAAAAGACTGCTCGCAAGAATATTTAACCCTGGGAATTCAAAGCTTCCAAGCCATACGTCTTCTCTCCAGTCTCTCCTTCTAGCAGTAGTCCTTAACCCCGCCCCCCCTTGTTTTGTTTGCATCATGGATTTATGTGAGACTCTGAGGAATGCTATGGATCCCTGCCTCAGAAAAATGGATGTGAACACCAATATTCAAATAACAGGAAGGAAATTAAAGGGAAGAAGAACTGAGGGAGCACCTGATTCACAACAGTCTCCAAAAAGTTCTTCCATGCAGGTTGACAGGCCACAAATAACCATCACCTACAAATTTGTGCAAATCTAGTTTCAAGCCATCCTTTGCTACAGTTTGTGGTAACAAACTGTACAGTTTTAACTATCTGATAAGTGGAAAAAGGTCTGTTTTTTATCATGAATCCCCAGACTGCAGCTTTTACATCTTTACTGACCCCTACTATACGTATGTATGTATGAATGATATGTATACAATGCAGAATGTATCCTGTGCATATATACTATCTGTGTGGTACTGGAGCTTCAACTTTGTGACCTGAAATTTCCCTGTTTTGTCCCTGCCACTTTCAGGCGGTGAATACAAATAAGAATACATCATAGTGCTTGAATTATTCAGAAAATTGTGTCATTCAATGTTGAAGTCATTGGTTTAAAGGAGGAAGAACTTGATTTCCCTTCCTTCCAGCCTTTGTATTTCTTGTTTATTCCTGCATGGCAGTGGGTTGGATGAGATGGCCCTTGCAGCCCCTTCCGACTCTATGATTCCACCATTCAACTTAATTGAATGAGACAAAGTTCCAGTATTATGAGGAAGAAAACCACCTCCCAATTCACTTTGTCAAGCTCCTCCCCCTGTTTGGTTTTTCTTCTGAGCTCAAAAACCTTAAACACAGTCAGATTTCTGACATTAGGCTGCTGCTGAAGGAATGTTTTCCGCACCTTACATGGGCTTTCAGGTTGTAGCTCACTGGCAGAGTCTGTGCTTTGCATGTTAAGATTTCTAGTTCTGTCTGCAGCAATTCCAGGCAGGATTAGAGAAAAAACTTCTCTGAAAGCCTGGAGAATTATTGAGCTAGGTCAGGGATGAGAAACGGCTGGCCCTCCAGTTGTTGCTGGGACTGCAGTTCCCATCAGCTCTAGCCAACTAAGCCAATAGGAAGGGAAGGTAGGAGCTGCCACTCAATGTAATCAGGAGATCCTCATTCACTAACCCTGGAACTAGACAGACTAACTGCCTGGCAGGGAGGTGAAGCAGCTTCATTTGTTTAAAAAGCATAGGGTTTTTTCACACTATGCAATTTTATTCCACTTCAGTGGCCATGGCTTCATCCCATGGAATCCTGGAATTTGTAGTCTAGGGAGCCACTATGGCTCTTTGGCTGAGAATTCTAACTGATTCAAGAAACTGCAGATCCCAGGATTCCATGGGCTGCAGCCATGGCAGGTAAAGTGGAAGCAAAGTGGTATAACTGTGCAGTGTGAAAGAAGTCACAGGCAAGAAGAGAAGTAGAACAAAAGTGTGTACACAGCATGGAACATGATGTCTGTCTCTTTGTCCCTTCCCCTCTTTTCTAAAAGTAGGGCACTTTAACAACATACACTCTTCAGCAAAGTCAGAGGAAGAGAACTTTTCTATATAGGAGAGGAACTCCTGTTTCAAATAGTTTGAGTTGCGCCAACATTTAGGCAAGTCTCAAGATCAAGCTCATAAACCAATGGGATGAAAGGTACATCTAATCAGGATATTTTTTTAATTCAATATATTAAATATATATATATATATTAATAATTGGAAAAAAGTCACATACTGGAAATTGGAAAGCAGGGATAGACAAATATAAATGTCAAAAAAAATTGGTGGACTTTACAATACAAAGTTATGTACACAGAAAGGCAGAAGGTGTCCTGCAGGCACAGGGCAACACACAATCCCCAACGGCTCAAGAGGAGCCTCCTTTCCCTCTCCCACCTCTGCCATTCATTCATATATTCACTCACGCACTCATTCGTTCATATTTACAAAGCCAACATGCTGTTTGTCTTATATACAACTTGTACAAAAAAATCCAAACACCCAACAAACACTCAGATGCCCCAGACAAAACAGCAGGTGGGCAGCAGCAAGCTGTCCAATGGTTGCGAGCATATTCATGGCAAAACCCTCCTTTCTCCTGCCCTTAGTTTCAGGATGCAAGCAGCAGCTTCTATGCAAGGGGCCTGGAAGAGACCTATTCCCATGCTGCTTTTTTGGGGGTGGGTGGGGGGGTGGGTGGGGGATCTTAGCTGGGACCTGATAATATGGATAAAAATAAGAGAAAGTAACTCTTTCTCCCCTCCTTTAAAAATCCTGAATCAGCCCTTGACAAGACGTGTGTGTGTGTGTGTGTGTGTGTGTGTGTGTAAAAATGGAAAACAGAAAACCCAACATATTCCACACTTACTACAGAATGCTGATCTGTGTACAATTGTATGGAATATAAGGTGTCGGACTGCACGCAGAGCTGTTGGCTCATAGGGAAGGCAGCATCATTTAGGGATATTGTGCATGTAATCCAAGAAGGCACACTGGGATTTCCCCCATAAGGGTTGTTTCTTTTTTTTTTAAAAAAAATCCAAACCCAAGATGTCATCCCAAGTTCAGAGAGAATTACACAGCAGTTTTGAATGTTCCAGTAACCTACAAGCTTTGGGCTTGGGAGAAAGAGATAGGGCATATGGTGCTATAGTAGTCTTCAGTCTCCAGTCTGAACACCCCTCTCAATGTCTTTGGAAATGTTCCTGCCATCTCCCCAACAGATGGTGGATGGCAGGGAATTCCCTTCCTCCAGTTTTGCCCTATCCAGAGGAGAGCTGGGGTGGAGAAACACAAGCCAAGCCAAAAAGGGGGATGGAGAGCAAAGAAGATGCATTGTCCATCCATGGCAGTTTCCCCCCTTTTAGTCCTCAGAAAGGCAGCGTGTCCATGAATATTTTATCCACAATGGGAGGTGGGGGTACCAGGTCCTCCAGTTTCAGGTAGAAGATGCGCTGCAGGCCTTGAGTGCAGAGGGTGCGGAGCTCAGGGAGTTTGCCCAGCAGCTTTGAGAGGCAGTTGGGATGCACCTGCTCGTTGGTGGTGGAAGTCACGTGGTCTTTAAGGCAGTTGACGATGCGGTTCTGAAGATCCTCAACCTTCTTTGGCTCCTTTAGCCCATGGCGGTCTGAATGGGAGATAAAAGAGTGGTAGAAGGATATGGTGTGGGCAGAGAAAAATGAACACCAAAGGAGCCATTTAAAAAGAAGCAACCAAGACTGTAGCCTAAAGCAGTCACTGAGGCTCAGAGATCTACCATTTAAATACATGGCTCCCTGCCACAACTAGTTTTCAAGCTAATCATTAGCTGTGGCTGCTGCTCCAGAAGAGTTATCTCCAGAGCTTTGGAAACTTATTTTTGGGGAACAGAAGAATACAACTCTCAGAATTCCTTGGGAGCCATATTGGCTGGCAGATTTTGAAAGTTGTAGTTGAACAAATAACTTTTCCAAAATCTGGTCAAAACCCAGACATATCAGTAGAGCAAAGACAGGCCTTCGTGGCTATGTCCAAGTAACCTGCTCTACACTCTCATGAAAAACAAACACACAGCAGATGTCTCCTGGCCTCTTTCTTACACATTAGTCCCATACTATAAAAGCAAGAATGCTCCAGGGTAGAGAATGTGTAGCTTTCCAAATGATGGTAGATTCCAACAGTCTCAGTCAGCATGACTAGTAGTCAAGAGCATGCTGAGAGTTGCAGTACCACAATAGCTGGACAGCTGGTTCCTCCCAACTTATTTTCCATTACCTCCAGTAAAGAGGTCTAGACCCATATCCTCATAAAATCGGTTATGGAACCCATTCCAATATCTTCCCAAAGGATGGGAGTCATGAGGCCTCCCAGATGTTGCTGGACTACAACTCCCAGCATTCCCCACCACTGTCTTTGCTGGCTAAGGCTGCTGGGAGATACAGTCCAGTAACATTTGATTCCCACTCTGATCTACACTCTTCTCTGAAGGCATCTACAAATGTCATAGACTGATTACAAGCCTAAGTGTTTGGAGGCACCACCCACGTAATCTGCCTGCTCTTGTCAATAACCTAGATGGGCCTTCAGATTCTCATGAATGAGCTGCATTCTGACAAATACTGTGTATGCTGGAACTTCCTAGGCCCTACCTCTCCACTTGCTGCTTCCTGCTGGGATGTCCACCCCACCCAGAATTCCCAGTGTCCACCTACCTGTGATTATAACAAGCGCTGCAAGACAGGAGAAAGAGGGCACATCAATGTTCATGCGATGGAGGTTCTGAGAGAACTCGATGATAGAGTCTATCCACTCGCCAAAGCCCCGGACACATTGCATGCGATGCAGCACTACGCCATTGCAGAAGATCAGTTTGCCTTCTTCTGGCTTGGACCTGCAAGACAGAGTGTGGAATTAGCAGAGCAGAGGTGAGTAAGGGCAAAGGACAGGAGATTTGTTCGGAACTCCCCTCCCAAAATTCTGTCAACCTACAGAAAGGAAAGCCATGAAACAAGTGGGAAAAACCAAGGATACGCCATTGTATTCACCCTTTGCTGCACTGAAACCTTGTACAAAACAATCTGCAACAGCCCATAAGTTCTGCTTTCCTGCCTGATCTATTAGATCCCCTGTAGCCACTGAAGGGAAGATCACAAGCAATGACGTGAAGCACATTTTTGGGTTGAGAACTTCACCTTCTTTTCTCCTTAGCTCAGAGGAGCAGCCAAATGCTCCTCCTCACACAGGACAACCCCCAGTCAAACCTACTGCCACCACCACAGGTGAGTGGTCGAAGCATTTGCTCTACATGTAGAAAACCCCAGGTTCAATCACTGGCATTTATTTTGTCATGCTGCCCTATAGGTGGAGTGGTGAGAGAGTGGGTATGTTTAGCTTGTAGAAGTTGATTGAGAGGTGATATGATAATGATCTTTAAATATTTTAAGGGATGCCTTGTAGAAAATGGAGCAAACTTGTTTTCTGCTGCTCCACAGACTAAAACACGAACCAATGGATTCAAGTTAGATTCTACCTAAATGTTAGGAAGAACATTCTTATTGTAAGAGTGGTTTAACTGTGGAACAGGTTGCCTCAGAAGGCTGGGGACTCCCCAGTTTTGGAAGTTTTTAAAGAGAAGTTGGATGGGCATCTTTCCAGTGTTTTAGTTGTGTGTTCCAGCAAAGCAGAGGTTTAGGCTAGATGGCACTTGTGGTCATTTCCAGCATTATGATTCTATGCTCTTTAATCCTCCAGATGACCAGATTCCCAACTCCCACCATCCCCAGCCAGGGATTGTGGAAGTTACAGTCCATTGTCATCTGGATGAATAATTTTCCCATTCCTGGATGATATCTAGTTTGCAACATGTATGTGACAACATAAAGTTACAAAACTTGGACCTATATTTAAGCTGAAAGTGAAAATCATGCAATCCTCCAGATCATGTTAGATTGCAACAACCAATATCCCCCACCACTGGGCATCTCACTACTGCTGAGAGCTGCGGTCCCACAGCATCTGGAGGGTCACATGGTTCCCACCCCATATTTATAGGCTAAAAGGATCACTGCTCACTTCAGAGGGCAGAGTTGCTGCCTGTTACCTGTATGCTAGCCGTAAAATGAAGAGTTCCAAAAATGCAGATTCCAGAAGCAGGTCTTGATCCTCTTTTGGGAGCTCTAAGAAGCCTTGGATCTTCTCTGCCCATTTCCGGATCACATCCATAGACCCTGTTAACAGGTCATAGAATTGCTGCACATCCACACAATCTTCCTTCTCAAACTGGTAAGAGACTGATTCCTGGAACTGGTGGCACAAAGACAGACAAGTTGTTAAAATAATAGGCAGGGTCAGGGGTTTCTTTCTGCCACCTTTCTCTTTTTTAGGGAGTCAGAAAGAGATGTCAAAACCAGTACAATAACGCTTCAGTTACCAACACTCACTTTACAGCAGAGGGGGATTCAAGGCAATCTAGCCAAGGTCTTAACTGGAGTGTCAAAGTTATGTATATTCCAAGTCATGAGGTGAGCAACATATTCTCAGGAAGAACTCTGCTCCTGGGTTGCTGATTTGGAGCTGGTAGGTATTGAACAAGAGTCAGATGGGCATTGAAGTCCAGCAACATTTTGAAGGACATCAGGTTCCCCATCCTGGTTTACACAAAAGGATTGCCCACAGAGGACAACAGCTACCAGCCTGAAAAACAAACCTCTGAATAACCAGTGCTGGGGGCAGACAAACAGGGGCCCATTCACACTACACAGTTATAGAGCTACCAGTCCACTTTAACTGCCATGGCTACGTCTTACAGAATCCTGGGATTGGTGGCTGAGGGAGGGGGCCTTGGAATTCCCAGCAAGAGATTTCTTCTGGGGCCTCTGACCAAACAAAAAGCCTCCAGGATTCCACATGATGTTGCCATGGCAACTGAAAGGATATCGAACTGGTAGGTAAATTGTGTAACTTGAAGGCAACTCAGGAGTGGACAGGAGTCTTCTCAGTCTGCTTGTGTGACTCTCAGAAGCATCCGTCCAACATGTACTTGGAAACATGTTATTGGTCAGATGGGTCTTAACCTGTTATAGTCACCTCCCCACTGTTGAAAGTCATTATAGATGGTCCTCCACATTTGTGGGTTTAACTTTCAGGGATTTGATTGTCTACAAGCTTCTCCAACCTCGTCCCTCACTTCAAGCATGTCTTTCCTGGGGGAACCTTCCCTCTCAGCAGCCCCAATTAGTCTGTGCAGCCCTTTAAAAACCCACCGCTGGTACTTCTCCTCCTCTTCCCCGCCATGACTTGGCCCCCTTCCCACAGAGACACACACACATTTTGATATTTGTGGTTTTCCCCACTTTTGTGGGAGTTCTGTGTCCCTAATCCTGGCAAATGTGGAGGGCTGACCACATATGGCAAAAGCAGTTAAAGCACAACGGTGCCATTCTGATCTGCACAGCGGCACATGGACAAGATACTTCTTTAACAGTGACGAGAACTGTATCCCAGAGCAAGTTCAGAATGTTCTGGAAAACATACTTGCTCCTCTTTTAGGAGACTTTTGGGCTCTTTGCTGTCAACCACAGGAAGGTGCTGGAAATTTAGAGACCTTATCATGTCTGGCTGTGCCCTACAATGGTATTAGGATTTGGCCTCCAAGACATTTGGCATGCTGCTCCTTTTATCAGTTCAAGATGTTCCTCCAACCCCGCCCAACAACAACAAAAGTCATCACCAGGCCGCAGTGCTTCATGTTCTCAGAAAGTAGATTAGTACCTTGGAATAATCAAGCTTAGTGGCGCTGGGTATGGAATCTATGTGTGCTCTCACGAGAGATGAGATGAGGCTGACTGGAGAAGTATCTTGAGCTTGTTTCGGTTTGGAGGGCAGCCGACCTCGACGGCCTTTCAAGCTGTCTGTTCGCACCACTGAGGGGAGCGAGAGAGGGGGTAAAAATGGAGAGGCGAGAACAGAACTTTAGACAAGCAGGAGCTACTGACAGGAGAAGCATGTGGCATCATGTGAAACCCAGCCAGAAGAGCAGCGGACACTGGACTAATTACCACATGCTGACAAGTTATACGCACACGTGCACGCACACACGCACACAAACCCAGTACCACGCATAAGTAGATTTATAAGATGTATTCTGTTTGTTGTTTCAAAACGTTGCTTTTATATAGATGATTATTATTTTTAGATGAATGATCATCAGTATAAAATAATCTAGATTAAGTTAATAAGTAATTATGAATTTGAGAAATTAAGTAACTAATTAAAATGGTAAGTGATAAGCAATAATTCATAGCTATGAAACAAAATATAGGTGTAAATTTTGAAGTAATATGAACTGTTTGCAAGGGCAGGAACTAATCTTAGTCATGTTTTGTTAATATTTGTTTTAATTATGTGTAGGGCTGTATTTATGTGTTTATGTTTGTATGGATGTGTTTTTTGCTGTTTTGTATGTATGGATTGTGCTTTTCTTCATTTAATAAATTTTTTAAAAAATTGTAAACACATTTTAAAATCCTGTAAAGTATGGTTTGGCACAGTAGTATTTTGTACTTAATAAATGCAGTTTGGAAGTGAGGAATGTGATACTAGCCACACAGAGTTTGCCATTTCAAAAGGAGCTTTTGAATATTCAAAGGAAGTAATCTAACATACTTCCTCTGTCACTTCTTTGCAGATCTTCCCTAGAAGGAGGGATTGGAAGCAAATCCATCTTTCCAAGGAGCAAAGCTACATCCTCTCTCTCCCTTTTTGTCTCCTTATTTGACATGGTTCTGAATACCTCAGCTTCTCAATGCCCCCTCCTGCAACATATATAGGAGAACATGCTGGACAGAAGAAGAAAGTGGCAACCATGCAAGCAATGGCTCGCTCCCCACCTTGGCTGTGCATCCAGTCACAGTGTGGCCCAGTATCCATTCCTTGCTTGGCTCAGCATCAGCACAGCAGCTGATGACTTTAAGTCCTGCTAGCAATTCCCAGCTAAAGAATGGATTCCCACCCCATCTATTCCCTGTTTATGACTATGAAAGAGATTTGTATCTACTTTTATAATAGCTACAAGTCCTAAACTATGAAAATTATCTTCTTCAGATTATAAGGGTGTCACCTTTTTTGCAGTTTAATTTAATCACCAACTAGCTAGTGCTTAACCTGTCTAAGACAAAAGGAAAACCTAGGCACAGACAACTGATCAGAAGGAAGGTGCCTCACCTTCTTTGACCATTCCCACAGCAAGGCACTTTTGGAAACGACAGAACTGGCACCGGTTTCTCCGCCGCTTGTCCACAGGGCAGTCTTTGTTGGCTAAGCAGATATATTTGGCATTCTTCTGCACTGTGCGCTGCAAGAGAGAACAAAGGGGGAGGTTGGACTATTGTACTCTTCCACAGGACACTGCATTGCAGCCTTGGCGACTAGAAAACAAAAGTCTGTCTCCCAGTGATTTATGTATTTGCCATGTTCTTACAACCTGTGGCCTCTCATTTCAAAAGGGCACCATCCCAAGGATATGACAGAAATCTCATGATCCATGTGGGTGGGCGCACCTTCCAGAGACAGCTGTGCTGGCATATTTCCGCATGTGGGTAATATTACTGTAATGCCACAGAAATGTGGTGATGAAAGATGGAAATGGCATCAAGAAAGCCTGATAGAGAAAATGAAGCATTCTTTTCTGAGACCCACAGTTGCCTCACATCAACCAGTCTGAATTTTTTCCCCCCCAAATCACAAGCTAGAAGGTTGGGGCATATGGCATACTTACCAGGGCCTGGATAAATTACTTTCAAGGGCTACAACTCACATGAGATTCAGGGAAATGTAATTTTTAAAAGGTAAATTTTTCAAGCTCTGATGCCCACATACCTTCATTTCCAACTGATTATCAACAGGTGGACATTTTGACCATTTTGACCACTACCACGTAAAACGCCTTCTGTCTAGGGCAGTGTATCTATGATGCTCTGTTCACAACTAAAACCATTCAGCATTCCAATCACTGAATGTAAGCCTGTACAGATGACCCAGTCTTCTGATGTAACATTTCATTTTGAACACTTTGTAAAGCGAGTCCTTTATGCCACAAATGATTTCCTCCCTGCATTCATGGTTAGCATCACATCTTGAATCTTTTGGGATGCGATGGGACACACCACCCTCTCAGTGTTCATTAAAAAGGGTAAGCTGTGAGTAGGAAATGGATAAATATACCAATTCTAGTTACAATCAGTTTTGACATTATTTCACTCTTAAGTTCATTCTGTACCATTTCTGAAGTGGTTTGATTTTTTTTAAAGTGCACTTGAAAGTGCATACATCAGCATGAATTACTCAGTTTTTAATAGAATCATTCTTTGTAAGCAGTTTCTCCCAATGATTTTTGTACATTAATTTCATTCTTTTGGTCCACTTTCCCTGACTATAATCCCTAATTAAGAAAAATTACGGAAACTGCACTGCAAAACTCAGTGCAAAATACAGTGACTCTACTGTATTTTGGTCTATTTATTTGTTTTAGAAGTGCTAAGTAAATATATTTACATTAAAACAAGAAACAAATTGCCCACTCTTAGTGGGAATTCGTGTATCAGGTGTCATAGCTATATGATGCAGTGGGAAGGAACCTACACGGGGTTTGGGAACTTCCTATGCTCTATTTTCAAGTCCGCTGGATTCCAAGCAACTCAACTGGCAAATTTCAACTGTTTTGAAGAAAGATTATTTCAGGTTCCTCAAAAGATTTTCTGGAGGCTTCCAAGGACATGATTTTCCATTTGGGGGCCATATTTTTTTCTGGACACAGGAGGGACAGGACTAGGGAAAACAAATCCAATCTGTTGCATTGACAAAGGAACAAATAGGCATAGTTTAGGGTGCAAGTTGGATGCAAACTGATGTTTGGTTGAAGCAGCTATTAGGCAGATTTGCCACACATCCAAATCATAGCTCAACCCACATTTACATACATGTTTTAAAGGAAGTTCACCAGGCAACCACTTCTGGATGTTTTATAGGAGCAATGTAAAAATAAACCTGAGCTGCAAACAAAGTCACTGATTACCCCATAGCCACACCAAAGCCATCATGGATCCCCTACCATGTCACTTTGACCTTAATTCACTCAGCCAGATTATACACAATGTCAAACATCACAGATTTTTTTCCATTCACAAATTGCCAAGAAGAAGGGATCATCTATTTAAATGGTTTAATCCTCTGCCCCCACATTTTGGACCTGGTTCAGACTGGGACCCTCATGCTTTAAACTAGAAAAAGCTTCCATTTGCTGCAGGGAAGTCCTTCTCTCCATCACAACTGCGACCACATCAAAGTCTGCAGATGTGAAATGATCTAATCTGGACTTGGGACCACAGCAGGGAAAGAAAGACTCAAAACCTTTGTACATGTTGGGCAATTTGCTTCTTTGCCTATAAGTGTCAGAAGTCAAAATGGATTCCTCCATTCTGTGTATTTAGAGACTCAGAAGTTTCACTGTTAGCATGAGGTCATCTATTTACCCCACAATATGGTGTCAGAACCATTCTTTTTCTCACTTAATTAAGCATGGTTCACTGAAGGAGTAGCTGTCCTAGTCTGCTGCAAGGCATACTCTGAGACATAAAAGAGTAGCATTTATTCATGACTGCAGGGAAGGGGAGTTGTAAGCAGTGAGGTTAAGAAGCAAACAGAATGCAGGAAGTACAGCTCATGACAACTGTATTAAAATTTATTTTCCAAAAGCATAATCACTTTAGTCTGTTGAAGCACAGACAGTGTTGTGGCACTGTAAAGACTACCACATCTATTACGAAATAGGCTATCATGAAGACTCTCTGATAGTGGCCATGAAAGCTTAGGCTACAATAAAAGTGTTAGTCTTTAAGGTTCCAGAAGACAATTTCTTATTAAGAGTATGTGAAATCATTAGAATGAGTATTCACAAAACAGTATTAGTGATAACACTAACATCCTGGCATTGATAAGCTAATTAAAACAGTGGGACAAGGGTTTAAATTCCTGCTCAGCCATGGAAAACCCACAGGGTGACCAGGGGCAACTCATATACTCTCAGTCACAAAAGAAGGTAAAGGCAAACCCACTCTGAACAAATGTTACTGAGAAAGCCCTAGGAGAGGGTCACTCTAAGTCAGAGACACGTAACAACAGCAGGCTTGATTCCAGAGGTGAGCTGAAGATCCTCTAGTACATTTACTTAATTATAATTACTATTCAGAGAGTCATGAGAATAAAGCATTACCGAGCAAAACACATTTTCATGTGCCCTTAAGAAACAACTCTCTGCACAACTCTCTATATTCTGAACTCTGGCTGTTACGTTAATGCACACTCTTCTCCCTTTTGAAAGATGTTAAGACCACGCAGTTATAAACTGTGCTTACTAGTCGGGCTCTATTTGCATTCACTAACACACACACACGGTTTGGAGGAGAGAGAGGGAATGGGTTTCCTTTTACTTGCATTGTCTACTCCTGCTGTTTCCCATCTTCCACAAACCACAGTCAAAATGAGAACACTTTGGGACAGGGATGTGTGCTAATGAGGTGACCTCCTTTCAGAAACACTTGCCCAGCACAGCAGATTTGGAAATGCTTAGGCAAGTGAGTGCAAGGGATGTGCCCACTGTTATAGCAGCAGAGTCTGCTACTGAATTCTCAGAAGCAAATTCCAACATTCCTGCCCTCCTCCAGTTAAGAAATCCACTGTGGAATCGACACTGAGGGCTGTAAGCACAGAGGTCTGGTTTCCCTAAAGCAGTAGTTGTTAACTTGGGGTCCACAGAGCCCTCACAGATTGTCCACACAGGGCTGCCATTCATCCCAGGAAATGGGGAAAATCCTGGATTTAAGGGATTAAAAATGTCCTAGCCAGTTGTGGCTGGTTGATGCAGCATGTCCTGGATTCCTCAAAGGTGGCAGTGACAATGGTGGTGTGCTGGAACTTCCGGGCTCTACTGGGCAGGTGTGCCAGGGAGCCCAAAGGGCAGGTAGGTGAGAGGAGCACCTAGAAGATGAGGGAAGACACCCAGCTCAAGCCTTGTGCAGTGAGTGTGGTGATGCTGCTTGAGCCCAGGGCCAGGCAGCAGAGCAGAGCTTCACTTCTAATCAGCCATGAGACTAGAAGGGAGTCCCTTTGCTCCTGTGGCTGTTTGGAAGCAAAGTGGAGATGGTCTCACTGACCCTTTAGGGGGAAATGTGAAAGAAGTGTCATTTCCCTCTGAAGCAGTGCCAAGAGAGAAGAGAGAGTAGGTGCCTCCAAAAGAAGCATTTACCCTCTCTATTCTCTCAGTACTCCTTTGGAAGGAAACTACATTTCTTTTGCACCACCCTCCAAAGCAGCACCAAGACCTTTACTTTCCAGATGCTGCTTTGGGGGAAGAAAGAGCAAAAGAAACACCATTTCCCCAAAGGAGCGCTGAGAGAGTAGAGAGAGGTACCCAACTCTCTACTCTCTCGGTGCTCCTTTGCAGAGAAACAGCATTTCTTTTGTGCCTTCCCCCAAAGTGGCACTGAGACCTTTACTTTCCAGGCACTGCTTGAGGGGAAAGGACAAAAGAAATTATTCTTTAGGCCTTCCCCCCATTCATAATCTTTCTTTAGGAAATTCCAGTTTATTCTACTCTCCTGCTGCTAGATCGAGGGAGGTATTGGTACCACTTTATTCTGCATTGGTTAGACCTCATCTTGAATACTGTGTCCAGTTCTGGGCACCCCAATTCAAGAAGGATATGGATAAGCTGGAGCAGGTCCAGAGGAGGGCAACCAAAATGGTGAGGGGCCTGGAAGCCATGCCCTATGAGGACAGACTTAGAGAGCTGGGTATGTTTAGTCTGCAGAAGAGAAGGTTGAGAGGGGACATGATAGCCATGTTTAAATATTTGAAGGGATGTCATGTCGAGGAGGGAGTGGGCTTGTTTTCTCCTGCTCTTGAGACCAGGACAAGGAGCAATGGATGCAAGCTGCAGGAGGGGAGATACCGCCTGAACCTCAGGAGGAATTTCCTGACAGTCAGGGCTGTCCGGCAGTGGAATGTGCTGTCACGGAGTGTGGTGGAGTCTCCTTCTTTGGAGGTTTTTAAGCGGAGGCTGGATGGCCACTTGTTGGGAGTGCTTTGAGGGTTTTCCTGCATGGCAGGGGGTTGGACTGGATGGCCCTTGTGGTCTCTTCCAACTCTACATTTCTATGATTCTATGATTCTATGAAGGATCTCAGCACGCTACTCCGCAGAGCATTAACAAACCTCCTTTCCTCTGCCTTGTCTGCTAGAAGAATAAGGGAATAAGGGATAAGGGTGAGCAACTGATGAGCAACTCTAAACAAATATTTGAATATTTAAATAAATACTTGAATATTTAAATCTCAATTTGAATACTTAAATCTTGAGTGAGGTCTTGGAGTCCCTGGCAACAAATTATATTTACAGGAAGGCCCCAATAAAGAAAAGGTTAAGGCACTGCCCTAAAGAATTTTTCAGGCCTCTTGTGAATTTTTAAATTTCATTATAAAATAGTGTAAGTAAGAAAAAAAGAGAAGCAGAATTCTAATCCTTTCCCTTATGGAGATAAGGAAAAGTGTGCATGCTGTATTGTGTCTTGTATATCTGAATGTTAAGCCCTTTTGTAGTCCCATCTGAACATTTAAGTAGCCAAAACAGCAGCACATGCATCCAAGATGGAGGTATTAATAGGCTTGGGGAAACCCTGAGGTTCTCAAGAGTCTTTTGGCAGGGGGAAAAAAATCCCTTTAGTGGTAAGAACTACTCCAAACAACTTACTGAGCATGCTCCCTGGGCAGGGAAGGCTGGGTGATGGGGGTGGAGAGACCAGAAAACTAGCAAGCTGAGCAGGAAGAGGAATGGAATGGAGAATCCCAGAAAGGGCATGGTTAACTACAGCCCGCATAAGTAGCACTCTGCCACACTACATTTTATTGAAGGCATCATGCATTCTACCCTACTGCTCATCAAACAGTAATTCAACTTGACAATGTCAACAGATTATGGCTGTGTAACGTGGTTGTCCTGTAGGGACTCCCAGCCTACTTATGAACCCTCTCTGGCTACTGGTCTCTAGACCAGTGCTTCTTAAATGATCTGATAGGGAGGACTGGCTATTTTTGTCTTCCAGCATGCCAGGGACTGGTACCATATTTGTGGCAATTTGCTACAACTGTTTCTTTTGTTCCTGGAAACTCCACAGGGACTGGCATCAGTCTCTGGATCACCACTTTGGGTAGCAATACTCGAGACCATTATGTACTGATGGCCTTCTCAATGATTCTTGTTGTGCTGTGTGCTTTCAAATCATTTCTGAGTCATGGGAACCCTAAGATGAAACTATCCTGGGTTTTCTTGGCAAAGAAGAGGTTTGCCACTGCCTTCCTTTGACAGGGCTTAGAGAACGTGACTGGCCCATAGGTCACCTGGTCGGTTTCCAAGGCTGAATGGGGATCTGAACCCTTGTCTCCCAGCATCCTGGTCCCGCACTCAAACCATGCAGCACACTGTTTAGATGCCTTGCAAATCACTCAGTGGGACTGCTGACACTTGCAGGCCAAAAGAATATGTAGGGTACAAATTTGCCAGAGGTTGAGCAAGTTACTCTTTTGGATCACAACTCCCAGAATTCTCGGGGGGGTATAAAAAGTTGTAATCCAAAAGGGTAAAGGGTAACACACTTCCTGCTTCTACCATTTATTTGACTGCCTCCAAAAACACAAAAAAGGGTCACTTTAGAGGCACAAGAACAATCAGCTACCCTGATCTGGCTTTTTTCTTTCAGAACACACTAATCATTTGCAATAGGAGGGATTTCCATGCATGTCCTCTTACATTATTTACATTGTGGCAGGAAAAGTGTGTGGTTCTCCAGATGTTTTAACACTCTGATTCCCAGCAGCCCTACCCAATATAACCAGTGGTTGCTGGGAGTTGCAGTTTAGCAACATTGGGAGGGCAAATGATCTCCATTCCCCAGTTATGGCTATCCACATCTTACTCTTCATGAGAAACAGAGAACATCACAAGGATGCCAGAGGTCATCAAAGGCTAACTTCTCTTCTTCCAAGAATACTTGTCCTACCACCTACCCCAACCCTTGAAAGGAAAAATTGATTTACAATGGCCTTCTTTATTTAGAGAAGGGCCAGGGAGAGGTCCGATGAGTCATCCTTGGAACAGCCAACAGCCCAGTCTTCCATCACTACCATCATCACCACCCACCTCCTCCCAAGAAAGGAGGTCTTGATGGCCCAAGCATTCTTTGCACTGGCTGCAGTGGCATGAATAAGGCTGGAATTTGTCTGCCTGCCTTGGAAGTGATGGTTCTGGGTGTTAAGGTGAGAAGAGACAGTGATGCCCTTACCTTGAAAAAACCCTTGCAGCCTTCACAGGTCCGGACACCGTAGTGTTGGCATGAAGCATTGTCCCCGCAGACAGCACAGCGCCCCTCGTTGGAACCAGGGCTGCGTGTTTTGGTTGGCGAGAGAGAACTGTCCAATAGGCCAGAGCTATCCAGGACAGGCGAGGCCTGGCTGAGGGGCAAAGGGGAAAAACTGACAGAAGGAGAGCTCTGGGGCAGCGAGAAGACATCACTGTCCACCAAATGCTGGTGGGACGCAGGCTGCATCTTCAGGGGACTCTGCGGAGGCACACTGGGGCTGTGAGTTGAGTGGCCAAAGGAAAAATAGGAAGGTTGGCTAGTACTGCTTTTGGGGGGTTCTGTCGTCGTTGCTGCTCCCACCCAAGGCCTCATGCTGTCGTAAGTGTGCGTTGGGGAATAGGCCCCAAAGGAGTTCTCCCAAGGCGCCCCCTGGGAAGTCTGGAAGCTTGGTGTGGAAGGGGAAGGGACAGAACAGGGGCTGCCGTAATAGTCTGAGCCACTTGAGGACATGGTCTCGTCCAGCTGGCTGCTGAAAGGCCCAGGATAACAACCGTACACTTGGAAGTCTTCTAGTTTGAAGGAGGTTGCGGTGGGGTTGGCGGCGGGGATCTGGTAGAGGAAGGCGTCAAATTCACCCGTGTAATTGTCCATGAAGGTGCTGAAGCTGGGCAGAGAGGTGGTGGCAGTGGTGATCTCTGTATTAACCAGGTCCATGGTGGACTTGCCAAGCTCTGGGGTCAAGAGGTCTGCTGGATAGCGATCGCAGGGTCCTCCGCTCTGAAGCAAGGTCCCATATTGGGTTTGAATACAGGGCATCTCTAGAAGAATTGGAGAGGAAGGGAAAGACACTGTCAGGTGCTGAATATTCATTCATACATCCTCCAAGAGGAGGCCACAAAGGAAGGTTTTTAACTCTGCAGTTAACGGCCTGGCAGGAACAAAGCTTGGGAAAGTTACTTTTTTTTACTGCCACTCTCAGAGTTTACTGCAACTTCCCTTTATGGTGACCCCATGAATTTCATAGGATTTTCTCAGGCAAAGAATGTTCAAAGATAGTGGTTTGCCATTGCTTTCCTCTGAAATATTGCCTACTGCATCTGGTATTACCTGGCAGAATTCCTTCCAAGTACCAACCAGGCCTGACACTGCTTAGCTTCCAAGATCATGCAGGATTTTGTGCCTCCAGGCTCTTTAGGAAATCTCAGCATTTATTCATCATTTGCTAAAACAGCTGGAGACGTGAAAAACCATCCTCCCTTTCCTGGCCAGGAATTCCACAGGCACCAATGTTCTCATCTACAGCACCCCCTCCCCATACTGTTCACCTCCAAAGCAAACAAGATCCCTCTCTGCACCAGAGAGGTATCCTCAGGTCTTGAGAGCATGGCATGGGACTTAATAGCGAAAGGCACCCTCTAAAGGAAGAGATGTAACTGGAGTTGTCAGCCAAGATGAAAGCCAAGACAGTAGCAACTCTTGTGTCAAGTTGATAATGTCATGTATATCGCAGACCTTTAAAGGTTAAGTTCTGTTGGTCAAGGAGCCGCTTGCTTTAATGGGCAGTAAAGGATTATGGAACGTTGAAACCACAGAATTCCAAGGAGACTTTACAGGGTTGCACCACGGGAGCAAGGTGAAGGTCTTCTTCTGGGCAGAAACAGGACTCTGCTTTCCAGTTTCACTCTAGGTATCGAACCCTCTCTATCTAGAATGGTACTAGGGGCAAGGACAAGGGCAAGCTGCAATTGCACAATAAATGGATCACTTATCCAGTAATTAAATAAAAAGAAAATGTACACTGTAGTGATTACAGAGCTAGATCGATACATGGGAGATGCAGGTCCAAGTCTTCACTGAGCCACTGAAATTCACTGGGTGAACTTGGCCTGGTCACTCTTTCTTTCACAGCCTGACCTATCTCACAGGGTTGTTTTGAAGATAAAGGAGGAAATGTGTACCACCTTGAACTAACTGGAGGCAAGGCAGGATACAAATTAAACAAAAAAATAAAGTTATCCCGAACAACTCAAAGCAGTTAGTTTCCCTCTCTCTCTCTCTCTCTCTCTCTCTCTCTCTCTCTCTCTCTCTCATTCTTCTCATTTTCTTTCTCTTTCCCTCCCTCCACTATTTGTCAAGGCTCTCACATGGCATTCACATGATTGAACACACATATTGTGGCAGAGGGGACAGCTACAGGGTTATAGGAAGCTCCTGAAACAGCAACAATTAATGCTATTGATTATACTATTGTCATCACTAGGTGTCCAAAAACTTGTCTGTCATCTCACTATTTTGCTTGCTGTTCCTATTAACCTGTAAATGCCAAAGACTTCTGTGCCATTCCTGCCCTCCTCCCATGCAAACAGGTGTTGGTGTTGGACATATCAGTGTTAGACATATTTAATATACACCCTTCATCTTCCTTCTAGGAGAGGAAGCAGCAGAAGAACTAGGCTTCCCACTGTTAAGTGGTCCCCACAGACCTGTCATAAGGGACAAATATTCCATTTACCTAACAAGTAGGTTGCCTCTGGTCGGTTGCTTTCTTCAAGAACCATTTCATTTTTACGCCTTTTGCCCTTCTCACTGCCATCTAAGCTTGTTATTCTGCATTCCTAAAATAGAAACTTGGTACCTTAATTGTTAAAGCCTGTTATGATTTACTGTGTTCAAATGGAGCAACAGATGCTACCCAGGGCTTTCCATAACACAGTATTTATTAGCTCTCTGCCCCCAGAGGAAGGCCTGACGCCTGCAAATGTGAGAGCACCAGTCTCCTGAGGTAATGCAAATCTAGGTAGTTCCATTACACTGCCCAGAGATCTAATCTTGGGGATTGCTCCAAGGCTGGGAGAGTACAAGGGCAGATTTTGAGAGCAGATGTATAGTCGCTAGGAAGGATCCCCTGTTATGGCCTCTCAACCACTGTGAATCTCGCAGGGCCAAAGCAGATGCTACTTTTCACATTGTTAGCTCAGGTGTGTCAGCGTGGGACTTCTGATCTAGTTTAGGAGACTGGAGATCGGCAGAGGCAAGAGTGCTTAACATGTTGCCCTCTGCTGCTGTCCCGGTCTAGATTGGGCCCCATGCATTGGCTTTATCAAAAAAATCCCCCATGCCACATTGAATCTGGCTCAAGAAGGAAGAGAGAAACAAAGACATAGCTCAGCCAATAACAGTTATTTTTCATCAAAGCTTGAAGGCAGAAGTATCAAAAATGGAATTAGAAAGCAGGTGGGTGGAGAAGGAGGGGTGAAGCTCATTTTAAAAGCTCACAGCTTGAAAAGCACCCCCGTTTCATCCAAGGAAAACAGTTGCCTCTACAGGTCTAGGGAACTCCAAAGAGTTGGACACACACTCTTCACAGTGCTCTAAAGGTATACCTTAAGAACTAAGCTTACCAGGACTTACAAAAGACTCTCTACCGGAGGGCAGGGCAATCTTTGGCCCTCCAGGTGTTACAGTCAGCCATACGGGCTAGAGTTTTAGAAACTGAAGTCTAAAACATCTGGAGAGTGAAGTTTCCCAGTTGTACCTAGTCCTTTGCTGCTCCCAGATCTGAACCTCCATAGGCAGAAGTAGGCAACTGTGGCTCACCAGATATTTTTGGACTACAATTTCACAAACCCTTTGGCACTGGTCATGCTGGATATAGCTGATGGAGGCTGGATCCCAAAATCATCTGGAAGGCTGCCATTGCCCATGCCTGCCCTTAGGGAAATTAACATATACCTGGGGCAGGCAGGCATATTATGTACTTCTGCTTAGTAACTGTTTTGCATGAATTACTACTGCTCTCAGAAGAGATGTGGGAATCATGCAGCAGCTGTCCAGATGTTGTTGGACTGAACTCCCAGCAGTTCTAGCCACCCTAGCCAATGGCAAGGAATGCTTGGAATTGTAATAAAAAATATATATGGAGAACTGCATAATTCCCATCCTTATCTCAGGGTATGGACATGACTTGACTACAGGATGTTCTTTGACTGTGGTTGAAAATCTGGTAGCTTTTCAACCAACTTTCACAGTTGAATCCTGGAAAGATGGCATGCAAACATCAGCAGCAAATCATGGCTTTCTCAGTCTCATCATGACAGTTTAACTTATCAATTTTTGCCTAACTAGGTAATATTCTAAGGCAGAAGAGCAGGCTGGGCAAGGTTCTTCTGCGCCTTGGCAACCCTTCAGTGGAACACTGATGGCACACCACCAACTCCTCATCCACAACATGTCCCCTTGTGACTTCTGCTAGACTGGCACAGTGGTAAATAATAATAAAAAAATTAATAGTTGTACTTCTATTGAAGTATATTTATCCATTACCCTCAAGCCAAGAGGATAAAGTTGTTTCCTCTCCTAGGAAAGGAAATACTTGTTGCTCAGTCTTATAATTATGCAAATAATACTTGCCTGTTTAAGCTTGTTTATTTTTTTAGCTCCAAAATCTGGAGGGAAAAAACCTATTTGGCTAGGAAAAAGAAAAGAAAGAGAGAGAGAAAGAGAAGTAGCAAGAACTGAAGTGGACATCAATATATACCACAGAAAGTAACTTTCTGTGTGTGTTTTTGTGGCATCCTATTAAAAATTCCACTGAAATCAGTCTGATGTGCCTGGCCAATGTCCCACACATTTCAATGGGTCTGCTCCAAGTATGACAAGAACCTGGCTCCATCCCAAACCCGTATTTCCACCTGTTTCCATAAAGTAAGTTTTGAGCCATATTTATCAAATGAAGCCTTACCACACCCCAAAATTCTTTTGCCACCCTGTATTCCACCTACCTGTCTGCACACTGCTAAGAAACACTCTTATTCTTGCCGGGTGGGGGAAACCAGTGCTCGTGCCCTCTTTCCACAAAGCCTCAGGGACCAGACATCATTGAGGTTAGCAGCCGTCTGCAGCGCAGGGCTTTGTGCCACGCTGAAAGGAGTGCCCGTCCCTTCAGCCAAGGCCTCTGGGAATAAGCATCTATCTTTCTCCTCCTGCGGGCAGTACTACCCACCAGCCCCTTCCCCGTTTCTCTCTCACGCTGCCCTGCCTGCCACCCAGGAACAGCCACAGCACACTGTTGCTATGACAACACATGCAACTCTCCACCTCAGCGGCCACCCTTCAAGATGCTTGTTGTTCTCACACACAAATGGCTCCTCTCATAATGGCAGACAGACAGCCACAGTCACGCAACCGTCTCTTGAGCCACTGACTTGTACAACAATTTTGCAGCATAGCATGTCTCTTAAAGAGTCCCCTCCTTGAGTGCTTCTCTTCATTTGACAGCTTGGTGTTTTGGATGCAGCTCTTTTTTCTTTTTAAAGATGCAGCCCCCTCCAGAGGTTGCTTGATTACAGCTCCCAGCATTCTTCAGCTTTAGCTATGCTGGCTAGGGCCTGCTGAGATTTGAATTCCAACAACATCTGGAGGCTGCACTTTTGTCCACCCTCAGTTTAAAACAAGAGCGGAGACCCTTTAGCTCTTCTGAAGTTAGAGGGTGCATCCAAACTGCACAATTACAACACTTCAGTTCCACTTTAATTTTCTTAGCTTCATTCTATGGAATCCTTGGATTTGTAGTCTGATGAGGGATCTGGAGTTCTTTAGTGCATTCTCTTGAACCTCAGCACCAGAGCTCTCTTTTTAGAGAATTCCAAATATCTCACAAAACTACAAATCCCAGGACAGAACCAGGCAAATTCAAGTGGTATGATATAATTGTGTAGCCTGGATACACCCTTGTACTACAACTCCCACATTTCCTCCTTGGGTGGGCTGGTCTGAAATAGCTGGAGAATCCTCTGCCATTTTAAAGGAGAAGACAAACACAGACACTAGACATACACACACCCTCACTCATTAACAAAGCACAGCTGGAGTAACTAGCTGGCAAAAGTGAGTTACTCCAAAGACCTGTGCCTTGAGCATCATTGTAATAGTTGCCCCAAGTGAGACAAGTCACCTCAGATCTGTATACTTTTTGTGATAGTGGGCAGAAGACCCAGGCACCCCAAAGGAACACCACTGGGAGCTCATGGCAGCTGGAGTCTAGCAATACAATTTTCAGCCTAGCCCCGGCCACTTTAGCTTGCAGACTGTTTAAACATTACAGACTGCTCAAGAGCATCCCCTGCTGGAATACCAAAACAGCGATGATGAAGGATCAACATCTCTGCGCTTGATTATACCAGAGCAAGTTTTAATGGTGAAGCCACTGAAAGATCCCTAACTTTGTAAACTAGAGCAGATGCTACTCCAGCAGCTTTGCCTACCTTGTTATGTCTGAGCAGGCAAGGGTGGCATTTCAAAGAGGCTTGCTACAAAGACTACTGCTACCAAAACATGAGTTCTCTCTCCCTAAAAACAAAACCTCTTTTCCTACTGTAGAGCGATTTCTTGCTACGCACAACATTCCTTCCGGAGTGGACTTCCAAAAAGATTTGCTTCTCTTCAGACCCATTTAATCAGAATGGAGGTAGGCTTGCCTCGGATGCCCGACAATTCTACAGTATACAGACAGGCAGGCCACCTTTTCTCCGTCCTCCACTCACCACTTTAACAGTCTGCCTTAACAACTCCATAACATAGTCAAGGGCAACTGATGTAGCTTCCCACAGCCTGTACACAGGACAGATAGGAAAGGTTGCACCTGTTTGCTCTGTGATAACAGAGAGGTAGAAACCATAATCTACACTGTACTGCAAGATCGACAACTGGTCACCCCATTCTCCCTCCCCAAATCTCCATGCTTCAAATTCTCAAGAGGTCAACCTCAATATTACCTAAAAGCCAATATCAAACAGATGTTGATTTCAGATCAGCCACCCAGGGGTTTGTTTAGTCCTGGCTGCCACACCCAAGAGCTCAATGAACTATCTTGCTTTTCCTCTGTCATTAGCTATTTCTCTTAGAACAGGGTATTTGGGGATGATTTAATAAAGGCATTCAACTTTCCTAGGGTACACAGTCCACCATGCAGATTTATCCAGGAGTAAGCCCCATTAAATTTAGTGACACCTCCTTCCGAGCAGACACATCTACCATGCGCTGTAAGAAAGAATTCATTCTTTCTGAAGTACCATGACGACCAAACAGCACTTTATAAGAGGTTGCTCAGATGGTACAGTGATTCAAATCTCTATTTTGTATCCACAAAGGATGAACATATTACATGCGTGTGCATACTGGGCATGCCAAAAGATGTCATTGAAAAAAGCATAAGCAGGAACATCCGATGTGTTTTATTGACACTGATTTTCCATCATATTTTTCATAGCACCCCCAAGGAATGAATCTTACATCACAGTCCTAGATGTGTCTGCACATGGGACATCAGTGAGACTTAGTCATGACTTGGCTTAAATCCTATTTCAATGAGTCTCCTCTACCTATAATGTAGGCTGGATCCAACCCAGTGCAACAAAAAGTGCCTACACTTGTCCATCCCTAGGTTTTCACAATTTTATCCATCCCTCTTAACATTTTTGATGTGCCCAAAGTTATAAAACGAGGTGCCTGTGGTTCCCTTTGAAACAAGGACAACTGAAAACACAAGTGTGGCAAGCCGACTTTCTCTGTCTTTGAAGCTTAGTGCATGAACTGAGAAACAAGAGGAGCCTTGGGAGCTGTGAAGGGTGGCGGGGGGGGGGGAAGCAGGCTGCCAGGTGCTTGAATTTGATGCTGCACCTGTTGCTCAGCACATGCCAGGAACTGCCAGCCCCCATGAAGCCACATGAAAGAAGCCAGGATGGAGCCCTTCCTGATTTATGCCCTTCACCACCTGTGCTGGTACCAAGCTGCTCTGCAAATCAACCCCTCTTTTTTAAAAAAAGTGGAGAAGAGCACCTCTTTTGAGGTGGTATTGACAGGAAGAAATCAGGCAACTAGAAAAAAAGAGGGGGCTTCAAATTTTCCCTGTACCATCCAATCCCACCTACCCTTCTCTTTGCAGAATGAAGTGACACTTTTGAGACTTAAGGCAATCTTAAATCCTACTGATTTAAGTATGATGAAGGGCTAGACCCAACCCATTGCAACAAAAATTAGCCAACATAGCGAGGAACAGAATGTAGAAAAGCTGCTTTTTGGAGACTACATTTCCTCAAATTCCCTAGCAGTGCAGCAAATAGCTGTGGTGACTAGGAGATTCTGGGATTTGTAGTCTAAAAAAGAAGCTGTTTCATAATCTGGTTGGGATCAGCTGTCCTTGAGGACATTCTGTAAGGTGGGAGCTTTACCTTGCAGACAAGAGGCACCACAAGATCCCGTTGTCTTCAGAACAAGCAAACCAACCCGGAGCTCCCATGGTGTGCGCAGAAGCTTGTAAGCTTGCAGGTTAGGCAGAAGTCTTTACCAGGCAGGGTATATTCAGCCTGATGAAGCAAACTTCTGCGTAACTTGAGAGCCACAGATTTCTAACAACTCAAGAGGCCAACACATATTGTTAACATATCTATTTCCTCATTCTCCCTCTCTCTCTTCCCAAACCATGGGGACAGCAAGGAAGCACTTGCCCTGCAACCAGGTGGTCTTTACTAGATGTATTTCATCACAGCCTACTGGCTGCATGTTGCACTTTGCCTCTCAAACATCAGGATGAATTCAACAGCCTCCCTCCCTACTCCTGGCTCACATCGCTTTTGATCCCAAACTGCAGAACTTTTCCTGTCAGAGGGTTCTGCTGACACAATCAAGGCTAGAGAAAATAAAAACTGTAAAAACAAACCCCTGCCACTTTAACGTCACTCTGTACACATCTGCCAAAACTCCCACAAGCTCAGATTACGGCAACTTCATCCTTTAAAATGCAAATATGGGCTATGAAAGCTGGCACCTTTGGAACAAGTGCACCATTATAGATCCTCTCCACCCAAACCCACTTTGCACTTGAAGTCTTCAAAGCATAGGAGGAAGGAAAATTCCACCACCACTACCAGCCCCCTCCCAAATGTTTCATCAGCCCTCAGAAATAATCCTCCTAGGCTGATTTCTTGGATAGTTTTCTGAAGCTGCACAGATTCACATTCCTCTTGAAAACGAACCACTAGGCAGACGCTACTGCAATGTCCCCCCCCATCCCTTAGTAGAGTCCACTTTCTCCAACCTGCAAGCCTGGACACACCTATTTGGAAGCAAGACGTGGCTGCTGTTTAAACTACCCTGAACAGAACTCTGCTCTCTCAAGATGCAGCACAAGGATATACTCAAATAATATAGAAAAGCACAGGGAAAGTTTTAAATGCACACCCCTGATGAAGTACTACTAATTCTTCTTTGCCTTTTTCTTCTTCGCCTTTCAGGAAAGCCTTCCAGAGTGCGCGAGAGAAAATACGCAACAAGACATCCCTCCCCATCCCTCCCTCCACAGTAACTTTTCAGGGTGCAAGATCAATCTGCGCGTGAACGCAATCCACAGACACCCCGAATTATAACCAAGTTCTTTCCGCCTCCCAACATTTCTTCTCTATCCATCACGCCAGGCCACTCCTTCCATTCCCTTCTCCTCAAAATCCGTCCACTGCAACTCTCCGCGGCTAAGCTCTTTTAACGCCTGATCAGAAACAGTTGGGGGCGAAGGAAAGAATAAAATGAATTCCACGTACCCGAGCGAACTCAAGAGAGTGGCGCCGCGGTTCCTTCCACTTTTCTCCCTCTCGGCTTGTTTGGTCTGCTTTTGGACAGTTGCGTCGGTTTAATTTTTTTAAAAATAAAAATAAACAAATAAAACCCTCAACACGGTTCAAGAAGTGCGGGTTCGCCGTCGCGCGGATCGAGCCCGGAGAGGCGAGCGAGCGCAGGAATCCTGCCGGCGGTGCTGCGCGCAGTCCAGACGCCGACTAAGCCACTGGGGCTCACCAGCCCGTGGCCGGGAGATTCTCTTAAGCTCTCTGTGACGCACAGGGCGAAGGGGGGGCGGGGGCGGGGGCGGGGGCGGGGGGATCCTCTGACGCACGCGCCCGGCTGCTGCCTTCACCATACAAGGCGAAAAGGGGCGGAATGTTCCGGCGCCCGCGGAGCGAGGGGAGGGGTTGGAATGTCTGCGCGGGTGACGCACGCGGGGTTCCATTGACGCACGCCTTGGAATTGTTTGATCTAAAAATAGCCCGAGCTGCCCCCGGCTAAAAATAGCGCCTTTTCCTAAGCCGGGCGGAGTGCGCGCTCGGGGGGAGGCGGGCAGGGGGGAGGGGGAGAGAGAGAGGGAGAGAGAGAGTGAAAAGGAAGAGGGTCATAGGAAGGAGCAGAAGGGGGGAGGGGGAGAATCCAAAGCATGAAGAGGAAAGGGGATGACCTTAGCTTCGAAGCGCTTTGGAGGATGGTGGAGAGCGCAACTCCGCACGGTTACTGGGTGGGCACCCTTTGCCGCCTTTCTGCACGCCCCCGCCCCCTATCTCTCGGTCAGTTAGGGCTCCGGGCCGCCTCCCTGCACTAAACCGGGCATGGCAGCCCCCTCCCCCTTTCCAGCGGTACCGTCACCCCCGCTCCAGCCAGCCGTCCACTTTGCGCGCGGGCCCCAGGACAATCCCGGCTCGCTCCACCTGGCTGCAGGGCTTCCCGAGCCCCGCCCTCGAGTCACCCAAAGGCGCGGCTCCGCCCCTTCCTGGGAGCCGGCGGGGGGGTTGCTGCGCTCCACCTGGCGGAGGTTTCGACCCAGAGCCAGCGGCAGGCAGAGGCTGGGCGAGGCAGGGAGAGCGCCGGAGGGGAGGGACGCGTCTGCCGTGCCCGGGGCAGGAGCCGCAGGGCCATGACCCCGGCCGCCCAGGGCTGCTTTTTCCCACGGAAAGCCGAGAGGAAGGATGCGCCGCAACGCGCGGCCGCGCAGACATGCGAAGACTTTAGGCTTGCCCGTCCCGGCTTGGGGTGGTGATTTGAATGAAACCTAACTTTGATTGGTTGCAACTACAATCCGTAAAATGTTGATTTCTTGCAAAAAGGACTTTAAAAAAAAGGCGAGAACAGCACCCCCAAGCCAAAGTTCGCTGATTGATCCTGAGTTTGCACAAAAACGTTCAGGATATCTAAAATATCCCATCAGGCCCAAATCCCATTCATAGTTAGTGCTTTTTTTTCTTTTTCTAGAGAAATCTAGAATCTGAAGTGTTTGTTCAGGATGTATCCCAAACAGTTGGAGGACGGAGTTAGAAACCTTGTCTCCCTTTTGGACCTCTGAAATAACACATCAGGTTTGATGATTCCATCAAATATTTGGATTTGTGGAGCAGTACAGGCAGGAAAACACTCTCAAGTTATAGTATAGACGACACTGTGTTACCTTGGGCAAGTCCCACTCTCTCAGCCTCTGAGGAAGGCAAAGACAAACTCTCTCCAAACAAATGTTGCCAAGAAAACCCTGTGATAGGGTCACTATAAGCTGGAAACAACTTAAAGGCACACAGCAACAACAAAGAGAGTGGGCCCTAAATACACTAAAGGCACCTGATCTCCTTTGATCTCACAGAAGCCAAGTAGGGTCAGAGCTGGTTAGTATTTGAATGGGAGACTAAGGAATACCAGGTGCTGTAGGCTATTGCCTCTCAGGCTATCTGATCTGAGGGACTGGCAATTATTTTTTCCTAATGTGAAAGGGAGCGGTACCATGTTTGTGCCCATTGGCTTTAATGGTTTCTTGATCACCACTTTGAGTAGCACTGTTGTAGGTAGGCAGTGATAAACCACATCTGAGTATTGAATACACATATAGATACACACCGAATGATGAGGATGGTTTTCTCCAGTAGGCCAACACACTAGAGTGGGTGTATTATGATTTTTCCTGGCTTGGAGATAAAAGTTTTGATCTCCTACTTCCTGTCTGTATGCTCTGCTCCTGCTGCTAAAGGCACCCAATGATGCAATCCTCCTGAGTTAATTTTAGCCAGCCAGTCATTGCCCTGTCTTAGCCCCATTTAGCAACGCTGGGATGTTTCCCAGGTTTCTGGCTTTCTTGCAGCACAGTTCACTGGTCCTCAGCCAGGGCCCAATCTAATAAACTAATAAGGCACACGTGGAGCCACATTGCTGGAGCCAAGCGGGTCAGACAGTGTATGCAGATAGGATGCTGCTTGGGAACCTCATATCTTCAGTTCCCATGTGGAGTGCAGGGGGAGGTGGAGGTGGGAAGGAAGAAGAACACACAACTAAAGTTTAGCACAAACTTAACCCAGCTGCTATTGCAAAGCTTTCCCTCTTAGCTGTACATGCAGTAAAAGGGAGTGTGCATGCCCCTTTGAAAAATCAACAGACACAAACCAACAAAATCAACAGATTTGCAACAAAAAGAACAATATTTATTGGCATTTGGACAGACACAACATGTATAGGCAAAAAGCTTATTGTGGGTCTGTTCATAGTGCACAATTATACCACTTTCATTCCACTTTAACTGCTATGGCTCTATCCTATGGAATCCTCCTGGGATCTGTAGTTTGGTCAGAGGCATCAGAGGAGCTAAGAATCCTAAAGGTCCCTCCCTCAGCTGCCAATTCCAGGATTCCATGGGATGTTGCCATGGTAAATAAAGTTGAAACAGAGTGCTGTAATTGTCTAGTGTGAATGGGCTCTAGGTCTTTAGGTGATGCACACTTTCCATAGGAGGCACCCTCACTTTTCACACAGAGCAGAAATACCTTTTCCAAGATGGTGCTTGCTGCTGAAGAAGTTTTAATTTTGAATTTAAAATTCACTCTCAAATCAAGAGCTCTTTGTGTGTTGATTCTGTCTCTAAAACGTTTAGCCAATTAACCTGTTGCAGTTCTACAAAAGACACAGAGGGTGATTGTGGATGAAATTCATTGGAACCCCAAAGTGGGTAATGCCAGATCCAGAGAAAAGACAGCAGAGCCCAATAAAAACATTTGCCCTTCATCATCATCTTTAGCTGACTGGCTGTTTTGGGCAGGAGCCTGCTGGAATCCCCCACGTGTTTCTTCCATAGAGCAAGGGAAACTAGAGACAAGGGTGACTAAGGAGCCCAAAAGAACTAGGTCAACTCTCGCACGTGCCTTTCTGCACCTGTTGCTGGCTGAGTGGCTTTCCCTGCATGGCTCATCCATAAATAAATTTTCAAAAGTATTTTGTTGCCTCCCAGCAAGTCTCCTTAGAGATGCACCTCTAACATAGAGGTTGGCGAAGCACATCCGGGAGGCTACATGTGGCCCTCAAAGCTGTTCTTGAAGCCTTTAACCTCTCCAGCGTCTCTGGACTGCCATTTTTCTGGGCAAATATAGGAGGTGACTTGTCTTTCCTTGAAACTTCCGCAAGGGGCAATTTACCTCTTAAACAAATTATAATCCCCTCTTCCACAGCTTAACATCAAAACCAGTTTTTCAAAACTGGAAGTGACTTCTGGCCACTTACAGTTTGGAGGAGGCATTTTTTGGCAGTCCTTGCTACCCTTGGAGAACACAGAGCCAACAGCTACCCACTCTGCTCTCTTACAAGGAACATCACGGTCATTCTCCGTTCCCCAATGCACCCTTTCTGGGCGGCCCTTCACACAATTTAGGTTCCCTCCAAAAACTGGGCTTTTCCTTTGTTCTCTTTAATAAGGATGTGCTCTTTAATATGGATTTATATCCTGTTTTCCCACTAGCAAGTCTTCAAGGTAGGTTATAACAACAAAAACAAAACAGCTAATACTCAGCTAGTATGTTTGAGAGAGGATATGAATGCATGTACACAAGAAGACATACATATGCACAGATTTCCTTGTACTGTACCTGTATTACTGTTCTAAGATTCACTCCCCACCCCCTGGTCAACTTAAATATGTTAGTCTTTCACTAACTACAAGATTTTCTGTGATTTTATTTTGTACTGCAATGGGCAACATGGCTAGAACCCTCAAGAAGCTGTTTCCTGACGTCACAGTTCTTTAGCCAGACACTGAGCAGAGATGTCCCTTGTGGCCAAAGGTACACAGTTTTTAGCTTAATATACTATGACAGGCCATCAGAATATAAGACCTATTTAAACACTTTGATACCTTGTCATAACCATTTGATGAAGTGGATTTCAGTCCATGAAAGTTTATGAATTTGCATTTTTCTCCCGGGTACCTGCGAAGACTCCATGTTATAACCCAGTAGCTGGATTTAGTACAGGTACCATGGCTTTTTCTAGTGACCCACAGGGCAAATGGGATCACTCCAGCAGACAGTTCAAAAGCAAAGAAGCTCTGTGCTGCAGTGCATTTGCCTTTCATTTGAACAGCAGACTGACAAGCTGTCACAAGACCAACCACTACACAAGAAGCCTCAATGCACCATCAACCTTATTTAATTTACACCCCACTTTTCTCCCAAATAGAATTACAATACAATTGTATTGCTTACAATACAAATTAAGACAAAACATTGTAAACAATATGAAAAAGTTTAAAAAGCATTAAACCATACATTCAACAAAAGCACTACTTTTAAAACATCCAAGCAATTAAAACTGAAAATGCATATAACTTACAATGCCTCCCCCAAACAACGGCACACCCAATTGCAAAGCCTTCTTTATGTCCATTATGTTCACAGTATTTTTCACAGACAGATACTACAAATCCAGTGCAGCTAGTGTGCTATAACAAGATCATGAAAATAGCCTCTGTTGGACCAGTCCAAAGGCCTGTCTAAGGCAGCTGATGCTGAGAGACATACTGCTTTCTCTGTATTGAAAGCAGTAAGAGTCCTTCCACTGGCAAGTAAAGACATTACTTCAAGAGGCTTTTGCAAACTGACTGTTTTATCATTGTGCTATGCTACTTTTTTTTTCAAAATTTTTTTTTGCCCCTTAATGGGTTTATTTTAAATGGTATTTAATTTTATAGATAGTTATAGATAGTTCAATAAAATTTCAAATGCAACTTTTTCGATGCATTTATTTGTATGCAATTTATTTTTATCTTTTTAAAAATTTTATAAGCATATTTGAGTCCCAGCTTTGAGAAAAAGGTAGGGCATAAATAAATGCCAGACAGTAGCTAACCATCATCACTAGTTACCATTTAGAGCCATGGATTGCTCTAATCTTCTCTTAAAACTGTCCACATTGGCGGCCATCACATTATGTGGTTAAAAAAAATCCCAGCATTTAATTATGAACTGTGAGAAGCAATACTTTTTGTCTGTCCTGAATCTGTCGCTGTTCAGCTTCACTGGAAGATCCTCAGATTCTAGTATGGTAAGAGAGGCAAGAGAAATGACTCCCTGTCTACTCTCCCCACACCATTCAACTTTGCAAACTTCTGTGGTGCTGCCCTTTCATTTAAACTAAGAAGCCAACAAGTTTCTCCATATCTTGGTGTTACTCCAGCCACTTGATTATCTGGATTGGCCTTGTCTGCCTCAGTTCCAGCTCAGTTGTATTGCTTTATTCAGGTGCAAAGACCAGAGCAGTACAATAGTGTTGCAGACATGACTATACCATACCTTTGTCCAAAGGCATTAAGATATTGGCTGGTACTTTCTAGTTCAGTTTATAACGATACCCAATATGGATTCTGCCTTTGTTATAATACCTACATCTTGGGTTGACGTTTTCACTGAGCTGTCTACTGCATCTCCAAGATCCTTTTTCTGAAAAGTCACCATTTTTCACTTAATGGTAGAGGGGCAAATAAATTAAAATCTCTATGGTCCATTGATATGTTTAATGCACAAAACAAGATCACATATTCCAAATTCCTTAACTAACTTGTGTTAAGTGATCCTGAATATACATCCTTACTTTCCTGAAGTAGTCCAGTGATCTGTGTAGGAACCCACACAATCCAAAGTGGATAGGCCAAGGATGGTCAAATGAGGTCCTT
This sequence comes from Iguana delicatissima, assembly GCA_948472985.1. Classification (NCBI taxonomy): domain Eukaryota; kingdom Metazoa; phylum Chordata; class Lepidosauria; order Squamata; family Iguanidae; genus Iguana; species Iguana delicatissima. The sequence goes on along the minus strand of CAOKZL010001136.1, from coordinate 1,575,238 downwards.
CCAATTTTTTGCCCTAAAACTCCCCTCAGCCCATTATAATCAGCATAGCTGAGGTGAGTGCTGACAGGAACTGAAATCCAACATCTGGAAGGCCACATATTTCTGTTTCTCAGACTAGATGGACTTTGGTCCAGTTGAGCAGGGATGCCACTAACTAATACCAGTACTGGCATCTGTCCCCCAAAAAGTGGTATGCTCTCTACCAAAAGAATGCAGAATGCCCCTTTCTCCCTAGATGCTAATTCTCACCTTCTGGAGCAGGGGGAAAAATACATAGAAATATTGGATAACAGCAGAGCAGACGGAAAGAGGCAAGCTCACTCTAAATGGATCCCCATACCCACAGTAAATCTCATACCTTCCAGTTGTTCTGATGTGGCAGGGACAGTCATAATTAATTATCTGTTGTCCCTCTTTTTCAGCTGCTTTAAAATGTCCCAATTTCTCATTCCTACTTCCAATTTCCCACTTTGTCCTCAGCTTACTTCAGTTGATGCAAACTGAGTTCAAAGTGCCAAAGTAGTTTGTACTCCATTAACTCAGCAGGGAGAGGAGAAGAAGGGGAGAAATCTTGCCCTTCGCAGAGGGCTTAGGCAAAAACAAGCCAATGCAGCCTCTCCTAGCTTGGTGTTCTTCCTCATTAATACCTTTTGCCATCTTGGCCACACTCCAGCACTGCTTGGCGAAAGCCCACATGCGTCCTGGTTTTCATTTGTGAAATGGTGGAGGGTGCGCAACTGAAGACTGACATCCTCTACATGCCTAAGTCAGACCTATCTCAGTGGAACATACTTTGGTTTAGACATGCTTAGAATCAAGCTGCAAGCTTCCCCCTGCCAACCATCACCTTAGCAGTCAGGGCCCAAAGCACTCTAAACAACTCTATCATTATATAACTTTTTAAGGGATAAGAAAAAGAGACCACCCCTGGCAGTTTTAATCTGCCAGCCTCTCCCCACATGCCACCCCAAAATTCTCCAGCTTGGTGATACATCGGCCTGCAGCCTCCAAGTGGAATTTTGTAGGCCAAGCATAAAAGACACCGAAAACTCAGCAGCTGGAAAGATTGATGTATTTTCCTATTGTTAAAAATATTTTTAGCTTGGGCAGCCTCTGGGTTTGCTTAAAGGCTTCACATTTGTGAAACTGACTGCGTAACAAGATGCGTTTTTATTGCATGTTGGAGCTAAAACTCCTGGCGGGAATCCCAGCACAGCAGCTGTGAAGGGGATTCAGTCCTTGGTTCCTTCCAGCACTTTCAAAACATTGGCTTTTTAAGGCAAACCCTAAAATTTAAGGAATGTGGAATGGAACTAAGGATGTCCTGGATTTTTTTCCCTCTCTCTCTCTCCTCCAAGTTAGGTTGGTAAATACATCACTGAAGGTTGATGGCTGTATATGCGTGGGGCTGTCCAGGAATAGTCAAGGAACAACCTGCTTATAAGGAAGATTGTGGGCAGTGTTTTAGTTAAAAATAATTAGGAATGTAGAAAGCTGCCTTATGCTGAGTCAACCCACTGGTACATGGTTCTATGGCCATTTCCACCCTACCTTGTTATAGTGCTGTGATTCCACTTTCAACCTCCTATGGAATCCTGGGGTTTGCAGTTTAGGGAGGGGCCTTTAGGATTCTCAGCCAGAGAGCTCTTTGGCCTCAGTAAACTACAAGCCCCAGAATTCCACAGGATGTTGAAAGTGGAATAATAGCACTACAACACTGTAGTGCGGAAATGGCCTAAGTCTCAGTTCTGTCCCCATATCAACACAAATACTGAGCTTGTGATAAAAACTAATGCAGTGCAACAAACAGAACTAGGAAAAAGTTACTTTTAAAATGTGTGTATGTGTGTCTCAAGTTGCCTGTCAACTTCAGGCAACCCCATGAATTTCATAGGATTTTATTAGGCAAGGAATACTCAGAAGTGGTTCTGCTCATTTCTTCTTCTGAAATACAGCCTACTGTACCTGGTATTCATTTGTGGTCTCCCATCCACATACTAACCAGAGCTCACCTTGGTTAGCTTCCAAGATCAGAGAGGATCTGGTGCCATTAGGGTTTTTAAAACAATACAACTAGCCCAAAAGGTATCCTTTCTAAGGTCTACTGCACCCACTGTGAGCCTGGCCACCAAGACTCACTCAGAGACCTGGGGCTATTTATTTCATAGGTTTTGAAGAATCAAAGCAGACTAACCTCCTATACAGCCATTGTCCACTCCAAAAAAATCAATCAGCTGGAGAATGGCTGCGATGAAATAATTTGCAGAAATTGATTACACAAATAAAATGCAGTCAATGATAATTCCAGATGAAAGGGGAGAGCAGCACCATAAAAGGCAAAAATAAACCAGCGAGGTGGCAGACCTCACATAGGTGCAAAGAAATAACACATTTCAAAGAAGTGCATATGCAGCAGCCTAATTCAATGGAAAGTTCCACTGAACTGAATAAGGGTGCCTCAGAGTGAATAGTGGTTTGAGGCTTGCAGACTTACTGATGTCTAAGGATGAGGCAAAATCTCCCCCCTCCTCCAGACATGGAAATGTGGCTTGCCGCTCTGGGGGAGGAGCGGGGGAAACCCAGTCAGATCTCCCTGCCTTTCATGAGCCACACTTCCGCCCCAATCCTCAAAGTGATTGCTCAAAGTTGTCACAAGGAGAGAGGTGTTAGGTACACATTACACCCCAGTACACTGGGTTCCACTCTCAGCCAATGTGTGACTGCAAAATGAGAACTGTGTATAAGCAAAACCTCACTATACAGCAGGAACAAACTGAGGAATGTTAGGACCACAAAAGAAGAGTTAGCTCAAAAGGGAGCTGGGATAAAAATCCAGACTAATCTATAATTCCTTACCATGGCCCACTGTGGTAAGGGAATATGGAAACTGACATCTACGACATCAGGAGAGCCAAGAATTTCCTTACTCTCATATAGGAGGAAAGACTGAAATCAGCAAGCATATCTGGCATAGCTAAAACGAGATCCCTTTCACACTACACAATTACAGTGTTATAATTCCACTTGTTAACTGGCATGACTGCATCCTGTGGAATCTTCCTGAGATTTCTAGTTTGGTCAGAGGAGACCTCAGAGGACCTTCCCTGGCTGAGGATTCTAAAGGCCCCTCAACTCCGAATCCCAGGATTCCATAGGATGTTGCCGTGACAGGTAAGGTGGAACCATAGTACTATAACTAAATAGTGGTGAAAGGGGCTCATGTGGGAGCTGCAACACAAGGCTCAGGATTTGACACAGTCCCTTCCATTTCCCCTCCTCATCAGGATTCTGTGGCTGCTGAGCATACTCAGTTCTCATTAGGTTGTGTCTTGCAAAGGATGTGAGGGGAGACTGCATCATTTCAGTGTTCCCTCCTGCATGTGCTTTTTTGGCTGTTCTGAAACCCCCCTGGATTCTCTCCCAAGGTGGCTAGTATTTCCTATCTTTTCCTATGGATAATACTGCTTAGGCTTCATATATACTTCATATACACTTAGGGAACTGAATATATTGCAAGTGTATAATATAAACATATTGGCAGCCAATAAATAAGTATATTAGTATATAAGAAAAGGCAGTGGTGGCATCTCTTCAAATCAAAGTAGGAATTGTGTGGCCCTCCAGACACTGCTGAGCTGAAGTTCCCAGCATTCCTCACCATTGGCTCTGCTGGCAAGGGCTACTGGGAGATGTAGTATAAGAGACACATAGAGGACCATTTATTATTCCTGCCCCTGCTCTAAATAATTTAAGAAAATATTGAAAACATAAAAGGAGTGCTCCTAAGGTTTTTCAGCAGCATGCCATTGACAGGAAGAAAATCTGAACGTCACTGCCAGCCATAAGTAGCAATTGATTTATAATAGTTCTGAACTTTTTGTTCCAGACTCATTCTCGTTATGGAGGGATAACAGGCCTTTTTGCTGTGGTCCTGTTAAATTAAGAAGATCGTTTCTTCTACCAGTTAGTTGAGTGGAGCATGCAAGCTGCCAACCCTGCCTCCATTGCTGGGATGAACCTCATGTTAACATCCGCAGCAACACCATGTACTGCCAGTCACACTGAATCGCCTTGTAGAAAAGAACTCAGCTACGCACCCTGTTCCAGCACAGTCTGGTTCTAAAGGAAAAACGGGTTGCAAGCCTGGTACTCAGGGTATGTTCTTAGACAGCTTTTGGTTTCAGACTGTTCCTGATTTAAGCATCAGACTTGATCTTAGAACTGGGGCTGGCCAGGACTCAGCAGGAAAGGCAATAACTAACCACTGTTACTAAAATGTTTTGGAATTTGCCCAGTAAAGGTAACACTGCTTTGAGGATTTGGGATTTTGTTACTAAAAATGTTTCTGACCAGCTATCTTTTCCTGATCTTCCTCCACCATTCACTCAATTTGTGTGTGCATTGGTGTGCGGATCAAAGGTTGAGTGATTGCAAAGGGCTGCAGAACAGTCCATATGCTCTGCCTCTTTCTTTCACTTTCCTCATATTTGTGGGTGGATTCACACAAACCTTTTTAGTGCCTGTTGGGTGTACCAAAACCAAATTTGGCCCCAGTGCCTAGTTCATGACAGTGAATCGTTTTGGTTAAAGATTTTTGAGTTCTCCTCATACATTCGGTCAGGCTAGGCAGTACTGCCTGTTCAAAGCAGGAACCAATATGAAAGCAACTTACTGTCTGGTAATACCCCACCTGCTCTCTGCAAACTGTACAACATGCATTGCCAGCTGTGTAAATTCCAGCCCAGTCCCCACTGCGCAGCAGGAATCAATGAGCTGTGTACGAACAGTAAAGCACAGACCAGGAAATTGTTTTGAATCATATTGCCAGAGTTAGATAAATTACTCTTTTTGATTATAGCTCCCAGAGTCCCCCAGCCAACACTAGCCATGCTAGCTGTGGGATTCTGGGTATTGCAGTCCAACAGGTAAGTTTTCCAGGTTCTGCTTATTGTCATATACAACCTTGCACCTTCATCTGTTCACAACAGATTCAGGAAAAAACTCTACATCAGTTCTCAAGTTCTGAGAGGGAGGAAGAGCACATTAAGTGTTGTGAGTACCAGGGTTGCCAGATGGGTGGCCTGTATCAAGCGTGCAAAATCCTTTGGCTCTGGAAATTCCCCCTTTCAGCCTTTATCCCTCCACAATGAAATAGTTTCAGGGCTGCTGTGTCTACATGTTAACACACAAAAGTTGTTTTCACCCTAAATCAGGGGTGGGCAAAATGGGGCCCTTACTGGACTGGACTTCAATTTCACTCAGCCTTTGACAGACACTAGTTAACTCTAAGGCTGATGGGAGTTGTAGGCTGAGAACACTGGAAGGGCCACCGATGCCTACACCTGCCCTAGATGGAATTGGGCCCCTGCAATTCTGCTTTGACCATATCAGCTTGGCCTATTGGCTCCTTTGTTTACTGCCTCTCACTTTACAGATAACTTGCCTAGACACACAGTCTGATCTCATGTTGAGCTCGGAGCTTCAGGAACCAAAGTGAACAGCTGAGAAACAGACAACTGTGTGCCCTGCCCAGCAGCCCAGGTGCAAAGCAGATTAGCAAAAAGTACAAAATCCTCCTAGCCAACTGCTGTGTGTTCTGGACAGGAATGTGCTGAGGGCTTGGAGTTCCTGGCTAGGATTGTAGTCTGTTGATACGCTCTAGATAATACAGAAATTTTCAAAGAGCCAAGAAGTCATTCCCAGGAGAGCTGGCACCTCACTCATCTTAAAGTTACTAAACAAATTCAGGACCAAAAGATGCTCCCAATCCCTTTGGATTCTAGCTGATTAGGTGGGGGAGTCAGGATTCATGGTCTGGGCCCAGGTTTGACAGCCGGTCTCGCTTCCCAAGCTTGGAAAAGTTCTTTTTATTATTATTACAATTATCAGAATTCCCCAGCCACTAGACATACTGACTGGGGAATTATGGAAGGTGCAATTCCCCAATAGGAAATATTCCAAAATCTGGTTGTATCATAAACATAGAATGAGAATTGGATCAGGGAGGCTTAGATTCTGATTTCTCGTTAGCAAAAAAACACACTCTGTGATCTTAAATCAGTTACACCATTTTCAGCCAGAACCTACAATTTCCTAGCAGCGTAGCCTATGATCAGGAGTGCTGGGAGCTGCAGTCCAATGACATATGGAGACCTACACAACTCACCTCCCCAGCCTAAACCACCACACATGGTTGTTGTGAGGATATTAAGGCATGAATCCTGTAAGTCAGTGGTTCTCAATCTGTGGGTCCCCAGATGTTCATGGACTTCAGCTCCCAGAAGCCCTGAGCATTGACCATAGTGGCTGGGGCTTCTGGGACCTGAAGTCCACGAACATCTGGGGACCCACAGGTTGAGAACCACTGCTGTAAGTAGTCCCAACCACTGAATTAATTGTTGACTACTCAGCCAACAGTTGAGTAAATTCTATTTATTCAATATGTCTATTCTACTTGGGACTATCAAGTGAATTCAGATCATGAGTTAAGTCCAAAGGCCCAAGGTCCTTGAAAGAATGATGGAATACAAATGTGATTAAATGAGTCAATCTTGTGTGGTGAACAGAACAAAATACTGCAGCTAGTTTCTAAGATGGAGACAGTACTGTTGCAGCAGAGGAGGGCTATACTTATGTTCTAGTTTTATACTTGGCTCTCAATGGTCCCCTAAGTTGAGTTCTGAACCTTTTCAGTTTTGGGTTCTCTGTTTGTTCCCTGGGCCAGTATATCCACTGTATTAAGGTGAACCTTGAATTCTCTCACCCATCTCTTTTGCTGACTCACAGCAAAATTTCATCCAAGTCACTCCAGAAGGCCAGTTGGCTTTCATAAGGACTCATCAGGCCTTCTCAAGGCCTTTTGCTGTCAATGGCAAAGAACAATGTCCCCTTCTATTCCATGCACAAAAAGCCAACATGGACTGGCAGATGAATCCTTCTCCAACTCTGGTGATGGGTGTGTGCGTGTGTGCATGGCATTTCACTGTGTAGGCAAGGCAGCAGAAGCTTGGGGGCAGACTACATGGCACATAGCTCTCTCTCTTCCAAAACCTTGCTGCCAGATCTCCCAGCATTTGCCACTGAAGGCAGTGCTGTATCTTAGGGCCAGCCCATGAGATCATTAGGAGAGAATTCTTCAAGGTCCCTGCATACTTGAGCAGTTTTTACTCTGAAAGAGAGAAATCTCTTAAGTAATAGGGTTTTCTTGGGATATGGAGTGCTGAGCCAGTGCAGTGTAGTGGTCTGAGTATTGGACTATGATCCTGCATACAAGAGTTCAATTCCTCACTCAGCCATGGAAACCCACTGGGTGATCTTGGGTGCATCACATACTCTCAGCCCCCAGAAAACGCCATGATAGGGTTGCCATAAGTCAGAAACAACTTGAAGACACACAACAACAATGGTGTGTAGATATCTTTCACTAATTCTGCAGAAGGAAAAATACTAAAAGAGACTACGGAAAGAGACTTTTCCTCTGTGCAGCATCCTGACCCAAAATGACCTCTTATTGTTTAACTAGTTCTCTCCACACCCCAACCTGGGGCAATGTATACTTGTGGCACATGCATCTGGGAGTCCTGCCACAACCATTGTGACTGGCAGAGAACCAGCCTCATAGTAAAGCCTCTTATCTGGCACAACCAAACAGGTGAAGGACAAGATGTACCAACATGTCAGTCTTGAGGACTGAGTCTGGTGAGGCCTTCCAAGAAACCCGAGAGGATTAGAGGAAGAGCCCAATTCCACAAGAAAGGCATTTTTGTTTCAAGAATTCATCTGCTACTTTAAAAAAAGGGGTTGGGAATCAAGCAGTCCTCCAGAGGCTGTTGGACTGCAAGTCCCAGCAACCTTGGCCAGCATAGCCCAAAAGGAAGAATGGTCAGAGTTTTAGTCCAACAACATCTGGAGAGCTGCACTTTGCTCATCCCTGATGAAACCAGGGTTTCTGACACAGTTAGGTGGTTAAAGTGTCAACCCTCCTCCTTCATCCAGTACTGGTTTGTGGGAACATTTTTAGTCCAATGTTTGTAGAAATCATAAAATCATATGAAGAGCCCTGCTAAATTATTAGACCCAAAGCCTATCTTGTCCTGCACTGTGTTCCCAAAGAAGCCCCCCAGAGGCTTATGGAAAGCCATCCAGCAGGACAGAAGGGCAATAGCACCCTCCCATTTAGCTGCCCAGAAACTGGCATTGAGGGACATGCTACTTTTTATATAGGAAGAACATTTGTATGAAATTTATCATTCCAGAAGAGAATTTGGAACCACCAGCCAAAGACCTGAACCAACATTCCTTGGGCAACTTTGGCAAGGTGGAAAACTGACACTTTCATCTTCTCCACCCAACAACTGTTATTAGGGTATTTAAATATAGATAGTTCCCTGTCAGATGCTTTGTCCCCTAGTTTAGAGCTTTAACCTGTAGCTTGAATCAGCAGCAGGTGCGAGGAGGGCTTAAGCCAACCTTCCTCAATCTGGCACCCTCTAGGGGTTGGACTACAGCTCTCATGATCCCCAGCAAATGTGGCCACTGGCCTGGTTTGTGAGATGATGGGTGTTCTGCTTAAGCCATTTCTAACCTGTGAAAGTCAAAGCAATTTACCAACAAACAAAGAGAGCAACCAGAACTTACATAAAAGAACAGCACTCTCCCCTTGTCCCCCAAAATGATTTCACACCCCATTCCAGGCAAACCTAGCCTTTTGTGTAAGAATGATCATTACTTTCCCCCAGAATGTTAGAGCTACAATTATTTCCAGTTTTTCTCTCAACCACACACAAAAAGAAAGAAAACAACTGGCTACATCCGTATCCTTGACTCTCAGCAAAAAGAAGCTGCCATGCAGCTAGCTGTTTGCTGCACGAAAAGAGAGTTCCCTTTGATCAGCCCAGAATCCGGCTTGCGCTCGCTCTCCCTCTCACACACGCACAACAGGCACAAAGCAAACCTGCAGGTGCAGCAACACCTTGTGCAGGAGACTCCTGGCTGCTTGCCAGCCACAGTGCAAGGCAGGAGCCCACAGCTGGTTCCAATCATCAAGGGCTGGGCCAGGAACTCCTAGCGAGGTTTGGCAGGCAGCACTCTCGATGCACGCATGTTTGTGTTTCAGAGCAAGAAGCCAAGCCCACAGGGGCGTCAGAGAGCGCGTAAGGGGTGTCCCACCCACCCTGGACGTCAGCAGCTGGACGGGCCCTGGCTGGCGTCAGCAGGACTTGGAAGGACATGCCGGCCTCCATATATGGGCCATGTGGGGAATCCCTTCAGTGACCGGGGAATCTTGCCTCTCTTTCCCCCTCCCACTTACCTCTAAATCCTAGACCTTCTGGCTAAAGTTTGGAAAGGGAACTTGGAAGTCCCACAGCAGGGCTGATGCCAAAAAACCTGATGTGACCGAGCAAACACTGACTGTGTTCTCCTCCTTTCAGCACAGTTATGAAAGAGAGTTTCTTTTGCCAGAACAGGAGGCAAAGCTCCAGAAAGTTAACTGATGTGTACAACAGGAATGACGCTTATCTAACATCCATGCAGCCCAACTGCCTTTTTTTCAAAAGGGTGCTTTTTAAAACAGGAAGAGTGGACATGTACAGGCTCCTGTAATGATCTGTGATTGTGTAACTTGCTTCAGTGGTGGCCACTGAGTTCCCATCAAACATGAGTGCAGGATGGCTACTTGCCACTCAAGGAAGCAGACACTCATAAATGCAGGGGCTCCCTCTTTGTGGAGCAGAGCAAGTGTGTGCAAGTCCAAAAGCTATTTAGCACCTTGGCCCATTTGTGCTGACACAGCACCGGGACAATCCTAGAAGGAGTAGCACTCTGGTATCACCCTTACTGAGAGCTAAGCAACTCTCTTGTCCAACAAGAACAATGCTCTCTAGGTAGCCCAGGCCACCACTCTCAGGAGGCAGGGTGAAAACAGCAGCTTCAACCTGAGGTTCCATATAGGCATGCCAGAGCAGGCACTCTCATATGGCTCCAAAGCCCAAATACAAGGGAGTGGCTATTTCATATTAGTTCCCTGTCAGGACAAACAACCAGGTGGCAGAATTCAGCTTATACCTTTACAGTTGGCCCTACACATTTGCAGGGTTAACTTTCATGGATTTGATTATTTACAAGTTTCTCCTACCCCTGTCCCAAACCATAGGCGCTTCTGTTCTAGGGGAACTTTCCCTCTCAGCAGCTCCAGTCAGGTTACACAGTCCTTTAAAAACCTGCCTCTGTTGTTATTGTTGTTGTTGTCACCATCGTCGTCATCCTCCTCCTCCTGCTAGACCAGCTAAGGATGGCTCACAGCCCAATTTCTCAGCACCACAGATATTCTCCCAATGGCCCCCACCCCCAAGGAAGGAGATGGGCAAGAGGGAGGAATCAGGGCCCCATGCTGACCCACCCCCTTTTCCTCTCCTTTCCTGACCTGGTTAGGACCTAGGGTGCCTCCTCTCCCACCATGCCTTTGCCCCCTCCTCCTCTACATTTTGTGGCTTGTGGTTTTTCCACTTTTGTGAGGGTCCTGTGCCTTAACCCTAGCAAATATGGAGGGCCAGTTGTATTACTTAAGGTCTAAAAAAAACAACAATGAGAGACAGGGAGTATATTGTCCTCTAGTTGCAATTCCCATTAATGATGAGTGCACCATTGGCTATGCTGGCTAAGTTGGTTGGGAGTTATAGTCCATCAACATCTGGAAGGTAGAGGACTCCAAAAACCTGGTTTAAACTCTGCCCTTCTGCAAACTGTTTCTAAACTGGATTCTAGGGTTTTCTTTAAAGACTGCTTTCAGGATTTTTAAAGAGCATTTTAATGTGTTTTTATGTGCTGTATTGTTTTAACTGGTTTTTATTTGTCCATTACCTCAGGAGCCCTTGTGGGCTGGGAAGCAGAAATACTTTCAACAAACGAATGAATGAATAAATAAACTAACATTCCCAGGGCAGCTAGAAGATCTGTAACCTTACAAAGCTGACCAATAAAGAAAGTAGGAATAAACAGTACTTTCATGTGAAGGGATATAGATCTATGTTCAATGCTGATATCTCACCACCCCAAATCCTACTTGGTCTTCACTTCAGCTATCAATATCTTACTGGAGAGTTCCTACATACTTTCAGGCTTAACTTCTTGGCCAAGAGGACTAGGGACTTCTTTTTTCAGTTCAGAAAGGCACGACAGTCTGCTACGTCCATACCATACTGACCCAATGCAACTGCAGATGTGTAGAAAACATACTGGGCTATGAGATCTCTAGCAAACCTGTTTAATAGGCAACAAAACAAGAGAGGGAGGTTGCCCTGCTGAGGGATGACGCAGCACTTAACGAGGCCTTCCGGAGCACTGGCTTCAGCAGTGCCCTATTGGGTTGCCAATGGTGTTTCAAGGTAATCAATACTGTAATTCACTCCAGCAGGACAAAATAGGTTGCACAGAAGGATTTATGTACTATGTTAGCCAGCCAAGCAACAATCTGCTCTATCCTTTTTGCAACACACGCTGGCAATCAAAGACTGCAACCCTACGCATGAGTTATGTGGAATAAATCCAACTGGACTCAGTAGGACTTACTTCCAAGAGCCAGTGTGGTATAATGGTTTGAGCCCCAGACTCTGGAGACCAGGGTTCAAAACCTCTCTCAACCATGGGGACCCACTGGGTGGTCTTGGGCAAGTCACATTCTCTTAGCCTCAGAGGAAGGAAAAAGAAAACCCCTTCTGAAAAAATCTTGCCAAGAAAGCCTAAGTCAAAAACAACTTGAAGGTACACAACAACAAGTATACTTAAAATTGCTCTGGCAAGTCAGTCACTATGCATACTTATTTGAGAGTAAGTTCTTTGAAATTCAGTGATATTTACTTCTCAGATGACATATCCAGGAATCAGACTGTACAAGCAGCGGTTTAAGCCAACCAACACAACCTGGGTAGCCTAGGAATTAGTTTTTGTGCCGCATGAAAATACTCAGAGAGAGGAGGAAGTGCTAAATGTAAATACAGGTAGGATGGCTTAAGCGATTTCTCTAGCTGTTGTAGGGCTCCTCTAGATGAGCCGATGTCATAATGAATGTAGTTAACAGAGATGCTGATCTTGGTGCTTAGTTTCATTATAAATAGAAATTAAGCCACTGACACAAAACAAAAACATGTCCAGGTCCTGGGAATGTGACACTGGGAAAGGCCAGTGTTAACGCAATTGTCATCATCAGTACATTATGCATCTAAAGTAAACTCACTCTGGCCTCAGTATCCACTTCCCACTCCTGACCATGTGCATGGTATATACCCAAGCCTCAAGATCCTGCGAAGGCTATTGTGGCAGCAACGGTGGCCACAGGTGCTCCAGCCCCAACATGGCTGGAAATGATACACCACTTCTGGTTCTGGGAAATCTGCCCAAATACAGATGATTCCTAAAGTTTTTTGGGGGGAAGGCTGGCCACAGCAAGGGCAGGAGAATATTCAGACTACCAGATTTTTGTGGTGGTATGAGTATGTTTTGCTTTTTGGTCTGAAAAAGATCAACATTCAGGAGACCTCTCAGGCGAGCTTCAGGGGGCACAAAACAGGCCCCCAGAGGTTGGCCCACAATCTGCACTTTCTCCACCCCTGTTTAATTGATATTCTGTGCCTCTCAGCAGACAGGTGGTAGTCCACAAGAGATTGTGCTGTGTGAAATCTGTCAACCACAGGACGCTTGGTTGTTTTAGGTGCAACAGAGAAAGACGACTACTAGTGTAGAAAACATCTAGATATGGGTCATTTTACACTTGATGATGTCAAGGTGGGAACAAGGAGCAAACCTGACAGAAAAAGTACAAACCCACCCTTAACTGGAGATCCCCATTTGCACGGGAGTGGGAAGCAACAGACTTCCAACTCTTTCAACTGGAAGACCCTTTCAATACTTATTGCAAGAGCTGAAGCCACCTGGGCTTTGCAAACTCCAAGAGGAAAGAGATAACTACCTAGAAGTAGCCCTTCAGCTGCATCTGGAGCCCACAGACTTCTGCACCCCCAGTTCAGCTGTCAACAAACGGTGTGTGTCTCTGTATTTCCAAACTGTTAACACCCAACTGCTCTAGGAAGGCATGGAAACCCCGGGCATGCCACCCTGGGCGGGAGAGCTCAACTCCCAGGTAACACCCCGACCCCAGCGTGTTTACTCGACAGTCAAACCCTGTCAAGTTTCCACCCGAGGAAGACACACAGCTTTGCAGAATAAAGCCACAGGAGACGAGGGGGCGCGAGCATCCCCAACCCTCACCGCTTTAACCTTCGCTTCCGCTCCCTCTTGGGAAAGCTCTAGAAAAGGCTCGACGACAGGCGATCTACGTCAGAAAAAGGGAGTCCAGTGTACTACCCCTGCGCCGTATGGACTGGCGAGTTTTTCCTCGGAAACAGAAACGGGAGGAATAGGAAACTCCGTTCTCAGAGGCCATTTCCGCACTGTACCGTTAAAGTGCTGCTATTCCACTTTCCCCGTCCTATGGAATCCTGGGGTCCGCAGTTTAGGGAGCGGCCTTTGAGGCCCCTCTATAAATGGCAAACCCCAGGATTCCATAGGACGTGGAAAGTGGAATAGCAGCACTTTAACGGTACAGTGCGGAAAGGCCAGAGGGCCGAGGGAATTTCAACGCCCAGTCCTCCCCTCCGCAGGAGCAAAGCCCAGCTGAACACAACCGGGCTCCTAAGAAGACCCGTACAGCGTGCGAGGTCAGACGGAAGCGGGGCCGCACGGAAAGGGAGGGCGCCCTCCACCTCCCGCCTCAGCCGTCGAGCGCTCACCTGCCCGGCGCTCGGGGTCCTCCGTCTCCGCTGGCCGCGTCGTCTCCGGGGCGGGCAGCCCGGCGGCGGGATGCGGGGCAGGGGCTCCCGAGCCATGCCGGACCCTCGTGGCCCTCCCTGGGAAGCGGCCGCCCGCCCCTCTCTCTCTCGCTTCCTCCCGCCCCCCAGCCGCTCCGAGCGCCCCCCACGCGCACACCCGCCGGCTGCTCCCGCTCTCCCCTCCGCCGCCGGCTTTATTTTCTGCAAACCCCGCCTCCCCGCTCGGGCCAGGAAGGAGCCTCCGTGACGTCAAGGCCCGGCTCCATTGACGTCGTCGGAATCCCAGGCATCAATGGGGCTAAAAATAGACGCCTCCGAGCCCGAAATACACGCCCTGGAGCGCGCGCGCCCCCGCCCCCGCCCCCGCCCCCGCCGCGGTGGCCCCTGCCAGCCCCTCGGCACCACGGGCCTGGCCAGGCGGGCCGGGCCTATTTCGGGCTGGTGGCGAGCGGCAGCCGCTTGGCTTGAGGGGGCCGCTGGGCGGCGGAACCCAGGTTTAAACGGCGGGCGGGCGGCCACGCTCGCCACCAAAATTAGTTCCAATAACGGATCAGGTGGCTGGAATTAAGGGAGGAAAGGGAAGGGGTGCCTTTACCAGTAAGGCCAGCCCGGATTTTCTGTCTCTTATCCCCCGGTTTTAGTCGGCCGATCACAAAAGGTAGGTAGGCTAAGAAGTCCCTTCTGTTCCTCCTCACATCATTCGAACCCAGGGCAAGCCGAGGAGAGGCGCCCCCAAACTCGGGTAATTTTGGGGTGAGTTGTAGCCCCCGTTTCACAAAGCTTGGCTGATTTTCCAGGGATGACCACAGTCACGAAGTTGGAAGGGAGCCCAACGGGCATCTAGTCTAACCCTCTGCCAGGGCAGGACTGCACCGCTACATTCTTGTTGTTGTTGTTGTGTGCCTTCAAGTCGTTCTGACTTGTGGTGAACCTGTCATGGGATTTTCTGGGGCTGAGAGTGTGTGGCGCACCCAAGGTCACCCAGTGGGTTTCCATGGCAGAGCGGGGATTCGAACCCTGGTCTCCAGGGTCACAGTCCGACACTCAAACCACTACACCACGCTGGCTCAGCACTACGGTACCTACCTCTAAAGCGTCACGCGCATGGGTGCAGGCCAAAAGCACACTTACGTGGGACCAAATATCTGTGAATGCTGTGAGACTTACTCCTGAGTAAGCCTACAAGGAAAGCGGAATGAGAAGTACTTCTAACGCAGATGGGAAATGTAGGCCATTTCCACACTAGGCTGTTATAGCACTATTGTTCCACTTTCAACTTCCTATGGAATCAGGGGGCCCGACCAGCCCCTCCTGAAACTGCATATCCCAGGATTCCATAGGATGTTGAAAGTGGAACAATAGCTCTATAACAGTCTAGTGTGGAAATGGCCCCAGTCCGATCTGTGTTTAGTCTCACCAAGTTCAGCTGGGCTTCCTTCCAGATAATTGTTCGCAGTGTTAAGAGTAAGCTCTGTTGTACTTAAAAACACTGGCAATACTAACACTACTAATTCTGACTTGGGAGTAAATATACTAGAATCGTGCCGTGAGGCTGTCATTCTGGATACCATTAAAGCCCTTAGAAACTGCTGTCCAGTCATTTTTACCTAGTCAGCAGACGCAGGAGCGGCTTCTTGGACGGGAGAAAACGGGAAGGGCCGCCGCCCTTCCCTTTCAATGTCCTTTAGTGACCGTTGGGAAGGAAAGGTTATTCTGTTTTTTATATAGATACAGTATGTAGATATTTTCTTACTAAGAATGGACCTGCCAAGACAGGGATGGGGAAGGGCTGGCAGCGACATTCAAAGATCACGAGATTCTTATTTTGAGATTATCTCCTAAATCCAGGCTTGTTCCAAATGTCTGCGAGTTCCGGGGTTTTACAAAGATTGCATTTTCACGCGTAAAGTTTAAAGTGGATCAAATCTCTTCATAATGCGAATGTTAAAACTATAGGGGCCAGCACGTCTCTCCTCCCTTTTCTGGTCTCCTATTAAGGCCATTTCCTCACTACACTGCTATAGTGCTATTATTCTACTTTAAACCTGCTATAGAATCCCCAGGGTTTGAAGTTTAGGGAGGAGCCTTTAGAATTCTCTTGGGCCTCAAACCCCAAAATTCCATAGGATGCTGAGAGCAGAATAATAGCCCTACAAGAGTGTAGTGCAGAAATGTCCTATAAATGACCACACATGGCCCACATAAGGAGCAACCAAGATGCTCAACTGGTGTGCTTGTGTCCTTGTGCCTTCTGATGGATGCCAATTTAGAAGTGGCGCCCTCACCAAAATGGTAATTCTCTTTAGAAACAGGAAAATAAGGAGAGGAAATCAGCTCTCCCTTTCAGAAACCTTGTTGTTGTTTGCCTTCAAGTCCTTTCTGACTTACGGAGACCCTAAGGGGGAACCTATCAGAGGGTTTTCTCGGGCTGAGCGTGTGTGATGCACCCAAGGTCACCCAGTGGATTTCCATGGCCCAGCAGAGAATTGGGCCCTGGTCTCCAGAACTGTCATTCAAACCACTACACCACACTGGTTCTCCTGAGAGACCTACAACAGAGGAAATTAAGAGAAACGATTCTAAGGGCATTTAAAAGGCAATTCCCCAGCCTCTCTGAACAGAAGTAATAAAATAAGGCAAGTCCTGTTTTTTTTCTTCCTATAAAAAAGGAAGCTTTGTGTTAACATTGTAAAGCAGAGCTTTCCAGACTTTTCATGTTGCTGACACACTTTTTTAGACACGCATCATTTTGCAACACAGTAATTCAGTTTTACTAGCAAACCAGAGATTAACTTAACCCCTTGTAAGAGATATGAACACATACATAAATTGTAATAACAAAATGTATGGGGACACAACATATCTCATGAAAACCTTTCATATATTTTTGAAAATATATGATTTATAAATAATAACATACATTTCCAAGATTGTAGGTGACACACCTACACGCTTCAAGTGACACACTAATGTGTCGCAGCACACCGTTTGGAAAGCCGTGTGTGAGGCTTCTTAGTAAACAATGAGATGGCTCAAGACATTTTGCTACCTCTAATTGGACAGAAAATAGCATTCTTATCCAGCTCTGCCACAAAATTCAAGGTGCAAAACATCTAAGACCAGTAAAATAAAATGGATACTTGTGGTGGAAAATTCCAATTTACTTGTCTCTTTCCAGGTACTGAAAGTAAAATAATAAGAAGAATCAGAATAGTAGTAAGCAACA
Organism: Iguana delicatissima; assembly: GCA_948472985.1. Classification (NCBI taxonomy): domain Eukaryota; kingdom Metazoa; phylum Chordata; class Lepidosauria; order Squamata; family Iguanidae; genus Iguana; species Iguana delicatissima. The sequence continues at coordinate 1,558,189 of CAOKZL010001136.1, read as the reverse complement.
ATTACATTATTAACCATTTGTAGCCTTTTCATTACACGAAAAGCTGAGGCAACAGCTTCAGTCTGTGTAATTGAAGGCACCCGTCTGTTAAATTATGCAAGGCCTTAGCAAATGGGACGAGTATTTCTGGATGATGTGGCTCTGGAGAAATCACCTTGTAAGCTGAATCCAGCTTCTAGCTAATTGCAAAACAGGATTACTTCAGCACTCTTAAGGGGCTTGTGTACAGAAGCAAACTTCCTTTAGACAAGAGCGTGTGGGATTACAAGCTGTTATGGTGCATACTTGAGAGCCAGCGTGGTGTAATAGTTTGAGCACTGGACTACTACCCTGGGAACTACTCAGCCATGGGAACACACTGGATGACCTTGGCAAATCACATTCTCTCAGCCTCAGAGGAAGGCAAGGGTAAGCTACCACTGAACCAGTTTTGTCAAGGAAACCCTGTGGTAGAATCATAGAGTTGGAAGAGACCACAAGGGCCATTGAGCCAGAGCCCCTGCCATGCAGGAACACACAATCAAAGCATTCCCTGCAGATGGCCATCCAGCCGCAGTTTAAAAACTGCTAAAAGAGACTCCACCACACTCTAAGGCAGCATATTCCACTGTCAGACTGCTCTTACCATCAGGAAGTTCTTCTTAATGTTTAGGTAGACTCAGGAGTAGCAGAAAACAAGCTGGCTCCATCTTCCATATGACATCCCTTCAAATATTTAAGCATGGCTATCATGTCACTTCTTAACCTTTTCTTCTCCAGGCTAAACATACCCAGCTCTCTAAGCCACTCCACAAAGGACAGGTTTCCAGGCCTGTTACCATGTTGGTTGTTCTCCTCTGGACACATTCCAGCTTGTCAATATCCTTCTTGAATTGTGGGGCCCAGAACTGGACACAGTATTCTGGGGGAAGGGAGTTTGATAGTGGTACTATCATTTTCTTTGACCTAGGCACTATATTCCTATTGATGCAGCCTAGAATTGTATTGGCTTTTTTAGTTGCTGCATCACACTGCTGGCTCACATTCAGCTTGCATCTACTAAGATTTCTACGTCACTTTCACAGGTACTGTGGTCAAGCCAGGTGCCACCCATCCTTAGATCTACCTTACATATGCTTGTGTGTTGGAAAGGTGTAAAATCTATTCTTATGCTTGAATATGTTGAGTATATAATTACAATGTGTGTGTATTTCAATGTAGAGAAACAGGATGCTGCCCTCTATCTGGTCAGATTGTTTAGCCATCTAGCCCAGTATCACTTACTGTAGTTGGTGCCTGCTCTCTCAGGTCTCAGGCAGGGTTGCTTTTTTCCCCAAAAGAAACTTAAGAGGCTCAACAGAGGGTTGAATTCCTGATCCAGAAATTTCTGAACTTTGATACAAAATAGGTATTTACAGCCCATAGAGAATGTAGCAGTGCAATTAAGATTTCATGTAATGTGATATCATGTATTTACAAGTTATTCTTTTATGAATTTATATAGCCCCTAAGGAAGGCTTCAGGAGCATAAACAGACTGAAATGTGTTGAGTTTTTTTACTAATAAAACAACCATCTTTTGAGCATCTTGAGACATGCCTTCAATTTCTTCTGTGGATGCCACTGGATGTTTCCCAGTTTCTGCTTCTAGAGCCACATATTTCTGAGCACCTTCTCCCTGATCCTTTTAAACTTGAAACCTGCATTTTTTTTCTTGCCATTTTCAAATATCAGACTGAATTCTAGTTTAGCATGATGGACTGAACTGCACTGAGCTTGTTTCTCCTCCTACCATATAGTAATGTTAGATGTCACACTAAACCATAGTTTAGCCTGTGGAAGCATTGGTTTGATTCACACACTCCTTCCCTACCCCCTGGCATAGCCTTGAAGAGAAATTTGGATGCTTTTAGCTTCTGTGTTTGGTTAACTATAGCTTTTCATGTCATCTGAATCCAGCAGACCATGGCTAGTTTAACCATGGCTAGTTTCACACAGGTCCTTTACAAACAATAGTTATGAAATGGACTTGTGTAAGTTAAGTATAGTTGAAATTAACCATGGTTCTGAGTCCAGATGTCATGACGAGCTGTGGCTAAGCAAACATGGAAGCAACTACCTCCATGCTCCTCTTTATGGCCACAGTTAAATAAGAGAAGGGAGTCTGGAAGTCCAAGGCTTACTGCGCCTCATCTGTACTGTGCTAAATGCAGGGTGGGAACCATGCCCTGCCCAGATGTTGGAATGCAACTCCCATCAGCCTTTGCTGGCATACCCAGTGGTGAGAAATGCTGGGGGTTGCAGTTCACACGTTGTCCTGCTCTTCTGATCAACTATAATTTAACTTGATGTTTTTACAGCAGGGAAAGAATGTGTTCTTCCTGTGTGGTCCCTGTGCTGAAAAAAAAAAGGCAACTTCAGATTTATTATGATTAGTTATTGTTAGCTTGATTTATACCCTGTCTTTTCCCCAAAATTGGCACTCAAGTTTGTATAGGAACTGCGTTTGCAGAGATGGGGAATGTAGGTTTACATGGATATGAGGAGGTATGCCTGCCTAACCATGTGAGCTTTCCAGGGAACTGAAGGAGCACTAGAGCGCTGTCAGAGAGTGGTCCAGCTACGTTGGTAACTGCTAAGGTTTCTCACTCAAGATTCGGATAATACTGAATAACCATGTTCTTCTCTTGTTCATTTGAAGTCTTCTAAGAATGCTTGAGAGACAGTGACACAAACGAGATACAAGAATATGGCCAAAGGATGATGCTTTACAAAAGGCTGATGCTTTATAAACAGTACAATATCTGAGGGCATCTGAGGTGGAACTTGTCAGTGGAAGCAAAAGAAGGAAGAAACCTGAGGTACAATTTGAAACTGAGACAGGAACAAGTTCTGTCTTGTGGGAGGGTAGCAAATGAGCTGGAATGAGAGGCCAGGGTCATCAACGAAACCTGCGTGGGTGAGCATTGGTGTTCCAAACGTTATGAATACTCTCTATGAGGTACCGGTATAATGGTTGGAACAACTGCTCTGAGAGGAACAACATTATCACTTTGTGTGCTTGGTACACAAAGGATGGAACTACATGTTGCATGTTGTTATGACCCTTCTCCTTCCCTTTTTTTTAAAAATAAAAAAACCCATGCGCTACTGTGACTAAGATTACAACTTGGAATAAAAGAAAGGCACAGGCAAGAGAGGCTCCCAAAATTATTTTTGTTCATACACTTTTCCACTGAAAATTGCACATATGTACAGATGTTTTACCTCATTAGGTGAAGCATATGCACACCTATATCTTTTTCCACAGAAGAGGTAAAAACAGCTAGGATGTGAACATCTTTCTCTGCAGAAATAAGGAGAAGCCCTTATCTCCTTGTAGCGGTGGTCCTTTAAAGACTGAAGCTTCAGCAGCTACATTATTGTTCTAAGTTCCTAAAAAGAATAACAGATTATATAGTTTATCTCCAGGTGGCATCCAGATGTGGTTCGACAGCTGGGCTGAATTTGGAAATAACTGGTTACAAATAACTTATAAAATATTGTAGTTAACTTCCTTTTCAAATAATGGCATGTACCCCAAAGTGGAGTACTTTATGATTGTAACTTAAGAAGGGATAATGTCACTCCTGTTGCTATGTAACTGTAACTTTTGCACTTTTTTACAGGTAAGGATTATGTGGTCTCACTAAACAGGAGAGGAAGAAGATCACGTGGTTCAAATACTGGCTTGTACTTTGGCCTTGTGCTCTCTTGCGAGTGCTGAAGGAAAAAGAAAGAGGAAGAGAGATGCCCTGGGTTTATAGTCTTCAGATAGTTTTTTAAATGATCAACAATTGAAAGGCAACAGTTGCTCTTATTTTTGAAAATCATGACAACGAAGAGCTACTGTATTTTTAAAGTATAACCTGAAAATTATATTTTGATATTGCTTTGGAACTGTAATTGTAACTAATTATTTTTAAAAGGTAATGGGAGGTCTGGTTGGCCCCCTCCCTGTTCTCTTTCTCTTTCCATTCAGGCAGGCCTTTGCAATTTAAATTCTGTAGTAGTAGTGTGAATGAAGTGGTGCCTTATATTTCTTATCTTTTGTTAGTAATTATGTTTTAAATGCAATTTTAACAGTTTTGAACTGTCTTTTTAAAAAAAAAATCCCAGTGATTTAATTCCTTTTAAACTTCTATAAAGTAAGATTTTAGCTTGATTTTGTTTTAAATTACTGTAAGCCAGTGGTTCGCAAACTTTAGCCCTCCAGATGTTTTTGACTTCAGCTCCCAGAATTCCTAACTTTTAGCTAGGTCTTCTGGAATCTGGAGCCCAAAACAACTGGAGGACCAAACTTTGGGAACCACTGCTGTGAGCCACTTTGGATCCCACCCGGGAAGAAAGGCAGGGTATAAATTCAGTAGATAGATGGATGAATAGATAGATAGATAGCAACTTTTCTCTGGGCTGCTGGAGGACTGTTTTGCACATTGTATTAGCACATCAGCACTAAACAGAAGTAAGAAAAAATAGCTTCCAGAGGTAGCTTCTGATATATGGTTTTAGTTCCTCCTCTGGTTTCACCTTCACCCTTCTCAAGAGCAACGCATACAGGTGGTGGAGCAATCAGATTTTGCAAAATGCTCCCTTGAGGCTGGAAAGCTGAACTCAATAGGTATGCACACTACCGCACATTCAACAGAGTTTACTGCATTCTTAAACATGCCAGGAAACCTTCTCTTTAGGCTGCTGCCTCTTCCACCCCACTCAGCAAGATAGCAAAATGTGCCAGTTGTGGTATGCTTACACTAGAAAGCTTACGCTATTTTTACCTTAAAAATGGAATTATTATTTTAATACAGTTAATTCTTGCCTGACATTTAAACTCACATTAGATTGCTAAAAACCTTCCTGGAAGGCAGGTTAAAATGTCCCATTTGTGATTTCACTCATCCCCACCTTCTGCTCACCTTGCCCCTATTGTGGGTGGGCTGTATTTTTAATGTTCTATACTGATCTGAAATTCTCTTAATAATAAAGAAATAAACACATTAACCACCACAGTGGTTCTATAATAATTTAATTAATTAATTACATTTCTTTTTAAAACTATTAAATTGGGACCTATCTATCTAGAAATGTAATAGGCATTTTAATATACTACTGTATTCTCGATTTCTTACCCTAAATGCACTTGGTAAAATGGTGAGAATTAACCATGTCACCTACAAAAGTGACTGCTAATTTGATGAGTCCTGTTACTTTTTGCTCAGGTACCTCTGGAGCCCCCTGTTCTCCTTAGCTGCTCCCCTCTTTCAAAGTCTTCCTGATATCCCATATTTTTGGTAATATTTGTGTCACTTATACACCTTTCTGGTGTGCCATTTTCCCAATCCACCTCCTCTAGCTTCATTTTTTAGTATGCCATGGTTGTGGACACCTCTCGTTTGAATCTGTTCACTGTTGTGTTCTTCTTCCCCCGTTCCTTTTCTGTATGGAACTTTCTCTCCTCCCTGTCTCTGCCCACAGACTCCCACCATTTCTCTCTGTCTCTCTCTTGATCAATCCGTCTACATGTCCACTCTGTTATCTCTCTTCTTGCCTCTTCTCTGCGCATCCACTCCCACTCTGTCTCTCACTCTCTGCGGCTTCCTTCTTGTCTTCCCACACATGTATGCTGCACCACAAGGCAGCTTACTGTGGGCTCCCTCTTCCTGCTCCACCTACTGTCCGGTTCTTTGCTGCTTGCAGTCGCCTGACAGGGAGTGAAAAACCAGTGAGGATGACGGGAGAGCTGGCAAATGGGGAGAGGAGACAATGTAGCTTGTGAAACTCTCTATTATTCCAAAGAAAATGCCCTCAAATTAAAAAGTTTTGGGCAAAAACGTACTTGAAAGGCCTGGTTTAACAATGTGTATGCGTGTGTTGCGTCTATGAAAAATGCAGTTCATATAAATAATATTAATTTACAGTTTACAACCTCGATGTGTCTCTTCCTCACTCCAGCCTCAAGTTCATAGAAAAGACTGCTATGCTACAAACACCTGGCTGTACTGCTCAGGTATCTGTCAAAGCACTTCTTGAGTACTCTCAGAGGCTATCATCTAATTCTAATCTAAAAAGTAGAGCTGTGTATTTTCCTGATGGAACAAGCGTTCTTATGGCTGATATTAAGCTAGCTGTTTGATTTATGCTTGTTAAAACAGTTTCAGTGGGAATTACACCCTTGTTGGAGCACACTCGGAGGCCATTTCCGCATGGGGTCATTACTGCGGATTATTGCGTTGTAGCGTTGTATAGTTCTGTATGTGGGAGTGAAGTAGTGTCACGTTATTTTTCATGGTTCTCCATGGAACCAGCTGTTAGTGTGCCACCATGCATTGAGAAGCACAGTATTTGAAAACTGGAGAAAATCCGATTCACATTCTGACATCAAATTAACATCAGTTTTTCGCAGTGATGCAGAAACATAAAACTGTATCAGTGCACATACACTCCTGTTGCTCTCCTTACGTTTTCCTGTAAGGCTGGAAGTTCAGCCAGTCAGGGCAAGGGGGAGCCAGAGGAGTGACTAGCGATGAGGTGGTGTGGATGCACAAACTCGCGTTCCTCCACACGACATTGCTTGAAATTGGGGCATTTGCAGAACGCAACAAAGGTAAACCGCATTATTTAAACTCACTATGAGATGCCGCGAACCACTTCTTGTGTTTTGTGCGGAAATGGCATGAATTTTTCCCTTTCCATTTTGTTCTGCTTCTTGTTTTCAAACAAGAACGTTTGTTAGTACACAGCGATGGCCCAAAGATGTTTTTCAAAGTTAGTAGAGCTGTGGTTTGGGTTTCTCTTTTGGGGCAGGGTTTATAATGTTTTAGAATGAGTGTTTCTTGCTGTTTTTGTAATTGGTTTTTGTACTCCAATTGCAAGTGCTTTTTAAAAATACACCTTTATTTACATATTTCTATATTATTGTGTGCCATGCCTTTTGAACCTCACGGATGGCTTGCAGTCATGAAATAATAGTAGAATAAGACAAACAAGAGACTGGGACCATTAAAATAAAGCCAAAATGAAACATTCTTTGAATAGTGAGTCAATATTTCCATGAAACCTAATGTCTCTTGACAAAATGTGAAATCTTTGCTGGAAGTTTAAAAATGATAGTAATGCAGTGGATTACCTGTGCCTCTGTGGAATGGAATTGCACAATCAAGGTGCCACAGCCAAAAGGGACTTGTATTTCATTTCCATCTCTCCAAGTCTGTGACGACAATAGGAGAATGGATCAATGACCTCAGATGACAATTACAGTTTACTCTTTGGGCCTTAATTGCCTTCGGGGCCTGCCAGGTGAAATAGTCTCCTAACACTTTCCTTGGTAGGAAGTTCTTTAAGAGTGTTTCTGTGCCTTTTCCAATTGCAGTTGGAAAGGGAAAGACTGAATTACAAATGGTACAACAACTATATTATGTCACTGTAGATGGGGTTATACTTTTCTGCATTAAATGGTATTTTGCACAGTCTTGTGCAGAATTTCACGTTCTCAAATGGCGGCAGACTTGAGCATGCCTAATTCTGCACAGGCTGCTTGTTTCTCTCAGCCTGGCATCTTCCCTCTGCCTCGTGAGATGGTGATGGTGGGGGACTGGGAAGAAAGAGCCCCCAAAGGAGCCATGAGTGAGGCACATTGCAGGTCTTTAATGCAACGTACATTAAAGCAATTTTTAGTGAATAAAAATTGCTAATGCAGCAGGCCTCTCTTTCAGAAGAGCTGGTTTTACAGTAGGGATAGAAAGGATATTTGCAAATGTTGAAAAAATTGTTAACTGTCTGTGATTTTTCTCCCATTTTGAGATATTTTCCAGTGAAAATTTTGTGAAGGGGGTTTGCCACAAACCCCTTCACATAATAGGCATAAAAATCATAGTGTTTTGTGCAAAATGTAGTCACTAGTATCCTAAATCAGCTGCTTAAGTTTTGCCGCTTAACTAAATAATGTCCTCTGGCCCAACTCCCCCACCTTAACAGCGAGCCACCAGAGTGGTCAAAGGAGTTGCATTTAACTTCTGATCTCAGTGCACAAATAGGATGCAGCTTCCACACACCGCTCACCAGCACATGAGGCTGGGATGAGGGTGTGTGACAGGCAACCTGCTTCCGACTGTCACAGCCTTGCTTGCTGGCAGGAGGTGGCGGAAATATCATTCTTCCTGCACTGTGATTGGAAGCTGAATGGACCTCCTTTGCCCAGTCTGGCGGATGGCTGTCAAGGTGGGCTGGCAGAGGCATTTATGTGGCTTTACGGCATGGGGCCAGAGAGATGGGAGGGAAGTGAACTTGTTCAGATTCTGAAGGCCACTGTTTTGTATTGGTCTTTGGATAGAGTTACTCTGATGCTGATGATGACAATACATTCAGTTTTGCTTGCATAATTTCACACTTAATGTCTCTTGGTCTCAACTGCCATTGATTGGTGGCTACTAGGGACTTGCTGTCTTGTTGCTCTGAGGGCAGTAGTAGTATTATCTTACCCTGTGCCATGTACTCCAGTGTAGAGTAGTGGTTTAAGCATTGGACTATGCCCCTAGAGATCAGGGTTTGATTCCCTGCTCAGTCATGGAAGCCGACTTGGTGACCTTGGGTGCATCACACACTCTCAGTCCCAGAAAACCCTATGATAGACTCACCATAACTCAGAAATGTACACAACAACAACAACAGTGCTGTGTACTGATTTCTAGGCATCATCATCTTATTATTGTTGTTTCTATTTCTTTTGCACCTTCTTTTTAACTTGAGTCTTCTATTTTTTTAAATTTAACCCATGAAACCTAGAATGGGAGGGGACATAGGGGCTCAAGCTCCCCAACAAGACTGGGTTGTTGAGCTGCTCTGAAATGATCCAGCAGAATTGGACTACCCAGACTCTCATGCAGGTGACCTTCTTCAGGAACAATCAGTCAGAAGTGAACTAAACGATCAAACACTGCTAAGATGACTATTGTCATTGAGCCCTCCTAGGGACAGTAAAAGCTGCCTGTACTCTGTCCTATGTATATTAGCTTGGGAGTAGGCTGCACTGAATACATGAGGGTACTTCTAAGCACATACTATGCTTGTCAGAGACTTTGCATTTAAGGATACTCAGGCCATTTCCACACTAGATTGTTACAGCGCTATTATTCCACTTGCAACATCCTATGGAATCCTGCAAGTGGAATAATAGCGCTGTAACAGACTAGTGTGGAAATGGCCTCAATCATAAGGTTCAGATGGTTTATTATTGTTATTATTAATGATTTAATTAAAATGTTTTTGTCCTATCCTTTTATCATGAGATCATAGTTCAGGAAAAAAGATTAAAGAAGCAGACTAGTCCGCATGGTTCTGGAGGGGAAACCCCACATTGTCTACCTCCCCCATTAGAAATGGGAGGAAAAAGGTATAGGTTTCAGCAATCAGTGAAATGACCACTGCAATCTGAAGCATGGAGCAAGCCTCATATGTCAAGTCTCTAGTGCAGAGCCTGGGAAAGTTACTTTTTCAGACTAATTTCTAGAACTCCTCAGCCAGCATGACTAATGCTGGTGGTGTATTCTGAGAAGTGTAGTGAAGAAAGAGAAACTTACAGGCTCTGTCCCTATGAGAAAATATTTTCATGGTGCCCAAAGGCATATCCATTCTTGTGTGAGCCCTACTGATTTCAGCAGAATGTGTGAAAGGGAATCTCTTGGCAGATTGGGCCACCATATTAATTTCAGCTTTTTCAGGAGGCAAAAAGTACATCCTTTGATGTAGAGGGCTCATTAATTAAGGCAGTGGTTCTCAACCTGTGGGTCCCCAGATGTTTGTGGACTTCAGCTCCCAAAAGCCCTGAGCATTGACCATAGTGGCTGGGGCTTCCGGGAGCTGAAGTCCACGAACATCTGGGGACCCACAGGTTGAGAACCACTGAATTAAGGAATGTTGAGGCCCTGGCAGATGAAAGGCCTCCCTCCATCCAAGTGTCACTGCCCGGAGGGGGAGGAGAGGCACTGTCTACTAGTCTCAGTTCCCACCTACACTGCCATCCCCTTTTCCTTTTGTGTAACGTCTTAATTAGATTGTAAGCCTGAGGGCAGGGAACTGTTTTGTTGCTCTTTTACTTGTAAAGCACCGTGTATGCTGATGGAGCTATATAAATAAATGAGGAGGACAATGAGTAGGATGAAATGCTATGAGTCTCTGGGGTCGTGTGTGCGGGAGAGAAGTATGAAAGATAAGACAGAACAAGAGAAGAATAATGGAACAGTGTGTGATTAATTTCATGATGTATTTATTTCAACCTGGCTTCTCAATCAAGATTCCATGGAGCCCTAGGGTTCCACAAGAAGTTGCAATGGGTTCCACTAGATATTGTGGTTGAAAAAAACTTTTTTTTAAAAAAAATGCAATTGTAATTTTAATGCATGGGTTTTCTGAGATCTGAAAATGATTTCAAGAGTTTCTTTAGTTTAGGTTCAGAAGAGAAAGGCTCTTTTAACCAACCTGATACAGGCATACGTTAGGTTAACAAAGACATTGCCAAAGAAAATCAATTTTACAATGTGTTTTTATGGGAGTCTAGCCCAGTCCCCTTTTTCTTTTCTTTTGTCTAGCTGGAAGGTTTTTTCCCCCAGTATTGGCATTGGAGGAACTGTAAAGGAGGGCTGGAGAAAGACTTTCTGTGTTGGGTTACAGCAATGTGTCAGTACAGGCTTGACCTGGGAAAGGATGGGATTCTAATCTAAATGATCCTTCGTGTGCTAATGTACAACAAACAAGATAAGCAGCAGCTGCCTCCCAAATCACTTACTGAGCACGTGTGAAGGGCAAAACAGAAAGGAATGGGGAAAGTAGATTAGTCTGCTTCACCACCCTGGCATGTTGAAAAAGCATAGATCTATAAGCTTTGCTACCAAAATGGAAATTATAAGAAAAGTGGAGACTGTTGAAAGAAAAAAAAAACGTTTCCAAGATGTATTTTGGAAGAAGCTTTCAGGTGACCTCTAGAAAATTCAAAATGTTTCTGTCCACTTATGCAAGGCTTACATGACCTGGCTGTGGATATTGTTAGCTTTGAATAAAAACATTGCCGAAAACCCTGCTTGTGTGTGTGTGGTATAGAAGCCTATTCCTATTCTTTCCATGTTGTTTCTACCCCTGATATCAAAGTTTCTGTTAATAGAAGTAAAGCCCAGGAGGACACCTACTGTACTTGGTTAACTGGGGTATGCCTGACCTTCAGACTTTTCTGGCTTCTGCAGGGCTGTGCTGTGCTGCCCTCTTGTGGTCAGAGCGTATATTGTAATGAGCCTTGGGATTTATAGAAAAATTTTTAAATCGTCTAAAATGACAGCAGAATAGTCTGTTTGTCCGTAGATGTGCTCGTGGAATTTTCCGTCTCTTGTGCCATCAAAATCACTTAAATACAAAGGATCTTCACTTGTGAGGAAATGGGGTGTTGCTGCTCTTCCTCAGGCAACACAGTGTCTTGGACTAGCTCTACCCATTAAGCTTGTGGTGACAGCCTATGATTTCTTTCCTTAAGATAAGAACAATGAACTTTTCACCCTGCGGACCAAATTCAGCCCTCTGGGGTTACCATGGCCAATTTTTCACTGTGGGTGAGCTCCAGAACGCTGGCTAGGGTTGATGGGGCTTGTCATCCAGAAGATCTAGATTGCCACGTGTTTCCCATCCTAGTTCTAACAAAAATAAAGCCTGTTGGTTCTAGCTAACCTTCATATGGGTAGATTCAAGAGAGATAGGAAAACACTCAGTGATAGAACTTATATTTCTAGCATCATCTGATCTGCCTTTCATCCTAAGGTGGGCTGTAGACAAGCTGCTCGTTGTTATGTATAGATGAATGAATAAGGGATCAATCTGACTAGTTGTTGTGGTACCCATTACTCTTACTCCTTTGTTTGTGAGATCACCAGGTTCAGGATCCCCAACTCTCATTTATTCTCTTCGTGTGTGTGTGTTCATGAGGCTTTAATCCAACTAATCTAACTGCCTTGGTTGCATCCTATGGAATCCTGGGAATTGCGGTTTAGGTGGGGCAAAACAATAACTCTCTGGCAGAGAATGCTAAGCACCCTTCTCTGCACTCCAGATCCCAGGATTCCATAGGATATTGCCATGACAGTTAGAGGAATCATAGCGCTAACCCCTTATTTAGCTTTGGGCAAATTGCCTGCATCCAAACCAGGCAACCTTGCCTCACAACAACCAGGGACTTGTTGTCTATGTTGCAAACGTTTCCCAGAAAGCAGTGTCTCTTAAGAAATAACATGCAGCCCATGTAAGTCTCACAAGTATTTTTTTTCACCCAGAGTTTGGACTCATCACTACCACCACCCTCACTGTCATAATCATTATTAAAATAATACACTTAAAGTAGTTATTACTTTAGTTAATTAAAGTAATTTCACTATCAAGGTAATACATCTAGTGTTGTTTCTTTTTAAAACTTGTTTCTCATTTTCCTGGTGGAAAACAATTTTCATTTTGGCACCCTCTAGGGAACATGGCAACATATTTTGGGAGGCTCTAGAGAGCATTTCAAAGCATTTCTTATATCAAACACATACTCTGGTTTCAATTCAGATTGTATAAATCTTTCACCTTACTAAAGATCTTATATTCAAACACAAAAAATTTGTTTTGATCCCTGGAGGATATAGGAGGAGGCTTCAAACATGGTGTAATGAATGATCTCCACACTCCTTAGAAATTATTTTGGGTATTTCTCAGGGAAAAAATTGACCTCCTGGGAGACTGCCTGCGGTATGCGGGCTGCACTTTGCCCATCCTGGTTTAAAGCAGTGGTTTTCAACTTTTAAGCCCTCCTCCTGATATTTTGGCCTTATTTCCCAGAATCCCTGACTGCTGCCCAGATGGCTGGGACTTCTGGGAACTGAAGTCCAAAATACCTAGAGGACTAAAATGGAGGCCACTGCTTTAAAGCTATTTTGTGTCTGTGATCACTGGCATGAATCCTGTTGTTTAGTCTCATCTGAAGCAGAACCACTGAGTCCATTGCTGAATGGTGAGTTAACGCTTATGCGAATCCCATTGAATCAATGGATTGACCCTAGGTGGGAGTAGCAATAGAATTCAGGCCTCTACCTTCAGCTGTTATTTTTTATGGGCTGCTTTGCCTTTTACTGCAATGCTTGCTATGAGTTACCTTGAGCTATTTTATTGCAAAGGCAGGAGACGCACCTGTATGAATGAAATACAAACAGCCCACATTAATGAAAGATATGCTCCCCAGACTATTTCAAGTAACAATTTGAATTAAACAAAAATCTTCGGCCTAAATGTATCTTGTTCATCTGGGGCAGCCTAGAGTTGTCTGTACCAAACTATAATGAAATGCCTTCTGCATGGGACATTTTTAATGTGTGAAGCAATGATGTCCATATAAATACAGTGGGCTCTTGATATCTAATGGGGCTTGGTTCTAGGGCCTCCCAGGGATGCCAAAATCCATGAATACTAAAGTCCCACTATATACCATGGCATAATAAAATGGTGTCCCTTATACGAAAGAGTGAACAACTCAAATGGAGAGAGCCTGAGGATCTGTGAAATTGTGGGAGGCTACTGGAGAGTACAGGTTTCGCTCACTTATCTGACTGGTTAGAAACCAGAGCATTGTCAGAAAATGGAATTGGTTGAAAAGCAGAACCCATTTATAGTCTGTATGGAGCATGAAGGACTTACGGAGGTTCATTTGGGACTGACCATGCATGCGCTGCTTGCAAAGTCTCTCAGTTGGCTTAGTGCATTTTTTCTTCCTCTCAGCTTACTTTGCAAGCAGCACATGCTTGTAAGCCAGTGGTTCTCAACCTGTGGGTCCCCAGATGTTCGTGAACTTCAGCTCCCAGAAGCCCCAGCCACTATGGCCAATGCTCAGGGCTTCTGGGAGCTGAAGTCCATGAACATCTGGGGACCCACAGGTTGAGAACCACTGTTGTAAGCAGTTCCAAGTGACCCTCTGTAGGCAAGAAGAACTGATGAAAGACCAGAACCCCAGTCAAAATAATGGAACTTGTCCTTAATTTGGAAGTGTCAAGTGAATTGTCAGATAATAGGGCGTCAAAAGGCGGAGGCTTCCTTATATGCCTACACATCACCATATGCTTGGCATGTGCAAAATCAAGGTTTGATTTCTGGATTTATTTATTTAGGTATTTTGGTTGGTTGAATCCATGGATGCAGAACCCATGAACATGGAGGGCTGATTGTCATGATAACTTGAATCAGCGGACAAAGCTTTGCTCTGCTTTTCTGGTTTCTTTAGGGTCAGAAGGGTTTCTTGATTGGCCAGTGTGTCATCTGGATGTATTTGGGTGGTGACCTGTGTGTGTTTCTTCTATGGAGGGCTCTTAGACCATTTCTGCACTAGCCTGTTACAGTGCTATTATTCCAGTTTCAACTTCCTATGGAATCCTGGCATTTGCAGTTTAGGGAGCGGCATTTGATGTTGGGCAGCTCATAGTCTGCCCTTCCTTTCCTAGCAAGATTTCTGTGTGTGTTTGATAAGAAGAAAGACAGAAGAGTAATGGGGAAAATATAGCAGGATAACAGATTTTTGCTGCTGCTATTTGCCACCAGTTGGCTTCAACTTGTAGTGATTTTGTGAATTATAGACTTCCAAGACACACTGTCACCAGCAACCCTGCTCAGGTCTTGCAAATTGAAGGCTGTGGTTTCCTAGATTGAATCAAGGGAGAAAAAGAGGAAGACTGCACTCAATCAGGAGAGCCACAGCTCTGAGTTTGCAAGATCTGAGCAGGTTTTTTTTTATGAGTAGGGCCCTTGGAGGCCTCTCTTTCATGTGGTTGCCATAAATTAATGCTGAGTTTATGGAAGTCAACAATAACAGCCACACATCCCCAACTGCATATTTTGTTGTTTGCCATCAAGTTGGTTTTGACTTCTGGTGGCCCTATGAGTGAGAGATCCCCAGAATCCACAGGCAGCTATGACTTTCTTGGCTACCAATCCACCTGTAACATGGTTGTCTTCTTTTCCTATTGCCTTCCATTTTACCAAGTGTCTAATGAGTTGTGTTGTCTTACAGCCAACAAACAATAGTCTCAAATTTTGGTTTCCAGTAAGACCTCAGGCTTGTTTTCCTCTCGGACTCATTAACTTGTCTTTTTGGAAGCCCATGGTTTCTCCAGGATTCTCTTCCAGCACCCATTCCAGTATCCTCATGTATGGGTGACCCAGTAAATATGCCCTAACCTGACTGTCCTAGAAACTCTTAATGGAGTCACTGTTGCATTTTCCATTTTCTCCAGCAGATGGAGCCAGTTGGAGCCGCTTTCTAGAGTAGTTTGTCTCAATTGCTGTGTGTTGCATGCTTGCTTTAAAGCAGTGGTCGGCAGGCTTCAGACTAGCAGGAAGTGTCTTTGTTTTTGTTTAACTAGAACCACAACGTCTGTCATATAGAGCCTAAAAGTGTGGAAAAAGACACATGCTTAGACTTTTAAAAATTCTGAGAACGTACTGTCCAACATTTAACAGATGAAAACCAGGACACATGTAGCCAAGCAACATCAGAGTATGGTTAAGAGTGCAAAAATTATTGATGAAGAAAAACAAGCTAAGAGGAGCTGCAGCAGTTTGTTTTTGTCTGAGGCCATTTCCGCACTAGCCTGTTATAGTGCTATGATTTTATGTGCAACATCCTATGGAATCCTGGGTTTGCAGTTTCGGGAGGGGCTGGCTGGCCCCTCCCAAAACTGCAAACCCCAGGATTCCATAGGATGTTGCAAGTGGAATCATAGCACTATAACAGGCTAGTGTGGAAATGGCCTGAGTTTATTGAGAAAGTTCCTCCCCTCCTCTCTTTTCTCTGCTGCTGAATTAATTGAGTATAAACTGCAAAGAACAAAGGAGGAAACTGGGAGGAGAAGAAAAATGGGACATTTTAAAATCAGCTGGAAAAGTGGGATGACAGATTAATTGGGGCTGTCTGTCAGATCAGTTCAACTGGAGAGTATATAAGCCTAGGGATTTGTTCCCAGTACTAGAACTGAATGCAACTCACAGTCCTTCTGTGTAAAAATTTGTCCTTAGTTACTCCAAGCATTCTTTTCCTTGGTAGAATTTAGTCCCAAATTTCATGGTACAGGAGGGTTGAAAGAATCATTTTATTGTTCATATTTTTAAGAGAGGTAGGAGTCAGAAATCCCTGCTGATTTATACTCCAAATCACCTAGAAACCTATTAGCAGGTCTAGTTCAGGGCCCAGAATAATAGGGCCTGTGGTGGGGGAAACCCATCTGCACCCTGAAACAATGGTTTTAAAAAAGGATCCCAGCAGCTCTGTGACACTTAAAAAAGCTGCTCCAGCCCAAACTCAAAACAGCACCCCCCAGGGTTCCAAAAGATGACCACAAGTGATAAGATATATCACTTATAGTTGCCTACAATGCTTGTGGATCCTATTTATTAGAGAAGATATAAAACTGCACCATGTCTTTCTGCAAGTTGTTTTAGCCCTTATTCTAAGCTGGCTTCTCTTGTTGTGCCTTCCCCCCCCCCCCGGTCTTAGTTTGTAAAACTGCTTTAAGAACTGGTAGCCCAGAAGCAAACAGAAGACATGCCCCATCACCAGCATCACTGCCCCAGGAGAATGAGCTGTTCTCAAAAGAGCAGCTGCCCACCCTGTTGTGCTCCTCATTCTTTCCCCAGTTCCTCCATCCGTCTATGGCAGGGACTGGAGGAGGGCAGAGCAGGTGGTTTCTGGCACTGGCCGACAGCCCAGGAATCTGATCCTCCCAGGCCAGCTCATCTGCTCACCTGATCTAGCTCTCACTTCTGTGTGCTTTTGTGTGGGCCTCTTGGAGTCTGTGCTATGACAGCTCCATTAATTGCATAGTGTTTTCTTAGGCAAGGAAAACTGATATTCAGAGGGAGTTTTGCCAGTTCCTTCCTCCAAAATATAGCCCACTGCACCTGGTATATGTTGGTGATCTCCCATCCAAGTACTAACCAGGCCTGACCCTCCTTAGCGTCCAAGATCAGATGGGATCTGGTGCCTTTAGAGTATTTCGACATAACCATCTTCCTTCTACACACCTCCTGTTAATAGAACAATTGATCTTGAATTGAATATTATTATTTATTTGAAAATTATTATTTATTTTGAGTGTGTGGGTCCAAAGAATGCTGCTGCTCACTTAAGCTAGATTCATGCCACGTCATCAGCAAACAGAGGATTTCCTGTTTGTAGCCACAGGTGCCACTTGAATGATGGATGCGGTCCCAGCCAGTTATGTTGTTTATTTTGCATATCCTCAGATTTGTTTTGCAAATATGGGATTCAGTAGCTGCCTCAGCATTGGGTAGCCTGAGAGCCAGACCTTGGCATGTTGTAGAGAAGGAGCTGGAGCAAGGGTGAGCAATGTGTGAGCCTCCAGATGTTGAACTGCAGCTGCCATAATCCTTCATCTTTGGTTATGTGGGCTAAGGTTGATGGGAGTTATAGTCAAACAGTGGCTAAAAAAGGAGTAAGAGTGAGAACTGTGTGGCCTTGCAGATGTTATTGGACTGCTAGCTGGGGTAGCCAAAGGTAAGGCATGCTGGAAGTTGCAGAGTTGCAATTCAGCAACATCTGGAGGGCCACATGGTTCTGGTCCCTGAACTTGAGACTTATTGCTCTCCTGCATGACAGAATTGTTACTGGACTTGATTCCTCCCCAGCTCTTGGGGGAGCTGGCCCACTAAGGGAAAAGGAAAATCAGCTGATGCTATCACCACAGAAAGGTGTCTGATCAGGCACCTCCAAACAAGCTGGAAAGCTATAATTTTTGCAGATTTTCAGTTTTGTCGATTGCATTCCTTGGGACTTATCTTTAAGCAGTGCACTCTAGAAAGCTTGTTCTTTTCCTTCAGAATTATTTTATTTTATTTGTAAAAATATTTTTATCCTACCTTGTATATAGGCAACGAGAACCAGCATGGTATAGTGGCTTGAGCATTGGACTAAGATCCTGGAGACCAGGGCTCAGTTCCCCATTGTTACTGCAGCTTCTAGACCGCCTTGGCGATAGCATAAAAGATATCATTTTGATATCAATAATTCGGCTTTCTTCCACCACCTCTCTCCACGTGTTTGTGAGGCCCCTGGACAAGCACAAAACTAGGCTCGGCGGCTGATTGCTGCAATATTTCTAAACAATACAGGCAAGCCAGAAATAGCCAGATCGCAGCTTCAGGAGACCTCCCGGCAAACAACCTATTATGTATGCGCGCCACCTACAAAGGACTCCCTGCCCCGAGCAGGTAACTTGACTAACAGAACTATCAGCTGTCCAGCATCGTGCATTTGCATACTGGCTGTTCCTTTATCAATTCGGACCTAATTCAATCATGTTAAATTTTGATCTTTCCGAGGCTTTGTCTCGCACCCAAAATCCATTGTTCTCACCAAGTACGGCATAGCCTGCAGTCACATCTCTCTCTATAAAAAACCCTGATTCCGAGATCCTCCTCGGATCGCTCCTGAGTTCCTAACCACCTTGCTGCTGCTTGGCTTGGTGAGCCTCCCCTCAACTCCACATGCTGAGCCACATCGAACCCCAGCATCGCTCTCTATTCTCCCGGACTTCAGGACAGGTTTTGTATCACCCAAGCCAACTATCCCTCTGAAAATTCCCTCTATCCCACTCTCACCTTTATTTTCTTTATTTTCTATAGTTATCTGAGTGAGTGTGTTGCATACACTGTTTGCCTGTATTTTGATAAAGATCTCATTTGTCCTTTCACAACAGTTTGCTTCTTGACTGGCCTGACCTCGCAGACATTGGGTTAAAGACTCTGCTAAGTTACCCTGCCTCTCATAATGCTAAAGCAGTGCTCAGAGCTAATTTGCCCCACCTATAGTTTAGCACATTTTTGGTGTCCCTCACAGGACCCCCAGTAAACAGGGTGACACCGTTCAGCCATGGAAACCCAGTGGGTGAGTTTGAGAGCATCACACATTCTCAGCCCCAGAAAACCCCATGATAGATTTGCCTTAGGGTTGCTGTAAGTCAGAACCGACTTGAAGGCACACAACAACAACATCATAGGCAGTATGCAATTGTAGTTTTCAGGTCTGTGCAGATTTTTGTATAAATTGTGCAAATGTTAATTAAGCCTTGAACCAGTTAGCAAGGGAAATGTTCATTCGTACAACAACTCCTTTCCTTTTAAGTTCCTTAAGAGCATATGTGGTGGGAGTCACAGGGCAGTCCCTCCACTCTCTGACTTGCCTGGCTTTCGGCCTGGCCTGTAATAGATGTGGGGGTGGGAGCTGGAGGCAAGGAGAAGTTAATCGAACCCAGCTTCCCTCTTCAAAGCAACCAAATCTACAGAGCTTTAAAGTCAAAGATACCTATTAGAGTAGACAGCTGGCAATTTTCCCCACCCTCTGGCTCAAGAGAACATCTGAGACCAGATTCCCAAAACACATGGGTGGGAGGGGAGAAGAGTAACAGATCCCCATTCAGCTTGAGATCTTCTTTAAACAGACTCCAGGACGGTCCCTCAGTGCCACAGGAAAAGCTGGGCCGGGAGTTTCCAAGCAGGAATTTCACAAGATCCCACAGGAAACTGGGCAGGAAAAGATGCTGGATGAACCTAGACTGCTCCAAGCAAACCCCAGACACATGTTGCTTTATAGCCTCTGCAATAACAGGCTGAAGAGGAGGCCAAATTCCTCCACCCCAGCACCGCCTCTTCAGTAGAGTCAGTCCTATTGCCTGCTTCATCTTGGATCCCAAGCCAAAGTTAATCAGCTGAGGAGATGAGGCACATAAAGGAAAGCATGAAGCTCATGGGACAAGTCCAGTTCAGGGTCAGGCACCACTATTAGTATTAGTCTGGCTACACACTGGTATGAGTCACAACAGAGAACACTCCTTGAGCTTCAGTGGGGCTCACACAAGTCATAGCACTGCCCAGAAAGCAGAGTCTTCAAGCCTCACACTAGGGCCATTTCCGCACTAGCCCGTTAAACTGCAAACCCCAGGATTCCATAGGATGTTGAAAGTGGAATAATAGTGCTATAACGGACTAGTGTGGAAATGGCCCCGGAAGGAAGACCGGCATAAGAGGTTGTGAAGGTTGAGTCCGGAATGTACTTGGCTACGGTTACTCATTGAAGTAAAGAAGATTTACAGTGCCAAAATCATCCACATTTTTTTTTCTTAAATTAAGCTTCTAGGCCTCATGAAGAAGATGTTGAGAACATAAGCATTCAATTGTTTGTTAAAGGCTATACTGAAATTATGCTACATAATTGTTTGCTGTTAGTCAGAATGGGTTTGAAGCTAATATAACATGCGTTAAGTCTGCCCCATCTCTAAAACAGGTGGTGAACCT
Source organism: Iguana delicatissima (assembly GCA_948472985.1). Taxonomy (NCBI): domain Eukaryota; kingdom Metazoa; phylum Chordata; class Lepidosauria; order Squamata; family Iguanidae; genus Iguana; species Iguana delicatissima. The sequence goes on along the minus strand of CAOKZL010001136.1, from coordinate 1,537,811 downwards.
CCCCACAGCAGCAAGGATTCCCCATCCTTCCTTAGATTCTGCTGCTGTCTTTGATCACTGCTTTAAAATATCCTTCATGGATATGAGCTTTGCTTTGCAGGCAGCAAAGCTGTTAGATGGAACTGAGCTGTGCTTTCTCAGTCTGAAAACTCCTGCATAAAAATGAGATATGCTTTGCAGGCAGAAAAGCTATTGAGGTTTAATCCTGAGGAGTACATGTGCACAGAACTGTGGTGTGCTTGTCATGCTTGATGGGAATCTGAGCACACTGGTAAGAACTGTTTAGCCTCACTCACTTTGTGCAAATTGAACCTGCTCTGCCCTATCCCTATAGTTCTGCTTGCTTGTAGAATGTAGCCTAAAGACATTTCCATGTCCCTAGCTGAGAAGGCCCTCCTTTCCCAATTCTAGAATAAAGATCCATTCAGACAAAAATATCCTACTTATGGTGACACATTGTAAACAAAGTACATCTAAACAGACTTGTGCCTGGTGTTGCTGAAAAATTAATTCCAGCTGTTGGCTGGGAAACTATGACACATTGCATAACATGGAGGCAGTGATGTTGGCCATAAAATAAAACCCAATATCTGCATTAGATTAATTACCCGTGCTTCCCAAAAATACTGAATCATATGCAAGGTTCTGAGAGCAACACATCTGTTCATCAGGCAGGAGTTTGCAAATGATAGCGAGGAAGGAGAAGGAGGAGGAAGAAGAGGAAGAGGAAGAAGAAAAGGGAGTGGTGGCAGCCGCAGCAGTAAAATCACACTTGACCTGGAAATCTGGAGGTCCCCGTTGTATCCTGTGTTGTGATGGCGGGGAAGGTTCAGCAGATATTCAAGGATGGCTCCATCAGGTCACATCTTTGTTAGGGGTAAAGTTGGGTAGCCATGGGGTTTGCTGAGCACAAAGAAGCCAGGAAAGTTTTGGTCCTTCATTAACGGGAACATAAAGTTCAGCCACATCTCTCCACCCCCTTCAAAGTAGATGGGCTCCTTAATTGGCAGAGAACAGAGAGTGAGTGGAGCTACGGAGAAGAAGAAGACGAAGACGAAGAAGCAGTAGTCAGAAATGTCTAGATATTATTTTAGATGTTGGAATAGATATTCATAGAACAAGTCAATAAATACAAAACTGGGTGGTATGTTGAGTGGTTAAAGTCTCAAGAGGAAGGCTGTATGACTTCTTCCTTCTCCTCTTACTTCTGTGTGTCCAAGTACTTAAAAGCTAAATTTGGTGTTCTTCTGTTGAATTTCAACTGGGATAAACGTGAGGTACTACATCTAGGCAAGAAAAATGAAACACACAAATATAGGGTGGGTGACACCTGGCTTGAAAGCAGTACATGTGAAAAGGATCTAGGGGTCTTAGTAGGCTGTAAACTAAAGATGAGTCAACAGTGTGATGCAGCAGCCAAAAAAACCAATGCAATTCTGGGCTGCAGGAACAGGAATATAGTGTCTCCTGATTGAGAGACATATTAATGCTATTCTATCCTGCTTTGATCACACCTCACCAGGAATATTATGTCTAGTTCTGGGCACCATGGTTCAAGAAGGATATTGACAACCTGGAATGTGTCCAGAGAAGGGCAACAAAGATGATCAAATATTCAGAGGTAGCTGTATTGACCGTATAGCAAAATACAACACCATCCAAAATCCACAAGCAGTGATACTATTATTGGGTTAACGCCAAATTATAAAATATAGTATGCAGGCTTTTGGAGCTTCACTGGCTTCTTTATCAGGCGAGGATGTTAAAAATCATACAGGAGAAACAGACTGATGATGTTGGAGTCACAGACCTTAATTTCATCTGCAATATTGTTAGTTAAGATGGTATTGAGGGATTTGAATAAAGGCAGAGGCCACTTCCTTTATTGGGCTGGGTTAGGAACAAAGAGCAATAAAAGACAGGTAATAACATTTCGCTCCGTTAGCAACAGAAACGTAACTTCCCTTGAGATCCAGCTGTCCCTGTCCTGCGTGAAGTAAACCGCTCCTTTCTTAGGCAGAGAAGGTCTGGAAACCAAGCTCTGTGAGGTATGATTTAGGGAGCTGGATATGTTTGGCCTGCAGAAAAGATAACTGAGAGGGGACATTATAACTGTCTTTAAATATCTGAAGGGAATGTCTTGTAGAAGATGGAGTGATCTTGTTTTCTGTTGCTCCAGAGACTTAAAACCAATGGATTCCTATTACAAGAAAAGAAGTTCCACTTAAACATTAGGAAGAACTTTTTGTTTAACCAAAAGAGCAATTCAAGAGTGGAATAAACTACCTCAGAGAGTGGGCACTCTCCATTTCTGTAGGTCTTTGAACAAAGATAGGAGGGCGATCTTTCAGGAATGCTTTAGCTGTGTATCCCTGCATGGCAGGGGTTGAACTAGATGGACCTTTTCATCCCTTCCAACTTTTAACATTCTGTGATTCAAGACATACAGAATACAGGGACCCAACCGCTGGGTGTTTCCATGCCAGTGAGGCAGTGAACTATGAAGGAGCATTCTGACATGCTGAAGCCTATCCCTCAAGTAGGCTCAGTGCCATTAGAGTTTGGACTAAAACCCAGAGCAGATTCACTACAGACATGGAAGCCACCAACCACCCTGACCCACAGGTGGCTGTGGGGTACAAGATATAGAATCCAGGTTAGGGTAAAAACTGTTGTGGGCCAGTTGTGATGTTTAATATTGATCTAATTTTTCAGCCCCACACCAGTCTTTCTCTTTAACAGCTGCTTAATTTGCAGACATTAGTAGGTGGTAACGCTTATTGCCATGCCAAGAAAACATTACCTGCTGATTTCTGCATGTCTAGCTGTACTCTCCCCTGTCACTTCACATTTAGTTGATAATCCAGTCTAAACTAATTAAAGAACAATCCATCATCAGTTGATCAACAGAGATATTTGACAGGGAGGGGAACTTTAGCGTTGGCTCCTTTCCTCCCCCTGGCTCCAAAGCAAGCCTCTTGTGTCTTTAGCAACTGCAAGGCAGATGAAAGAGAAAATCTGGTGAAGCCTTTGCCCTGTTGCTTTGTTTTTATGCTGAATAAAGCCTAACATTATATTTCCACTTCTTATGTTGTTAAAAGGATGGGGCTCAAGAGTCCTGGAAACCAGGGCTGCTAGAGGTTGCATCTGTGGTTTAAGATGAGCATGATGGTCTCCCAAATTAGAAGGCCAGTGGAAGAGAAGACAGAGCTTCCTTGAGGCTGGCCATCTCCATCTCCTCTCCAGACTTCTGAAGAGCTTCCCAGCTGCCCCTCTTGCCTGCTCCCTCGGGGCACCCTGGGTGCTGGGTGTGGAAGGCTCCCTGGCATTCTAACCAGCTGCCTCCATGCTTCACATACCATGTGAAACCAAGCGAATGCACCTCCTGTTCGTCGTCCCAGGCCGATGGGCCTGTCACAATCTGTTTGCATCTCAGAGTTGCTGGGCCTGCGCCCAGGCACCCTGGAATGCAGAGCTGTTGTTTTTGCCTTGGCTGGCTGTTTGAACACCAGGTGGGAAATGCACACACAGAGACATGTGTGACGGTGTGGGTGCACAGGGATTTCTTTATGCCTAATTGTGTCTGCAGAGGCAGGCATGTGTGAAAGCACCATCAGTCAGAGGCATACACACAACTGCACTCTGGGGCTTGCTCCAAGGGCGACTGGCAAACCATGTCTGCAGAAGGTAGCCCTGCACTGGTCATGCTGGCTAATGCTGATGGGAATTAGATTTCAACAACATGGGAAGTGAATCTTCCTCAGACATGTAGGATCTAGAGTAGTGGTTCCCAGCCTTCAGTCTTCAGGTATTGGCCTACAGCTCTGCGTAGCCCTTGGCCATACTGTATAGCAATGGTGGGCAATTGCAGAGGGGGTGGGGGCAGATTGATGCCTCCTTTTTAAGGTGTGGGTGGGTCTCCAGAGGACTTCGGGGCTATAATAGTGAGACCTAGGGGCTGCATGTAGCTTGTGGGCTATGCATTGCCTACCTCTGGTGTAAGGAGATTCTTGGAATTAAAACATCCATAATATCTCATACCCTCCAATGCTTCAACTGGGACAAGTGTGGCCAAGCAACATCAGAGTGTGGTCAGGATGGCAAAAGATATTAATGTGGAAGAATACACAAACCAGAAGAGGCTGAGCCTACTGGGAAGGGCAAGATTCTATCCCCCTATCTTCTCTTCCTCTTCCACTGAGTAAATTGAGTAAATTACTTCTGCACTTTGAACTGAGTTTGCATCAGCTGATGGAAGCTGAGGAAAATGGGGAAAGGGCTCTCTGGGGATACCTGCCTTTGCTCTCCTCTTTCAGTTTTTCTTTTCTTGGTATGGTACTCTAAGCAACACCAGGTGACTGAATAGGCTAGCTGCCATTTTAATTCTCCACAATGCGTGGATGCATGGTTCTCCTCAGGTGCTCTATAGCTTACCTGGTGTCCCAGTCTGGCCCTCAGAGGTTCTCCAAGTGGCCTCCTCTTCCTATAACACCATCTTCTTGCAGTTTCCCAGTTTTTTTTATAGATCTTCCCCCTGCTGTACCCTCTCAGACTTCTAAAAGACTGGGATAATTCCTATGAGCTTTAGTTAGTGGCAATAAGAGTTTTAAGCAGAAAAATAGGCTGGCCTTTTGGGTCTCATCCTTTAGCCCTGCTCACCCCTGGAAGGCAGCCCTTGGAGACTTCTCTGAAGCCCTCTGAATTTGGCCCTCATGAATACAGATGTTCCCCACTATTGCTGCAATGCCTTCCGTAAAACACAGAAAAGGTCTAGTGATAGGTCAAACACCAGATAGGGAGATAGATAAAAGGTGTGTGTGTGTGTTTTGTGAACTGTAAGATGAGTGATGCTGAAAACGGGCCATGCGTAGGGGAAGGGATTTATGCAAATGTAGCTTGTTGGGCAGGGATGAGAATAGCAGAGTCTGCTGATACAGCGTCTCCTTCTCTAAAGGAGCCCTGTCTTCCTTTCTGTCCAGTCATTCTGAAGCACTGGTTCCCAGCCACAGACATGGTTGGACTTTAGGTCCTGGAAGCCCAGCCAGTTCAGAATCCTGGGCGTTGTTGCCCAAAAACCTCTATGGACCTACAGTTTGGGATCTGTTCCCGTAGACCAGTCTTCTCTGACCTGGTGCCTCAAGATGTATTTGACCTCAGCTCCATCAGATTGGAGAAGGCTGCTCTAGAGCAATGAACATAGAGAAATACATAATCACTCACAATAAACTCTCTGTTCTGAGGTGGCCTCATACCATCTAGGGTCAATGATTTTACCCTTTGCCCCAGGAAGCAAAAGCAAAATCCACACAGGATTCCTTTCAAGTGCATGGCTTCCATAATACTCAGCATTGATAGATCCCTGAAGGAAACAACAGCTATCTTTGGGCCGCACTTTGGCCACTGTCATCACTGGAGGAGGAGGAGGAGAACTGTGATAATGAAAATAACTGTCTCATACAAAGCCTCCATGCTGAGAAATGCGTGAGAATATTTACTCTAGAAATGGCTGAACAAGTCCCTCATGCATTGTTTTTGTCCTGTATTGTCCCTGAGCACAACATTAAGTGACCTTCCCCTTCTGTTTATGTGAGAGTCATGCCAAAAGAGAGGAAGAAAAGAGAGAGGAAGAGAACTGAACTGTGATAAACTTGAGAGAGGAAAATTACATACTTGAATGTGGGTAGTGAAACCATCTGCCCATTTCTCTCTTTCTCCCCACCACATCTCTTTTTAGATTGAGACAGCTTATGTCAGAGCAGTCCCCCTCACCTCCAGCCACTGTGCTCACACTGGCGTCATTCTGGTTCCTGCTCATGCTTCCACTTCCTCTTCTGCCTGTACATGGCTTGTTTCTGCTCAGGCGTGACCCTTGTGGCTTTCATTTGGGGAAGTCTCTTTCCTTGTAAGTATGGTTTATCAAAAGAAGGTGGTGTCTGATCATTTGGAAGAGAGAAGGCTTCGTTATCCTTGAAAGCCAACTGAGTGACAGGGTAGCCTTCTTGTGAAGGGACAAAGTATCCACCTGGTATATCTTCTATCATGGCCTAAATACCCTAAAGGCACCAGTCTGATCTTGGAAGCTAAGAAGGGTCAGCCCTGGTTGATGCTTAGATGGGAGATTGCCAATGAATATCAAGTGCTGCAGGCAATATAGTCCTCCCTCCACATTTGTGTGTATGACCTTGGCAAATTAGATTTATTTGTGAGGCATGTGTGTGCCTTTTCCCCATTCCCTTGCCTTTTGCCCAGCTGTGTGTGCCGTCCTTCTCCATGCCTGGGCAAAAGGCAAGGGAATAGGAGAGGAAGGCACGTGCACATCTTCCTTCTCTGTGTGTGGTGCTCCGCCCTCCCATTCTCTTGCCTTTTGCCTGGAGATGGAGAAGGAAAGCCCACACTGCCGGGCAAAAGGCAAGGGAATGGGAGGGAGAATGGGGGGAGTTATTTGTAATTTTCCCACTTTCGTGAGGCTTCTGCACCCCAACCTCTAGTAAATGTGGAGGGGCCACTGTATTTCAGAGGAAGGAGCTGGAAAACCATCTCTGCATATTTCCTGACCAAAAAAAAAATGAAATTCATGGGGTCACCATATGTCAGTAGGCAACTTGAAGATGTGTATGTACACACACACACACACACAGCTTCCACAGAGGAGAAGGTTGGTAGATCTGCCACTGAAAGGAAGGAAAATTACCTCTGGAATTTTCCACTGCTCTTTCTACAGCTACATTTAACTGAGTGGGAGCTCTGTTGATAGTGAACCCTAGTTTGGCACTGGTACCACTCCTGTTCACCTCAGAGCAGTGGTGAGAAGAGTGGTGGTTAAATTGTAGTGTGGATTTGCCTTCCCCACAGTGCTGGATCCATTGCCTGCACCTGCTTCCCCTGTTGCAACCACACTCTGCTGGGAAAAGTTGAATTGGGCCCAATTCCCTTGAAGAAGTTCAGCAAGAGCTGCACAAAGCTTGCGTGTTGCAGACAAAACAAGGAACAGCACTGTACACCAAACAAACAGAAAACCCACAAACCAGAGGGGCTAGCAGGTACAGAACTGCACAGAGGCACAGAGATCTCCTTCCCCTCATCATTTTCTTTGTCATAAGGAGGTATGTTGTGCCCTCAGGCACACAGATCCTATCCCACACACACACACACACACACACACACACACACACACACACACTCAGTCTCATGGTTCGCATTAGTCATTTGGTGTTCGGCCACCTACACTTGGTAACGCAGTTCCCCAAAAGCCAAGTGACAGAGATTTTTTAATATTCATCATGCCGGAACTGCCACAAATAAACCTCCACAGAGTAATTTCTGTTGGTAGGCACGGCTTCTTCTACACGTTTCACTTCTTCCCTTCTTGCATCTTATGGGGGAAGGATGACGCACTCTGTGATGAACACAGTAAGGAGATGAGGAAGAAAACAGATTGGAAAAGGCAAAAGGAATCTTCTTCCCTTTGTTCCCTCACTTTGTTTGCAAGGAGGAGGAGGAGGAAGAGGAGGAGGAAGAGGAAGGCCAAGGCAAGCAGCAAGGGCTTGGAAGCTGGTGCTGAAAACAAGGAGAAAAAATAGCAGATAATCTGTGCTCCAGTTCAAAGTTCTGATCCAAGAAGATCAGCCACCCACATTACCCATACAGTCCCACACCGGGGTTGCGGTAGTTTCCTGCTAGGAGGTATAAGTACCATGGACTTCATTTTCTCCAAGACCATCTCCCTAGTACTGTTTGTCAATACAAGATGGCAGCATCAACAATTAGAATCCATTTAGGACAGGTATGGAAATTATATGGCTCTCCAGATGTTGTTGGACTGCAAGTTCCAGCAGCCCTACCCAGCATAGCTAGGATGCTGGGAATTGTAGGCTAACAACTTCTGGGGGGCCAGATGATTCACATCCTTGAATTAGGAAATGGAAATATAGGGAAGAATTCCAAGTCCTAGGGGTAGCTTTGCAGAAGGTAGAAAAGAGGCAATAACATGATTTTCAGGACTGGGAAAAAGTTTACAGGGAGGCATGGACCCTAGAGTGGGAGGGGGTTGAGGCAGAAGAGGCTTAAAGTGAGCCCCCCCTTGAAATAATCTAGAAAAGCTGGACTACCAGGAATCTTATGGAATTGAGTCTCCTTAGGAATTATCAGACAGAAGGGTGCTAAATGATCAAGCACTAAGAAATATTAAGACAGTGATTGTTGCTGAGCCCTCCCAGGAAAGATGAAGGCTGCCTGCAGTCTATCCTATGAGCATTTATTTGGGAGTAAGCTGCACTGAACACACAGAAGGGATGTCTCAGGGCACATTATGCCTGTGACAGTCTTTACATTTAAGGATGTCTGAATGATACTGGATTGGAAAAGTAATTTGTCCAACCTCTGGAAGCAGGCAAAATTAATAACAACCTGCTTGCCCAAAGTTGAGCGCCACTGCGAACCATTGGGAGGATATGTCGGCTCAAACTGTTTTACACAAAAAGCAGGCAAAGAGGTTATCTCCCCACTGGGAGATCTCTGGGGCAGGAAGGACAGTGTTCTCCCCAGCAGTGTTCAGCCCTGAACTTCCGCTGTGACCAGTTCTGTACACTGTAGACTGAACAATGTAAGTAATGGGAAGTCTGACAATGTGGAAGTTACATGTTACTGCTTTGATTGCCACAGGAAAAGGTCAAAGAAGATTCTTCTTCAAATTCTGAGCATTTCTGTATAAAACCCACTGCAATGGAGTTAAAGAAAGGAGAAGCAAAGCAGAAGATAAAAAAGTTTGCACCATTTTCAAGGTCATTCTGAGTAAACAGGCATCCCAAGTTCGTCCCTGGGGAGGCAACACTTGTGAGGGTGTAATTGGTGAAGAAGCAGCAGGCATTTCAAGAAATACGCCCCGCGATCGTTTACATTGTTAGAGAATGCTGAGATGCAGTTCTCACTCTAGGGCAGGTGTCTCACCTTAAAACAACACAGATGAGAGAACTTGCTGCGGATACGAGAAAGAACAAAGAGGGTGGTAAGTCAGCAGCTGGGGTTGCCAGGTCAGCAGCATCCCATTTCCTGAAATTTTGGGGCTGAATCCTGAGACCAGCAGTAGGTGTGGATGGGTGAAGCAGGAAAGGGATTGTGGCAGTGGGGGTGAGAAGGACACAACAGCTTCTGGGCCAGATGATTGCAGAAATGGGTGAGAGCACAATTTGGGTACGCCAGATTAACCAGATGATAAGGCAAACCAGACCAAGGTGGGAACCCTAATGTTGTCTGTCATGCAGGTGGCACAATGTAACCTTCAGCCACAGTAGTTGTTATCATTCCCACTCTTCATGTCCCTCATGTTAACAACATGCCGGGCTTATTCAGTTGGACAGCTCACAAGTCACAATGCTGGCACTCTACTTGTTGCCAGATGGCACAATGGTCCCAAGTGGAAGCACTCATTGGCTCTCTTTCCAGTCCCCCACACCTGGCTTTTTGGTGATCTGATGTTGTACAAGCACAATGAACAGACAAACTCTTTCAAGCTGAGACAGGAGGTCCTATTCAGGCTGGAGATGAGTACCCAGACATTAAAGCCACCTCTCACACAGGAGCCACTCTTCTCCGTCAGCACCATGCACCCTGAGATTTTCTCCCTGCCTAGAAAATATAGTGGTTCCCTGAAACTTTAGAAGGCCCTCTGAGACCTGGTAACCACAATCCACATGGTGGTGGGGAGAGAAGTGGTACATCTTTTCATGGTCTGGAGGGGCCAGCTCAGGCTGCAATCTATACATTATTTTGATAGGAAAATAGAGAAAAAAAAGTTAAATCATGGCTTGTGGTATTTACTGAGACTTCTTTCTTTGCATCTATGTATCAGGCCCTTTCCACACAGTGTAGTCGCTGTGTAGCTGCTACGGCTTGAGGAGGTGTGCATCCGCACAACATCGTCAGTATTAAGTTGATGTTAAGTTGCTGGCGTGCCTTTGCATGTTGCTGAAGCATCGTGTTTGAGCAACGGAAAATGCGTTTTCACTTCCTGAGACTGCTTCTACTACATTTCTACAACTACATGTGGAATCATTGAAGCGCATTCTTGCAGGAGTGGGCAGGTTCAGGGAGGGCCCGGCTTGGCACATGTGACGTTGTGTCTGCATAGGGATGTCCTTCCCAAGATTCTTTTAAAAAAGGGATCCAATGAAATGGGCTGGGGTGGGCCATAGGTGGAGCAGGGGAGTGGTCACGAATGCTGTAGTGCGGAACAAGAAAGCAGTCTTTGCCGCCTCAAGCAGAGGACGGTGCAGAATGCCAAGTCGCACAAACCACAGAAATGCAGCCATAAACTCTGCTCCTACGATGCCATGAGGCGCTTCTGCCATCTTGTGCAGAAAGGCCCTGAGTCGCATCTAGAACTTGTGAGATTTTCTGAAGCCAATCAGAAACAGCTTTAGAGCAATGTCAAAACACTTTCTCTACTACTAGGGCTCCTGGCCTGGCCACAGACTAAGTCTCTTCCATAGAATAAAGGGCATGTTTGTTGTGTGTAAGGCAGAAAGATTTGTTTTTCCTAACTGGACATGCTCTGCCTTATCAAAAACTGCAAGACTCAAAAGTTCCTCTTGCCTATGCAAGAAAGTTGCACACCTAAGACAACAGGAACAAGCAGTGCCTTTAATTATTGTAGCTTTTGCAGGCCACACTGACCAAGTATCTAGTGTGCTCACAGACACAGTTCTGAGGCAACACTGGACAATGTCACCTGTGCATTAGAACACAGATCCAAAGAAGTAAATAACATTTGTTTCATGTTCTTTTCCGTCTTAGAATATGTGATACTTTGGCCCAACTGGAAGAAGTTTTTACATGTCTAGTCCAGTGGTTCTTAACTTGGGGTCCATGGATGCTCAGGTGGCCACAATGACCTCACAGGGGGTTTATGACACTGCAAAGGCTGCTTAGATTGTCTCCTCCTCAGAACAGAGTGTCCACCTGACAGGAACCAAGGCAAAGGCAAAGGCAGAGGCAGGCAGGCAGGCAGCTGGGCCTGCACATTGCTGTTCAACTCATACCGGCCATAAACTGGTGGGAAGAAGCGGAACAGAAGTCTTCCTCTAACAACTCCTCCGAGAGGAGTGTGCATTTACTTATTCCTCCCTTCTCTCCCAACTTGAAGACCCTTGATGAGCAATTCTAGATAAATGTTTGAGGCACTTTAGGGTTTCAAATCTTGAGTTAAGTTTTGGGGTCTGTGGCAACAAAAGATATTTAAATGGCATCCCTGGTAAAGTAAAGGCTAAGAACAACTGGTCTATTTCACAAGTACCCCACTGATCTTTCTGAGAGGCCTAGAAAATCTGGTGATAGATTTGCTTTAGGGTTGCCATAGGTCAGAAATGACTTGAAGGTACACAACAGCAACAACAAGATTATATAACATTTAATGTTGCAATGTTTGTATCACCCACAAATTATGCTTGGACTTCTTCATCTGGCAACCTTGGCACTGACAACAGCGGCTAGAATTCTACTGCAGTACGATAGTCTGACAAATATTTTTTCTTCACCTTAAAAATAGAATTGAGCTCTACATTGGTCTTGCTAAAATGGAGGTTTATTATTAACTGTGGAAGGCCACAGTTCGGTTGTTGCTTGTTGTGCGCTTTCAAGACTTGTGGCGACCTGAAGGTGACCTTATCATGGGGTTTTCTGGGGCTGACAGTATGTGACACGCCCAAAGTTACCCAGTGGGTTTTCATGGCCGATTGGGGAATTAAACCCTGATCTCTAGGGTTTATATTCCAACACTCAAACTACTACACATTGCTCGTTTTCCCCCAGTTTGCTAGCAGGGCTTTTAATATGGGCTGGTAGCCTCGTTTTCTTTAGGCCAAGGGGGCAAGAATGGTATTGGAAGGCAAGAGAACAGCAGGTCTGCAACACACTCACTGCTAGGGATCCCAGCTATAAACTCAGTGAAGGCTCTTCTAGGGATCTGTAGCCATATTTCATTTTCAGGTGGGAGGTTTGGTGATGAAAGGGGTGTCATGGCTATAAGAACTATTTTAGGGCGTAGATCGTTTAATGATGGGTGAATTCCTAATATTTAGTGCAGTTTATGCCTAAACTGGTAGTAGTTTTCTCTGTTTTCTGCAGTTCCCTTATTTCTTGACAGGACCAATGGAAACATTGATCTGAAGCAGTTCAATAGACAGAGTGTTCCGAGGAACAGCAAAAGCTACCACCAAAAGTTAATAATAAAGCATGATTGCCTTTATGATGGAAGGGCTGGGGAGCAGACGGCCTTCTAGCTGTTGCTAGAGTTCATCTTGCACCAGCCCCAGTGATTAGGGACAATGGGAGTTGTTATTCAACAGTATCAGGAAGGCTCCAGGTTCCCATGCTATGCAATGAGGCCCAATAAGCTTCTCTTTCAGGCAGGGGGAGAGGGAGAAGTGAGAAAAGAAATTTAGCAGGCAAAACGTTAACTGGCACTCGGATAGGAAATATTTCACTGTTTGAATCTCCCCTTACCATTAATCTGCTAAAGCTAGAGTTATTATACTGAAAACCGGAGGGCACCTGTACCTTTAAGGTTCATGTAGAAGCAGGAATTTCAGCAGGTGTTGCTTGTCACACAAGCAGGTAACAAGCAACACCTGTGGAAATTCCCTGTTCTGTACAACCATTAAAAGGCAAAAGAGTTGTCTCCACCAAGTTTTCACTCTGGCAACCCTAGTTAAAGGAGAGGGCCATGCGGAGAGGGCAAGAATGTTATGGACAACCTTCTGTCACTTTTGAACATTCATCCTGACTGCTGCTTCCTTTATTCCCTCCCTCACTTGGCTTATTCTAGGCAAGCTGCTATAGGAATATCATTGAATAAAACTACCAGGTGGCCAAATGCTATGGTAACCAGGGCCAGGTGAGTGTTTAGATTTCAGCAGCACCTGCTTGTTCCAAGTGGCTTGAGTGCTATTTATAGATTCAGCCCTCACCTCACCAAGCCCATTTCAGCTCCAGCAACACCTGCCTACGTTTACTCAGCAACCCCACAGCCCATCTCCTAATCTTCGCCACTAAGTAAGCTCATTCCCCAAATGGCCTCCTCCAGCTTCAGGTTGTCTAAGGGTGCAGCAGGTGGCTGAGGAGCTATTTTGTTATTAAGTCAGTCTCCTGTTTGTTTGTTGTTTAAACCAATAGAATACTGCAATAAAAATTCTCATTCTGTCACTCATTTCCAAGGGCAGGGGGGAATGTTTCTCTTGCAAAAGTGGCATGGTAATGGAAGAAACTCCACCTGTGGGTCTTTGGCCAATTCAGGACTCTTTATGGACCAATGCTGGGTTCAGAAGTCAATCCTGCTGGGGATGATTATTCCCAAGCCAAACCAGCATATGAAACACTGAAACTTTAAAGCAGTGATTGGAATCCTGCTGGACTGCCACTCCCAGTAGCCTTAGCAAGTGTAGCCCACAGTGAAGAACGCTGGGAGCTGCTGTCCAACAGTATCCAGAGGGCTGTGTGATTCCCACCCCCCTGCTTTAAAAGGAAGAGGATGGGTCACCAAGGTTGGTTTGGGCAATCCCTGCAATGTTCAGGACTGGATCATTTTCACTCCTCAGGCAGACTTTTTGTTCTTTCAGACAGAATGGTTGAAACTGAGCCTTAATCTCACAGCCAGCTGTAATTAAGTGCAGAGTAATCCAGTCATATAAATCTATGTGTGAACCAGGCTTCTCAGACTGCATTTTTCAGCTTTAAACTGTTAGTCCCCCTTAAGCATTCCTGGCCTCAGCTGGCAGCTTCCAAGACCCACAGATTTAAGACTGTTCTGAGGTTCCCCTTTTAATTTTTACACTCTGATCTGCCCTTTAAATTTCTTGTAATGCCCACTGAAAAATGGTCTGTCAGAGGCATTGTGGGAAGTTCATATGGCAGCTACTAGATTCAGCCACCCAATGCTAACCAAAACACTACCACTGCCAGGTAAGTGCACTGGGATGCAGCCTTGGCTATGAGTTCTCCCTCTGTACATATACAATCAGTTTTACATCAACAGGCATTGGTAAGTTTATGAGCAGAGCAGAAAACCATGCAAGTATTCTTTCCTTATGCCTGGATGAGCAGAAATCAGCAGCTGGTGCCTTTCACAACAAGAAAGCAACAATAATTGCTGCTAAGTGTCTTGTCTCCTGCATATCAGGTTACAGCTGAATATTAAGAAGACAAAAATAATGACCATGGGTGATTTAGATAACTTTAAAATGGATAATGAAGACATTTAAATAGTTAAAAGATTTCCTATATCATGGTTTAATCATTAATCAAAATGGAGACTGCGGTCAAAAAATCAGAAGACTAAGATTTGGAAAAGCAGCCATGAAAGAGCTAGATGAGGTTTTCAATGTATGTGTGTGAAAGATGGACAGTGAAGAAGGTTGATAGGAAGAGAATCAGCTCATCTGAAGCATGGTTCTGTGGAAACCCTGGGCTACCAAAAAGACAAACAAGTGGGTCTTAGAGCAAGTTGAAGTTGAATTCTCACTAGAAGTCAAAATGACAAAACTGAGGCTGTTGTACTTTGGACATGAGAAGGATGTAGCTCATTGGAAAAGTATGGTGATGCTTAGTAAAGTGGAAAGCAGTAGGAAAAGAGGGAGACCACACTGCAGGTGGATGGATTCCATCAAAGAAGCCACGGCTCTGACTTTGCAAGACCTGACAAGGGCAGTTGATGACTGGGATCTTGGAAGTTTTTCATCCATAGGGTCACCACAAATCAAAATCAACTTGATGACAAATAATAACAATAGTAAAATGTTTTACTTGGAGCCCTGCTCAGGTTTTAGTGGTGATTTCTACCACTCTGATGGGCAATGAAGGCATAACTGCAGGGATGCATTGAAAAGTTGGCTGCCTTCTTTGGAATGGAAGCAGAAAATATGACTTCCAGCTTTTGCAACCAACTCCAAAGGATAATGGACCTTACTGGGTGTGTGGTAGGCAGTCTGGGAACCTGGACTTCTTATTCTCAGAAGTTCTGTATACTTAGCAGAAAGGGCTTCTGACAAAATGAGCTTCCCAAACTCCCCCAGCTAAGGGTGCCTTTCTCTGAACAAGCCGTTCAGAAAACACAGTTGGTCTCAGCCTGGCAGCAGGTGACAGATGGGGAGTGGGGGTGTTCATCCAAGTAAGCCTCACCCAGGATAAAGCATAAACCTCCTCAGGCCCCAGTCTCCCAAACACAGCCAATTAGCCTGCTGCTCATGAAATGCCCTTGGCAGAAAATAAGGGTGGATACAGAGGGGCCATGGGCTGGAGTTAAAAAAAGGAAATGGCAGAAAGAAGATCTTTTGTACATGGCTTCAGAGAAGAGTGGATCTGTCTGATGTAATGGGAAAGTGGGGACCCTTTCATACTGCACAATTAAGTCATTATGATTCCAGTGAAGAATCCTGGAATTGGAGGTTTGGTTAGAGCAGTGGTTCTCAACCTGTGGGTCCCCAGATGTTCGTGGACTTCAGCTCCCAGAAGCCCTGAGCATTGACCATAGTGGCTGGGGCTTCTGGGAGCTGAAGTCCATGAACATCTGGGGACCCACAGGTTGAGAACCACTGGGTTAG
The DNA here is from genome assembly GCA_948472985.1 of Iguana delicatissima. Taxonomy (NCBI): domain Eukaryota; kingdom Metazoa; phylum Chordata; class Lepidosauria; order Squamata; family Iguanidae; genus Iguana; species Iguana delicatissima. The sequence goes on along the minus strand of CAOKZL010001136.1, from coordinate 1,522,221 downwards.
AGGCATCAGAAGAGCTCTCTGTATAAGGATTTGAAAGGTCCATCCCTCAACTGCCAATCCCAGATTCCATGGGATGGGACCATGGTGGATAAAGTGGAATCATGGTGGTATAACTGTAGTGTGAAAGGGCCCTTGGGTTCCATTCCTCACCTTTACCTGGTAAGGGGACCACCATGGATTACCAGAGGAAAAAGGCAGGCTGGAAGTACTTAAAATTCTCCTACATTCCAAATAGAGGCCCAAACTGGGAGTAAACTTCATGGAAGGTATATGTGAGAGCATGAGAGTATTTGAAATAGACATGTGCATGGGAGAATGGAAAAGAGTTTGTCCCTCTTCTGGGCTATTGCTCATTCTGTCTAAATTAGGAGGGGGAATCATGTGGTTCTCCAGATATTGTTAGACTGCAACTTCCAGCATTCCTTACCCAATGGTATCCTAGGCTGGTTAGGGAGATTGGAAACTGTAGGCCAACAACTACATGATGTCTAACCTTGGTGTAACCTCTGAAAAGGTTTATCAGCAGGTGTGGGCTTGGGCATTGGCCAAGATGAAACATTGTTCTGCCATAAAAAAGCAGAATAGAAAGACTTTAAGCCAATTCCATTAGGGTACCATGTATCTCCATCACTAGGAATGTCAGATTCATTTTGCCTCTTGGAGAAACCCTGTGAAAAGCTGCTGCATGTTGGCATTTAAGAGTTGCAATTCTAAATCAGGGCAGAGAACCTCTTGTTGGACTTTGATTCCTAGGAGCATCAGATAATGTTAAGGCTGATGGGAAGTACAGTCAATATTTATGAGTCCCACAGGCCCTCTAAATATGCCTTGGGCTGGGGGCTGGCAATGTTTTGGGCTACATCTCTCCAGACAGCATGGGCAGTGGGAAGGATTGTGGGATCTCCAACCTCCAAATATCTGGAGGGCACCAGCTTGCCTCCCTGCTGTGCTGGAGAATAAAGCTCCCTTGGACATAGTGGGATCTACTTTAACATAAAGATGTGAGAGGATTACACTGTTCTGTCAGTTAAAAAGACCTGCTGGATAACTTGGTACAGCACTTCCCTCCCCTCGCCCAAATTCCTTGCTGAGGAAATTTGACTTTTGATTAAAATGTGTTTCTAAAGACCAGATATATTGCTGACATTTAGACAAATTAGGATGGCTGCTATTACTACAGATTCCTCTTGTGTCTCCCTTGATTCTGGACTTTAATATGAACATTTTAAGGCCACATGTTCATGCTGATGTCACATGGCAGTTTTAAAAATAAATGTTAGCCTAAACCACGATGGATAGTTCGAACTGCAGTATGCTCATTAAATCAATTGTTGAGTAATGAGTCAACACACAACATGCATTGGATAGCTCTCGAGAGCCAGCGTGGTGTAGTAGTGGTCTGATGATTGGACTACGACCCTGGAGCCCAGGATTCAGTTCCTTGATCAGGCATAGAAACTGACTGGGTGACTTCCGGTATGTCAGACAGTCTCAGCCCCAGAAAATCCCACAATAGGTTTGTTTTAGGGTTGCCATAAGCTGGAAATGACTCAAACTCTGATCCTTCGGATGTTTTGGACTTCAGCTCCCAGAAGTCACAGCCAACATAGACAGTGGCCAGGAATTCTGGGAGTGGAAGTCCCAAACCTCTGGAAGGCCAGTTTTTGAGAAGCATTGGCCTAGAATCAAGTGGAATAGGTAGGATGGAAAGAGCCAGGGTTTCCATTTATATCACTTTGTCGTTGGTACACTGGAAAGTCTGGATTAAACAATTTCACCTCTCATTTCTCCTCTAGAACAATTTTATCACTTATATCCCATCTTCATCTTAAAGTCTTTTTTTCATGTTAAGGGTATGTGGTACTATTAGGCTCGGAATGTGTTGCTTTCCTCAAAACCATTGATCAAATTGCACTGCTGAGTAGAGGTTTTAAGTCTGATTCATTTATCTAAATTCCACCCTGACATTCTGCTACTTCATTCCCAAATTGTACAGTGACACAGGTCTTACTCTGTCACTTTTCTACTAGTAGACCCTACCAAGGATTGAAGTGTTGTCTCTTAACCGAAGGCACCAAAATTGTGAAAGCCAGTGAGTGAGGTGTAACGGTTTGAGTGTTGGACTACAACTCTAGAGACCAAGGTTCAAATCCCTGCTCAGCCATGGACATCCACTGGGTGACCTTGGCCAAGCCACCCTCTCACACCCACAAAAGCAAAGGCAAATTCCCTCTGAAAAAATGTTTGCCTTAGGGTTGCCATAAGCCAGAAAATAACTTGAAGGCACACAACAGCAAACCAAAAGTGGGGAAGAATGTCCAGGGAAATATTGACAAGAGTGTGCATCTATCTTTACTGCCTCCTCCACGCAGAGCCTAGCATTTGAGCTTCCAGGAAGAGTGTAAATATTTTTGTCAACCTCAAGAACAATTCAAAGGCAATGTGAGGAGCCACAATGTGTGAAACCAGGAATGGGGCACCCCTGGCCTTCCAAATTTTGCCAGATGAAGTCTTAATATGGATGACTATAGGGCATGGAGCATGGATGGAAATCACTGTCCATCAAATTCTGGAAGGCCCCATATTTCTCACACCTCTAGACTGACCCAAATATCATTAGAAGCCATCACCTTTCTGCCTGTTGCATCATGCCTTACAAAATCCACCGAGAATTTTTCTCTGTAAGCAGTTGGGCTCATTCAGCACAGTTTAATGTTCTGACTACCTCTCTTTTCAGCTATGCAACTCCTCCCCCCTGCAGTCTGCTAAAATTCAAGTCTGAACATTTGTAGAAGGCCTCCCTGTTCAGGCTCTTCTGCTGAGGAAATTTGGCTGGATCAGGTGAAATCAATCTTAGAAGTCAGTCATGGACCACAGCTCCCAGAATCCCACAAGCTCTGGGACAAGGGTCCATCAGCTCCAGTATTTCCTTTCATACAGTGGCCAAGCAGACCCATCTTGGGAAGCCCAGAAACAGGACAAGAAGATGCTGGCCTTCACCCATTGTTGCTTTCCAGCAGCTGGTACTTGGGTGTGTGTGTGTGTGTGTCTCTGAACCTGCAGGCTACGTATAGTCATGACAACTCTTAGCCTTTGAGATGTGAAGATTTTCCTATCCCTCTTTTTAAACCTCAAAGCTAGTAGTTATTGCATCCCTTGAATGCTAACTCCATACATGCGTGCTGTGTGAAGAATTACTTCTCCCATATCATACCTCTTCATACCCTTAAATTCCCCCAAATATTGTTGCCTTCAGTTACATTTTAGTAACCTGATACATTTTGATTGCCCTTTCCTGCACCTTTTCCAGCTCTGTAATATCCCTCAGAGGCATGGGAATCAGGTCTGTGAGATAGTATTCCAAGTGTGGCTGCACCCACAGATTTGTTTATGGGTATTATACCAGTAGCTTTACTGAGATTATAAGAATTCCTGACATGGAGAACATTTGGGGGAAAATGTCAAGTAAGTGATGCAGTCTTTTCATGTGTGAAATTTCAGCATGCAGGTAGCCTCCTGGAAGGAAGATACTGGTGGTAGAGATGATTAAGAATTGTGTTTGATTCTTTTTTGATAACTTATTCAGAAATTTCTTCACAGAAATAACAAAAAGATTTTTAAAAAATCTTCAAATGGGAGAGAAAGCAGAAATTCATCCCTTCAGGCAGAAGGCTTTAAGGGCTCAGCTCTTAATAATCTGGCACTGAATTCTTATGTATTTAAAACCAGGGGTTCTAAATTTTTGATCCTCCAGATGTTTTATACTTCAACTCTGAGAAGCCTCTGCCAGCATGCCCAATGATGACTAAAGGCTGAGAACCACCGCATAAACCATGTATGAATTAGGGTTACCACCTTTTTTCCTGAAAAGCTTACCTCTTAACACCTAGAAAGCACACAGGCACCAGATGATCCTCTTCAGTCTGGGACCGGCTGTACTTATTTTATTTGGCAGGTGTTGGTGGCTGAGAAGTTTGTTCATTTTTGAAAGAACTTACTAAACTCTGTAAATTTGTAAATTTCTTCACAAGCAATATGAAAAGAACTTGAAACTTTAAAAATCTGAATGTGAGAAAAAGAGAGATGGACAGAATTGTATTACTCTAGCTGGTGGTTTAAAGGTTTCATCTGGTACGATTTGAAGTCAAAACCCTGAACACTGTTGCTCTCATTTGCTAAATATAACTCCACTCCCTCTGATTTTTGTCCTGAGTTTGCTGTTGCCTGCTTGTAAGAGTTGCAACTGGTCCTTGAAAAAATTATTTTCTGGATTACAACTCCTTGAATCCACAGCCAGCATGGCCATTTTTGGAATGTTCAGCAGATTATCGGAGTTGTAGTCCAAATGAGTAACTTTCCCAAGCTATGGCTGAAACTGAGAATCATAGCCTGTCACCAGCTTTTCCTGATATGGAGCAGTGAAGAAACCCTTCGAAGTTGCATGGCAAGTGATTTTTCAAAGGAAGCAGGATGAAGTTAAAAAAAAAAAGAGCTGAATGTTAATTCAGTGGTTTTCATAAAATGGCCAGATGGCACCTGCTTCTTCTGAAGCAAAACTTAACCAGAAATCCTTCTGATCTGGGTTATTTTGGGTCAAAGCAGAATAGTGTCCTATGCAATTAAGGGGAACTGCATGAGCATAAACAGCCAGCCAGTTTGGGAACTCCCAGTTTCAGAGCACAGAACCAAAGATTGCAGGGAAGGAAAACCTCAGACTCAGCAATACTGAGGAATCACTGAATTGCTAGGGCTCGGGCATGCTGAAAGCTTTGGTGGCGGGGGCGGGGATTCTCAGTCACACACAGCTCCAGAAAAAGAGATCCACCTGCTTTCCAAAGCCTTGCTGAACACCCATCAGTATCTGGCTTTAACCAAAGCTGGGCAACCACTCCTTTCTTTCATTCAAATGTGGTGAAGTATTAACTCTTTCTGATATGGTTATATTATCCTAGTCATCTGTGCAGTTCAAAGAACCACCAACCCAATACAGAAGCTTTCCTGTTTTCTGGAGGAATGAAACCAGCAAACATCAGAAAAGCCACTATGCATGTGTATGTGTAGCGGTTAAGACCAATGCAAAAAAAACAGCACCACCACCTGAATGCAAAAAGTCTATTTTTCTAAAAGTTAACATTTGAAACATTGATGCACATGTGTGTGTACAAAAAGCAGCCTTGCTTCTCCATGAGTCACACTTCTTTGCAAATATAAATATTACCGACCAAGTGTCCACCCACCCACCCCAGCATCGCTTTGAATACCTCCTTTTCAGACCACATCAGTCAATGTGCATATTTGACCTTTTTTTTCTTTTTATGCTGTGTTAACCACCTTCCCCTTCCTGCAGCTATTTCCTGAGATAAAGTTCAGCTACAATTGAAAAAAAAGAAAGAAAAAAGAACCCTCCCCTTTGGTGGCTCTGAGCCACAGCCTTCCCCAAAGAGAGACTGGAAAAGTATTTAAAAACAAAACCAGAAACTGTTCCACTCACCTTAGGTTAATAACCCAGACTCTCTTCCTTTTCCCCAAGATTAGTTCCAGGTCAGCCTGGCCTTTCACACGTTTTGGCCTTAAACCTCAAGCGTCCTAGCCAGCATGGCCAGTGGTATGGAGCTGTGGGAACTATAGTCTAGCAAACTTTGATCTGTGGTTAACTATCCCTGTTTTAAGTTCCCATTATTTAGGAATGCCTTCCTTTAGGAAGACATTGCAGGGTAATACCTTCTACAAGATGACTTTCCTAATGTTTACAAGCTCAGCCTAGCTAGTTAAAACTGGACAGAACTCAGAAAAGTTCCTTTCTGGACCACAGCTCCTAGGCAGACTGCTGGCTGGAGAAGGTTGGAAGTTGTAGTCCAAAAAAAGTAACATCTCCAAGCTCTGACCGTTTGACCAATCTAGTCCCCAAACTCATGATATGGGAACCATTGAAGGCAGAGTGTCCACACTACACACTCGACTTGGTGACTTCCATGATTTCACTTTCTAAGGAACTGAAATTCAGAAGCGCTTTCTAACAGACCAGCTTCCTCAGAAACATCTTTATGGTTAAATGAAAATAAGCTCAGCTCAAACTCTGTTGAGGTAGATGCTCTCCTTCTAGGAGCCAGAAAATCTTCCAAGGAGTGATATGTGTGAGGGTGGTGGGGGACGTGCAGTACAAAAACAGCCCTCCTCTTTTGGCTATGCTCCTTTGAAATTTACTCTATAAAAGAAAAAAAAGATGTTTAAAAGCATCTGGACTTTTTTAAGTGCTGGAGGGAGGCTGCGGGGAACTGGAATCTGGCCTCTGGAGGTGACGAGACAGGCAGGATATGGCCGATTACAGATACAGATCGGCAGCTCGGAAACCACAGAGGCATAAATTGGAGGTGGAGAGGGAGGGGGGATTCCCATACGTTGCAGCTGGATTTCAATACTAGAAGGTCATTGCAATAGGTGACACAATGCTTGCTGCCACAGAAGCTTGACCCAACGTGGCATGGAGACATCCACTGGATTAATGGTTTCATCTCCTTAGCATGGCTTAGAAGCAAAAGACCTGCAGGCTGGAAGGGAGAGGGTTGGTCCAGGGATGGAGCCAGGGATAAGGTCTTGTCCTACAACAGTTTTCAGTGGCAAGCAGCAGCGCATGAAGATATTCTGAAGTCCTCTGTAGTTCTGAAATCCCTCCCTTGAAACCCATTTTTACCCCAGGACTGGGCTCCCCCATTCTACTTCTTAAATAAACTTGAACCTCTAAACCTCAAATGCTACTTCAAGCTCTAGGTCAACATGTCAGTTCTGTTAATGCCCCTTTAAGTCATAAAATGAAGTCCATAATTTACAGTTCCAGGCCACACAGGCTCTCCGGAAGCTTTTTTTTTTTTTTTTAAATTCTGCTATTTTACAGCCAGAAGCAGTTTTTAACTCCCTAGTTCCAACCCCTTCCAGAAGTCCTATCCCTCTTCCCTCCCCTCCCCTCTCCTGAACAAAGGACAACCTTGGTAACATTAACAGATTGGTTTACTCCATTTCCAGAAAGCAATCCTGTCCTCCCAGAAATGAAGAATGCCAGCTCACTTTTGGTTCTTTGGTCTTACAATGTGCTACATCCCCTTTAAGGTCCCTCCCCACCATCGTCCACTGCTTCCCTGAAGACCTAGCTTTCTTCCCACCTCCATGAGCTACTTCTCCTGAAAAGTGAAGCTGCCCAAACAACGGCAAGGCCAGATCTATTCAACACAATCTGTACCTTGTAAAGCAGTAGTTCTGACTCTCGATAGACATTCTGAACTTCAACCCTCAGAAACCCCAGTGAACGTAGATTCTGGAAGCTGAAGTGCCAAACAAGGAGGGTCAAAGGATGAGAACTATTGCCATAAAGCACAGGCTGACTGCCAAAATTCAGATCTTCCTTGGAAACTACTGTCCTTTTAACCATGCCAATGGATGCCCTAATCCTTTTGTTGGTCAAATAAATAAATAAATAGCCACATTTGAAGGGGGAGGCCTCCTGGCCCCCACTGGGCCCTGCCCCATTTCTCCAGCTATGCATGTCCTTTTACAACTGGCTCTCTTCTTCTTCCAGAGAACGATTCAGTCCAGGAATAAACTTGAGTAGTCTTTTGCGGAAGCTTCCATGTTTACTTTTCCTGGGCCTTGGTGTTGCTAAGGAATTCTTCTGTTCACACGACTTCTCCCAGAAGTGGGCAGCTCCATTATTGCTGCTGTTGCCGCTGCTGCATTTGACACTGGCGCTGCGGGTGAGTGTTGGCCTGGGGCGTGAGGACTGGGCCATCGTGGGTACAATGTCCAAGGAATCCGCAGAGTCAAAAAAACAGGTCTGGTAAAGAGAGTCCTCACTCTCGTCAGTAGCAGTGCTGACGCAGCCCACGCTGCTGTACGTGCTACTAGCTCCGGGCAACAGCATGGTGAAGGGTGTGGGGCCTCTTGCCAAGGTGGTGCCATATAGACAGGAGCGCACAGACTCCAAGGTGTCATAGATGCTGGGGTCTTTCACCACAATCCCTAAGCAGGAAAGAGCAGAGAATCACAACATGAGGGACATCTCCGTTCTCAAAGAGAGAGAGAACTAGTTTAAGTCATTACTCCTCCAGCATAGGAAAGGGCTACTGTTTATTTGGCTTAAGAGAGATCTCCAACCCAGTTCAGGTCCCTAGCCCGAATGGTCTCAAATAAATCACACAAAGAGCAATCCAAAGATAGCAGAGGAAGAAGATGCCAAGGTGAAGGAGTTTCCACAACCAGAAGGGTCTCCTTTTCTCTCTGTGGAATTCAAATTTCTCCTTGAACAGGGAAGGAGGTCCCTACCATCCAGCATCCTATGGAATGCATTCCTAGAGACTGCAGGGAACTGTACAGAGAAATCCAACAAAAGAAAGTCTTCCCAGACAGTAACAGGAAGACGAACACAAAAGTTTCAAATATGGCAGGACAATTATGTTGGAGAAGTTATTCCTGTTTTGAGTCAAACACTATGTGGATTTTAAGGGTCTTGGTCATAAAGCACTTCTCTGGTTAGAGCGCCCAGCCCCTGGCATAGTAAAATAAGGTCGGGAGATGACTTTAAAAGGGTTACATAAAGACTGGCGGGGCAACCAGCAGTTTGTTGTTGTGTGCCTTCAAGTTGTTTTTAACTTAAAGAGATTTTCTTGGTCAGATTTGTTCAGAGAGGGTTGACCATTGCCTTCTTCTGAGGCTGAGACAGTGTGGCTCATCCAACTTCCCCCCAGTGCCTAATGTCCACAATGTTTGAGTAACCACACTGTACACACCACTCATCCTTCTCAATAACCAAATCAGCTCAAGAGAACTGTATTTCCTCAGCAGCAAAATGATGCTGGGAAAATGTGAGGACAGATTACTGAAGGTCCTGACAGGTTTTTGAAGCAAAGAAAGGTTACTTGAGAAGAATGTTTAGATTTTCTCCCTCCATCTGCCACAACAAGGCATTTATTATGTAATAAAAAGTAATGGTGGCGATCAAAGATGGGAATCATGTAGCCCTCTGGATGATGATGGTCTGCAACTCTTCAACATTCTTCAACAGAGATTATACTGGCTAGGATGAATGGGAGTTGCAATCTAACAACATCTGGAGCACCACATGATTCTCACCCATTGGCTAGAAGACGTTGCTCACGCAAAGGGATTTTACCAGCACCTTCCTGACACTCACCATGGACCAGACGCTGCTCTTGCACCATCAATGACCGATACTCCCCCCACTTCTCATAAAGTGTTTGCTGTAATAGAAAGAGACCAGTTTAAACAAACAAACAAACAAACAAACAAACAAACAAACAAACAAACAAACAAACAAACACCTTAGTCACTCATGTCAATCTTTCATTCCCCCATCCCCAACAGTCCAATTCCTGATTATTTACATATCTACACAGGATAACTTAATTTTTCCTATCAGGTTTTCCAAGAATCTGCCATTTGGGGGGAACGACTGGAGGATGACAAAAGTATACTTGGAAACAGGTGGACAGCAGAGAGAAGAAACAGCCACCACATAATGAAAGAGGCAGGGACCAACAGAAGAGGACAGAAGTACTGGCCAGCCATCAGAACCCTTGCATCTAAACACAGACATAAATTCTTAAGCTCACAACTTGTCCACCAGATACTGTCCAGAAAGGCTATCAGTCAGTGGTATACAGAACTTAGAAAAACATGGCTTTTTTTGGACCTCTCCCTGAATCCTCAAACCATCCACTGATAGTGGATAATCTTAAGGGGATTCTAAGGGTTGCAGTCCAAAAAGGTAACTTTTCCACGTTCTGGTGGCAGAGCATATCCTTTGCAAGCCGAAGGTCCCAGATTTGGTCCTTGGCATCTCTAGTAAAAAGGCTTGGGTAACCTGTGACAGGAAAGATCTTTCTAACACCTTGGATAGAAATGCAGAGTAAGCCATTCTGAGCTAGATATGATTTGAGGACTGGATAGTATCCTGGTAAAGGGGCAGAACACACACAGAGCTTTGAACACATCAGGGGCTTGCTCCTCCATCTGTTTTTGGCTTATAACTACCACAATCTTTTATTGCTGGCCATGCTGAGTGGGGGGCTTCTGAGAACTGAAAACACTGGAGGACCAGTGTTTCACAAGGTATATGGGATTTGCCACCATTTTTTGCGTGGGTTGCCATCTAATACCAGACAGCAGCCCCTGATTTGTCTATCCAAGCCTCTCTCCACTTTGTCCTAATCAATCCCATTTGCTCTACTCTCCTAGAAATGGACCTAGATGACATCTATTATTTTGAGACCAGAATAAGGCTTCCATTTACAGAGCAGCTGTAAACATAAGACTTAACATTGTGAACTGCCGTGGCAATTGTTCTAACATAGTGAAGCAATTTAGTGGTATGCATTCTTGTCTCTTCTGCATTCATGTTCTATTATATTCTAAAGGAATATACTCGCAATGACAGATGTGTTCAGTAGAAAAAACAACCTGTACTTGATGTTCAACTCCTCGTTCTAGACTACTGTGTTAATAATCACGTATTATTGTTATTGTGTGATTCTTTTTTTTTTAAATTGCTGTTAGCCTCTCTAAGTGGTGCTTCAAAAGCACTCAGGGCCAGTTTATTGCTTGTGTCCAAAGCCCATTGCAGAACATGCATCATAAAGGTACAAAAGCACAAGCAGATAATGCAAGCACTAAAAAGATAAGATATGGTGGGTTTCCTACAAATAAGCAAAGCTAAATAAAAAATATCCCGATTCCAAAGACTGTTTTATTCATTCTTCTTTTTTCCCCTGCATGTTCTTCACTTGAAGCATTGCTAACCTTGAGGTACTGCAAGCGGGCCTCCAGTTCCACTCTTCGGACTGACGTGCCATACAAGGTCTCTAGCCTGAAGAGGCAGATAAAAAAAAAATGTGTGGTTAGTGGTGGCTGGTCGGAGGCCATTACCCTTCCCCAGAGAAATTGCAAGAGAGTGTCTGTGTATGTACGTGAGAGCAAAGACAGAGATATCTGCTGGTTCTCACCAACATAACCAATCCTGCTCTCACCTCAGCACATTTCCAGATGCCTTGATGATTTCCACAATCTCACGGTGGCGGATCCCCTCCACGTTGAGCCCATTCACAGCAGTGATTGTATCTCCTACAGAGCAGAGATAAATGGGCAAACATCAGGTGCTGAGATCCCTTTCACAGCGCCAAATGGCAGAACAAGAATATGTTGTTTCCCCTGGCATTACACCACGGGTGGGAGTTGTGAGGCCTTCCTATTGTTGCTGGGCCGTAATTCCCCTGAGACTTAGCCAGCGTAGCCAATAGTGAGGCAGGCAGGGAGCTGCAGTTCAACAACATCAGTGGGTGGGGGCAAAATTCTTGGCCTTGCATGAGATAGAGGCTCTGTGCCTGGCTGTACATGATAAAACATTATTTAAAAGGTAACCACTCCAGGATTGGAATTCTGCCATCTGTTCAGATTACGTAAATTTCGCTTAACTTTTTTTCTGGGTAAACTAGTCATGTGCCAAGGAGTTTTATCTAGCACTACAGGAGACTCAACTGTTGTTGTCATTGTGCGTCCTCAAGTCATTTCCAACTTATGGTGACCCTAAGGCCAGGGGCTTCTGGGGCTGAGAGTTGATGTGCCAAAAGTCTCCCACTGGGTTTCCATGGTTGAATAGGGAATCGAACCCTGGTCTCCAGTGTCATAGTCCAATGCTCAAACCACTATGCCATGCTCTCTCTCTCTCATGGCAGATCCAGCCAGGACCAGATTTCATGGCACACACACGTTCAAGTAGTGTCAAAAGCTAGGCCTTTTTTTACATTTTTCTTTAATTTCCTTTATTTTTTTAAATAATATTTATTAAAATGTTTTTTTTAACTAAAGGAAAACAGATTCTCAGATTTGTTGCTGACAGCAGTATTTTGTTGGTTTTCTGCAGCCTCTTGAAGGGAATGGTCCCTACCAAGCCCTAGATATGGGTGCATTTGCAATCTCCTGCAGTTCGTGGGTGGGGAGGAAAAAGAAGGACACCTCTGGAGTAATGAGAAGGAAGGAAGGGAGTAATGTTGCACAGCTAAGCACTCTCAAGCACCTGGGCTCCTGCCTCGTTTCTCTGAACCCATCCCAACTCTGCCTGTTGTCAATGTGACCCTGCAGGCGGCCATGCAAACATCAGCTCTCCTGGGAACAGAGCAGCTGGGTGCACTGTGGAGAGGAGCCACACGGCCCACTCATGTCTCTGTCCCAGCATCCTTTGTGACAGGCCTCTTCTGTGGAGCCACCCCTGACGGCTCTGGTTCTCTGCAAGAAGCGAATCATGGAAAAAGAGAACAGGGTGGGGTAAGAGGAGGCCTCCACTGGAGTGCGCCCCAATCCAGAAAGATTCCAAGCTCCTGAAATCTTAATCATCCTGATTTTTATCCTGAAATTTCAATTTTTCTATCTTTTGTCCAAGAAGAGGGAGACGCCCCTGAGACATTTCAAATTGGGCAATGCAACATTCACTTCTTCTCGGGGCTGGCAAAATGAGACAGTGACCTCAGGCAGCTGATTTTGGATGTCACGACAGAAGATAACAATGTAAGTTGTTTCATTACACTGAGGCTAGGATTTCTACCACCAGGGAGAAGGAGATGTGCTTGTGTTAGGGTTACGCCTGAACCCTCAAAAAAAGAAAAAAGAAAAGGGGGGTCAGACTTAAAATATTAGGTCTGTCATAGATCACACCAAGCAGTCAGTGTGGTGGCGGGTGAGCCTTGAATCAGCCTGGAAAGATCCTCAACTTTGGCGAAAGTGACTCCCCTGCCCTCCACAGAAGAATGTAGTCAAAACTGCTTCTTACATGGGTAAAGAGAAGGATCCTTAAAAGGAGGAGGGTTATAGGCTAAGGTGACAATGATCTCATAAAGCATTCTGCAGATGTGCCAGAGTCACTGCTTTCTCAGGACCAAAGTTCTGAGATTTGGTTGCTAATAAAGTAACTTCTGGTTAACAATCAACAACAAACTCAACAATAATGCAAAACAATAACAATGAATACACATGTATTCACTCAGCACTGAAGTATAAGAAATAATGTTATAGAGAATAACAGAGTGCTGGGAACTGATGCTGGGAGCCCAGGCATTGACTTTACCAATAAATATTAGCATAACTTTAAGTAGAACAAGGGGCTGACAACGAGAACAACCTTTAAAATTGACTGGAATTCAAAATGGAGGAACTTTAGTTAAGCAAATGCAGTGAGGCATAGAAAGAGATCCTTTAGCTTGGACATTTAAGCAGGCAAGACTCCCTGTCCAAGGCACTGAATCTCTAGCAGCCTTGCAGAGCAGACCAGGGAAAAGATGGGGAAGCACTATCCATTTCGTCTAAACTCTTGTACTGCTTACACTTGTAGGACCTTCTGCCTTTGGTGCCAGAACAACTTAGCCAGTCCTGGAGGCTATAGGATGAGGGTGGATACTGTGGAAGGCTAGTGGGTTGCATTAACTACTTTTGCAAAAACAAAAATCCAATTTTTGGCCCCCAAATGCCTGCATGGGGACATGGGGTCATTCTCATGTTTCTAGGTCCCAGAGGCCATTTTTGGTCATTTTGAGGGGAAAAAATTGTTTTGACCCCAGAGAGTTCCAGGGGTTTTCCAAACGAGGTGGAAATACTCTGCACGCCCCCTGGAGATTATTTGGGAGCAGTATGCAGCAAAATTTTTACCCCTGGTGCCACAAAAATAGCCACACTTTGTCCACTTGTGCTATAGAACTTGAGAAGGGTGAGGTAGTGGAAAAGGAGGCAGAGGAAGAGGATCTCTGGGAAGGAATCAATGTGCCTGCTGCAGACGAGAGGGACACTGGCGGCGAGACTGCTCGAATGGAGGGGGTGGCATAGGACAGAGAGGACGTGGGAGAGAACGATTGGACGGGCGAGTAAATTTCCTGCAATAGTAGCATTTGCTGTTTTTGCCTCAGGGAGCAAAATACCTTGAGGCAGCTCTACTTCATCCTCATCCCAGCTTCTTTCCTTCCTCAGTAATAGCTTGGCTAGGACTTGTACACAACAAACTGAAGGAGGACCTTCTATGGAAATGAGATGTGTGTCTGTGTGTGTCTGTGTGCACGCATATGGTCTCACTTCCTATTGTGGTTGCATTTCTTTCTTGAGGAATCCTGAAAACAGAAGCTCTTTTTTCTTTTCTGACAAGCAAAGAAAAAGGTCAGAGTAGAAGAGCAACTTTCCTGGATCAGCCCTTGATCCCTCCAAAGTAGTGGGACAGTCACCATTAGAAGAAAAGAAAAAGGTGCAGCTCTGTTTTCCTTGCCCATGTTTTTCTGTGCCAGTAATTCAGAGATCATTAGAACATTAGGAGAGAGGAAGCCAGCCAGTTCACAGAGGATTCCACTGCCTATTAATCAAGATTGAAAAATCCTTGGTCCTCTTGATTTTGTTGCACTACAACTCCTATAATCCCTGACTAAATGGCATACTGACTAAGACTGACAAGAGCTGTGGATCTGACATCTTCTGTTCTCCATTAACGGGCAAGGGAGTCCTCATTACTTTGCTGGCTTCCCCAGAAGAAGGGCGTGACCAACAAAACAGCAGTATTAATCCTCTGAGCTGATGCGTTGCTGCCCTGTTCCAACACTCTGCTCTAGCCCTGAGACAGATGCCAGGGCTATGCTTGCACCCTGCCCCAGGGTCTCAGCTTCTCTTTGAGGCTCAAAAAGGAACTAAATTTCATGGTGAGGAGCCAGAAGTAAGGCAGGAAGTCATTTTCCTTATGGCCCACCTCATATTCCCTTATTATTGTATAATTTGAACCAGAGCTTGGAAACATTACATGTTTATGTACAATCATAAAGCTCTGGGGCCCTTTCACACTCCATAATCATAGCACCATAGTCCCACTTTATCTGCCATGGCTATTTCCCATGGAATCCTGGAATCTGCAGTTTTGGGAAGGACTTTAACAATCCTTTACCAGAGAGCTCCTTTTGTGGCCTCTTTGGCCAGGCAGCAAATCCCAAGATTCCACAGGATACAGTCATGGCATGAAATGAAATTGTGCTATAACTGTGTAGAGTGAAAGGGCCCCAGTTTACACCATCTTCCCCAAGCTAGAATCCTTCAGATACGGTGGACTACAATTCCAATTGCTCTCCAATTAGGCATGGAGATTATGGGAGTTGGAGTACAACACACCTGGAAATTTCCAGCCAGGAGAAGGATGGTTTAAATAATTAGTTTTCTTGGGATAATTTTTACACAGAGGATCATAGGATTGTAGAGTTGGAAGAGACCAGAAAAGTCATCAAATTGAACCCCCTGCCATGCAAAAATATACCTTCAAAGGACTCCTGATAGACTGCCATCTAGCCTCTATTTAAAAATCTCCAAAGAAGGAGACTCCACTACACTCCCAGGCAGCACTGTTGAACTGTTCTTGCTGTCAAGAAGTTCTTCCTAATGTTTAGACTGAATGTCTTTTCCTGGCATTTGAAGCTGTTGCTTTGTGTCCTAGTCTCTAGAAAAACAGAAAACAAGCTTGCTCCATCCTCCATATGGCATCCCTTCAAATATTTAAACATAGTTATCATGCCAGCTCTTAATTTTCTCTTCTCCGGGCTAAACATACCCAGCTCTCTAAGCCACTCATTAAAGGGCATGGTTTCTAGGCCTTTTATCATTTTGGTGGATGGATATGTCCTTTGGATACGTTCCAGCTTGCCAAAACACTTCCTGAACTGTGGGGCCCAGAACTGGACACAGTATTCCACGTGGGATCTGACCAATGCAGAATAGCGTAATGCTATCACTTCCATTGAGCTAGGCACTGTGCAGCCTAGAATTGCATTGGCTTTTGAAAGCAGACACCAAGCAATATGCAAAATTGTGAAAGTTGTTTAAAGGATGAGGTGGGATGAAGAAGGAGCACTAAGGAGGTCTGCATTAAGATTTCTCACCTCTGGTGGCTGCTGCACACAGCAGATTTACTACCCTGTGTTCTCAGTTCAGGGCAGCAAGAAACTTTTACTTCCCATTAAGGACATCTCTGAAACCTGATCTCATATTGGCTTAGTTGCTCCAGCCATCCATATATAAAGGCAAGCCATGAGATAAGGGTGAACCTTGAAGCAGTTCATTTGTTTTCAAACAATAAATCATGTTATTATCTTACCAGGTTTAAGGCCAGCCACCTGCGCAGGGCTGCTATCATGCACACGGCATACGAAGGTGAACATCTCCACACGCTTTGTGTCCTGGTGATGGAGCCCATAGGTCTGAAAGGAGCCAGGAAGATGGGGATGGTTGGAGAGATTATGAAGTCAGACTGTGGCCACCTCACAATATGCAAGCTAGAGCATTCTCTAATAAGATAGATCAAGGAACAAAGTACCTCCTAGCAGCAGGAGGATCCAGAAATGCATGGTAAACAGTGAGACAAAAACAGAAGAAAGAAAAAGAGAACCAAAATTTAGTATTTTCCAGTAAGAAAATTCAACTACTTGTTCCACTATTTTGAAGATCAAAGTGCGGTGAAATGCAGGAGTTACCAGACTTTCCGTTTTGTCATTCTACGGTAAGGGCATAAATCATGTGGCTCTCCTGACCTTATTGAACTGCAGCTCCCAGCAGCCCTAGCCCACATCACCAATGGTGAGGAATGCTGGGAAATGTACTCCAATAACATCTGGAGGGTCACACGATTCCCACATGTGCTTTGAAATCCAAACACTACATTTTGAAGATCAAAAATTTATTTCACCAGTTGAAACTCTCGCATTCCAGAAAGTTCACATTCAACAAATATGCTTGTTCAAATTCTTTGCGTGGTCATTAACCTCCCACTGATTTTAATCCACAACACACCAGTCTCCTTGCTGGATACTGACAGGATTAAAAAAGAGATGGAAGGAATGCCACTGAGTGGGTTGAGAGGATTCTTTGCCAGCTCACCTGAATCTCAAAGCCAAAGGCTTGTGCCTCTTCCTTCTCCAAGGTGACTACCTTCCTGAAAAGTACAAAGGAAAGGAAGTCAATGCCCAACATTTCCAAGGAGTGGCACAAGGCACAAACAGCTCAGGTGTGCAACACACACACATTTTTTTGTTTTCTTGGCTGCCTGTGCTGAAACAAACCTCCTGTACAATCCATGCATGCCAAACATTAAATTACAGAAGCCTCCCTTTCTGGTATCTCAGAACTGCTCTCCAAAGAGACTTTTTCATGCATTGTTCAAAGCAAAGGACAGGAGAAAAGCTATAAGCAATATGGTCACCCACCAGGATTTGCAGTGCATGGAACATCTCCTCCCACACTTGCACTCTTACCCCAACCTCTACCTCATTAAAGGGAGAGCGGACTGGTCTCCCACATCATCCTTCCTTTTAGGAACCCAGGCTGGCCCTCAGAGTTGGCAAACAGGGTGTGGGTGGACTCGAGCACCAAGGCAAAGCCAAAAGATCATGGAACAGAAACCCAATTAAAGAAAAGGTCAGAATGGACCTATCAGCAACTGATGATTCCATATTTCAACAAAACTCAGGTTTCATGGCATCTTTAGGGAAGTTGTAACTCATTTGCAACTTCATAGATTCTGGGATAGCACTGCATTAATACCGAAGAGTTGTACCATAAGAACTTTTCCAGGCAGTGCCCCTTTAAGCGGTCTGCATGAGCAGCAACATCCCCGCAAACCTTGGCCTTCCTGCCCTGTGAATTTCCCATGCTAAAGGCTACCAAAATCGTACTTTTCAATTTGGCCAAATGGTTGAAAAATCATGCTTAGTAAATTGGAAATTTTAGTCACTAACATTCAAATAATGGTAGCAAAGTCCTCAAATCTAAGGTCATGCAAATATTTTCAGGATTCAAGGTTTACTACTGCTTCCAAGGAAGGTTACTCAGTTAAGAATAATATAATACCAGTGAAGAACTGTATGGTCCTCAGGAGTTAAGTTTGTACTGACCTTCCACTAAAGGGCTGAGTGAATTATTAACATGTACCTCCTATTTAAGCTATAGCACCCATATATCACAACTCAATGGTGCTTGTTTAATTATATACATTTATTTACACACACACACGCACACACACACACGTCTAACCATTCATAGAATAAGAGACTTTATTTATTTATTTATTTTTAAAAAGATGTAATTATCTCAATCACACCTCATGACAGTTAGATCTCTTGTTAGAAGAGAAATCCCAATTCTTCCTTCTTGCCAACTAGGCTCATCTTTCAGGAGACAATCAGCTCAACACCCTCTCTCCATCCCTGCCAGCAGAGATACAGAAGGGGCTCAGATCAGTGGCAGACAGCACGTGCCAGGTATGAAAGGGTCAGGGTTTCAAGCCCTGTGATCTCCAGTTAAGCACAAGAACAACTTCTGTGTAAAGATCTAGAGTGCTGAACAACATTGAGCTGGGCAGATCAAGGATCAGACTCTGTACTAGGCAGCACCCTGTGTACAGACGCTGGTGGTTATTCAGGAAGACCTGTTCTCAGCTTTTGTTCATCTTTATCTCCAACAGATAATCCTCTATGCAGAAGAATTAGCAGCTCACTGGCAGTTACAGCAATTTCCTCTTATTGTAAGCTTGGCTGCTGCTTATGCATGATGAACTTGCCCTGGTGAACAGCAACATAAAACCCAAGGGTGAGATACACTGGGCTAAACGCGAGAAATCATTTGCTTTTGTCATTCTTGTTTCACTTCCTTTACGGAGGAGACTGGAATCTTCACTGTTTTCCCTTCTGAGGTCAAAAAGTTGTGACCACACCTATCACCTCCTCCTCTAATGCCTGAAAGTTGAAAAATGTAAACCTTACTGGTTTCACAATATTTTTTTCCAGCCCACTTGTTCAGGAGGTTGGCTTGAGAATTTCCAGTTTCAATTCATTGCAATCAATTTCTCAGGAACACAGTCCTCCAAAAAATTGGGACACTGCGCCCATCAAGAGAGAGTTGCTAGAAGACAACCTTCTGTAGTGTATTTGTCCTGTCCAGATCTTGTTGAACTTCAGTTCCCATCATCCCTGGCCAGCATGCCCAATGATGAGGGGTGGAAAGAGTTGATGTTCAAGAACATCTGGAGGGCCACTGCTTCTCTGTCCCTGATATAAAGTGATTTGTCAATGTAGTCCACAGGAATTGCTTATAATAAATTTGGTGGCATTATGGAAGCTGGTCAACACATGGAGGTTCAACTCCTGCATGAAGCAAGAATCTGTGGATGCAAAGTGAATGTGCAGGGCAAATGCAGATCAAACAGCAGTCTGAACACTGAGGTAAGAGCAAGTGTAGATCAAATAACACAGTTAAAATGTTGACACCATCTCATATGTAACCCAATGCAATGGTACCCACTCACACATTTCAGTTGTTAAGTCACCAAGTGATAAATATACATGTTTGTGAAACACCCTGAATGCAACTAGATCCATGGTCAGTTTGAGGGAAAGAGGTATAATTGAAATGAGCCAGAAGGTTTTCAGAAGTGTTGTTAGAAGGATGTTTGACTTCCATAATTCCAGAAGTGTTAGTTCTTGGAGATGAAATGATATCTCAAACAACATTTATGAACATATTTTTTTAATTGCTGAGGGAACAACCCTCCTTGAGCTCCTCCAGGCTTAGGGGTCTGTATGCTCACACAGAAGATCAATGTTGTCTGTTTCACAGTTCTTATTCTACAGAACTTGCAGTCTTGTTGACTTGATGTAGGCATTCCGTTTTGTGGATGACAAACAGTCTTTCTCCTGACAGTGGGAGGTGAGGTGGTTAATGAGATGTATTGAGCTGATTCCAAGACAGCTGGACCCAGTCATCCTGGACCTAATTGGCCTGTTTCATAACTTGACATTTCTTTCCTCCTCATTAATAAATTAAATCACACACAAGCAGCCCCTGTAACAAGCATGCTGGAAAACAATGATTTACCCTTCTGTCTGGGTGCTACCTTTTATAAACCAACATTTCTCTCTTCTCTGAAAGCTGCTGTTTCAGAACTTAAGAGGTTATGCCAAACTGTTTTGAAAACCACAAGCAAAGCAGGCAAAAAGAAAATAAATCACTACCCCCGAAGTAGTACTAGTCTGGGTTTCATGTCATCCTTTCCATGCACTGAAGCATGATCCTACAGGGCTTCAGCCAGGATATGAGGAACCTTCAGTGATCCAGATGTTTGGGACTACATCTCCAATAATCCTTTACAATCCTCATCAGCACCACTCAGGTATTTGTTATGGACTGAGAAGAGTATGGATCTGATTATTTAAAAAATTAAGCACGATGGAAAGAAAAATGAAACCAAATTGTTGGGAATGGCCAAAAGGGCTTTGGACACAGCCACGTCCTACAAAGTAACAAATGAATGGATTGCCATGTTGGAGATATCAGTCTAGAATCACTGCCAACACACTGCCACTTACAGAGCATATGCCCCATTAAGTACTTACAGCATTAAGTATCACTGTAATAAGCTAGACTGGGGCCAGTTCAAGGCATTTTAAGCTGTCTGAGGGGGAAAAGATCAAGATGACACCCCTCACACTCCTGTTTCACCCAGAGGAACCAAATGGACTGGTAGGTGAATCTTGCTTCACCACTGGACATGGGACAGCATCTTCTATCACACCTGAGGACCACACAACTCTTTTTCCTCCAAGAAGGAGGAATGGTAAAAGGAATGCTGTGCTGGCATCATCTACCTGAGATAACCACCTCATCCTGCCTAATTATAGAACCACCCCAGAGCTAGAATTTAGGTGGACCTGAACAGAGAACAAGCAAAACAGTGCAGAACTGGAGAGCAAAAGGACCACATTGGCCAGTTACATTACTGCAGACACACATGGTAAAAAGATCAAGGTAGGGGGACCAGACATGGGAGTGGAATAGAGGTGGGGGGGCAGAATCATGCATTTTGTAAACAGTGGCTAACCTGGCTATCAGAAAAGTGGGTAGGGGCAACCTCTCCCTGTAATTCAAGCAGTAGTTGGCAGCTTCAGCTTGCCTGTCGGAAAAGCAGCGTTGCCAACAACCTCATTATAAAAACAGAGGAGAGGCAACCTGCTGATTATTCTTTATTCATTTCTAGTGCTCAGTCTCTTTGCATGGTGCTGGATATACTGATCCACGAATCTCTAGATGAGCAATAAGCTCAAGTTACTCTCCTACTTCCTTATGGGACTAATTTACTGTGATTCATTTGACAGAGCTTTTGACCGACCTGCTAAATAGTCTGGCTCACCATTCTACCTGTTCCCAACCTGTTAAGTTGTTTAATATGTTTCAGATTTGAAAATAATAGCCTTCTCCAGCTTCATGCCTACACTAGTCTACACTTCCCACCATCCTCAACCAGCTTGAGCCTCACGTTGGGGAGCGCTGTGCCATGCTGGCTGAGGGATCTGGGAACTGTAGTCAAAAAGAAGAAAGTTCCTCAGCTCTGATGCTAACCATGTGTCCCAAGGCCACACTTCCTATCAAGGACTTCCCAGAGGAGGAGAGTATCAAACATTCCTCCATAGATCTCCATGTTCTCAAATCTCTATTGCTGCTGCTGAAGTATCTTCTTCAGGTAAAAGAACAATCAGAGGACTTTGTTAATGCCTCTTTCCAAAAGCCATTCATGCTCCAGAAACCACGGACTAGACTGAGGCCAATAGACGGTGGTGGCACATGTCACAGCTGTAATGCTCAGTGATTAACCAGCCACAGTGGAAAAAAAGAAATAAGGCCACAGAGGCAGTGGAGGGGGGAGGTATTTGGGGTGGAGCACTCTATGCTGAAGGGTCAGGTGGCTCTTTTTAGCAGAGGGTGGTGGCAGAGCTAACAAAGGCTGCAGAGCTATACACGCCTAGCCTGACTTAGAGAAGAGATATGTAGCATCAGAATCTGTTTAGCAGTCAGGACAGAAGCTGCTGATTCTGCTGAATTTTCCTAGCAAGCAGAAAGGGACAAAGGCAGTTAGTTACCTGTGCTGCTCAGGCGACTGGCTGAGAGATCTCCATTTGAATCCGGAGCCCTGAGGGAGGGACAGCAAAAGACAAAAAAACCCCCACACAATTAGTCAGGAATGAAATGTGCCATGGAGCCCACCCACATACATGCACACTCTCCCACAGGAGGGGATTCAGTATGGAGTACAGGGAAATCATTTCATGGCTTTGAAGCCACAGAAATGCCACAGGATAATGGGCTGTGAAACACGGCTGCATATGAAATGCCCTCATACATACTTCCTCTCCTGCAACCGCTTTCTCTGGCTCTTAAGAACACTCTGTGGGGGTTTTGTTTTGTTTTCTGGAAATATTCAAGAGGCTCATTTCTGAGTCCTGAATTTTTAAAGCCATATGGCATCCACGGCTGCACTCTTGCACATGTTCTCAAGGCAGACGAAAACAAGGAAAATGGTATAACAAAAGGACTAAGACTGAGCTAGGGAGCCCTGGCTCACATTGTACCTTGTCCCTTGGTTACTTCCCACACAGGAACTCTGCTGTGCGAAGTAAGTAATGATTACTGAGATAACTTTCACTTACCACTTTGAATAGTCAAATCATTCTATACAGACACTATGCTTTGTTAAACTGGGACTTATGCAAAGTACTGTGCCAAGAAAAGGTTATAAAGGAGCTTGTGATATAATCAGAAATAGCCACAAGTCCAGCCCTACCATTGGGTAGACCAAGGTGATTGCCTCAGGGAGCAGATGCTAAGGGGCCAGCCAGGGCATCATCTTGTCTGTTCCTCTTCCTCTCACCACCAGCCACTTCTCCATCTTGGAGGATAGTGTTGCATGAACCACACAGTGTGTTCTTTAGGAGATTAAACTGCCTTCAGTACTGGTAGAAAACACTGTCCCTAGTCCAGTTGGCTTTCATGTGATGAATGAGGGAAAGCACCATTTTCTCTTTATTGAAGGCATGAAACTCTCCTTCATTCTTGGTTTTTAAACAGAGATTAGACAGCTGGCTGCCTCCCACAGTGCTTTAGGTGAATATTCCTACATGATGATGGTGGTGGGATTCTCTTAAATAGCCCTTGCAGTGCTTTTCAATCCAGTATTTCCTTTGTCCCTGGAAGCAAAATGTCTGGCTTGGCCCTGAATAGCTATTTACTCTTTATGAGGTCCTCCATTCTCAAACTATGGGGTACCACTTGTTTCAAAACCCTTCACAATGAACAAACTTTTAAGAATCAAAGTAGATGAGATGATCTGTGTGAATCACTAAAAGAGGAAACTGGAAAAAGGAAGGGAGGTATCCACACAGGGAACCTGACATGGGCTCCGTGTGTGCATGTGTGCACGCATGCCTGTTTGTGTAGGGGGGCTTCCATCCATTCCTACTCCCAAGCTGTAGGTCTCTTCCCTGCACCTGCAATCTGCATTGGGAGAGGGAGCTCTCATCTACCTCAACTGAAGCCTGCCTGCCTTCCTGCCTTCCTTCCTTCCTTCTTTTTTTATTACTTTTTATTAACTGAAGCCTTTCTTTCAGTGTACTGATGAAGCTGGCAGCGGGAGAACATCAGGTCCAATGTGCCTGATAGACTGGCATTATCA
This sequence comes from Iguana delicatissima, assembly GCA_948472985.1. NCBI lineage: Eukaryota > Metazoa > Chordata > Lepidosauria > Squamata > Iguanidae > Iguana > Iguana delicatissima. The sequence continues at coordinate 1,498,658 of CAOKZL010001136.1, read as the reverse complement.
GAAGCTGTTTTTTAGGCCACTGCTGAACATACGAATGGCAACTGGTCTAGTTTGGCCTGTAGAAAGCCAGCCTAAGAATTCCTGATTACTTCATTCACTGAAAGTTCATATTGCTTTCTCCTGTCACTTGGAACTAGCTTTTTTGCTTCCTTCCTTGGGCCTGAAGAGCACTAAAGACACCAGAGGCCAGCATCCGTTTTTCACAAGAGGCTGGTCAACATGAATAGCACCATCCTTAAGCTATTTCCATAGGGAACAAACTGCCCCTGTGGAAGAACTACATACATTTCAAAATACACTGAGCTTTTTCATAAATACAGGAACTTGGCAGCCCTTTGCTTCTTTCTTGGCCTTGCTTGTTTGGTTTCCAAAGCTGCCTCCCCCAAATCTTTTAGGGCCAACTCTGAAATCCAGTGTACTGTAGCTTTCAGTGCTAGATTAGGCCTGGGAGAGCAAGATTCTAGTTCCAATCAAACCATGAAAGCTCCTTGGTTCAATTAAGTTACGTTAACATCGGTGATAACTGACAAAACATGTCTATTCAGAAGTAAATATCACTGAGTTCAATGGGGCTTCTTTCTAGCTAAGACCAGGGTGAGAATCCAGATGTTGTTAGACTCCAGGCCCCAGCAACCCTCATAACCAGCTAACCTGGCTTAGGGCTGCTGGATCTTGCAGTTTGGCAATGTCTGACAGGTTGCATGAGTCCCACCTCACACCAGAGGTAAGAGAATATAGAATTGCAGCCTGCTATATGCCTGTGGAGTTCTCATAATAGAAGTGTGTGTTCCCTTTTGTCAAAAGAACCATTCTGTGTTGTTAACAGTGGTTACAGTGTTGGCCTGGGACTTGGGAAATCAAGGTTCTAGTTACCACTGAGTTATTAAACTCTGGGTTATTTGGGCCACTCACTTCCTCTCAGCCTGACCCCACCATGCTGGATTATTGTGAGCAGAAGAGCCATGTTAGCTACTTTGAGCTATTTGGAAGAAAGGTGAGAAAAGCAATAATTAATAAACTTAGTGCCTTACTACCATTTTAGCAGAAACCTGAACATTTAAGGTGGTTTTCCTTGGAATTCTCCCCAGCCTTGTCAACTGTTTCAAACAGGAAGGCTACAAACAACAACGAAAAGAGGGTCTTGCGCCCACCACCAGTTTTGATGTCAAGCATGCGAATGTAAAAGTCACATTCTGAACACTGCTTGCTTTTAAATCCACATGGCTTGATGCCATGGGGAAATGAGAAATCTTGGGGAGAGAAAGCCTGTTTTATCCCAAAGCCCAATTTTTAAATAAAATCCATCATCCTAGCCCCTTCTAAACAGACTCTTTCATTGTTGGATATTTGAGCAAAATGGCACACCCAGTGCATGGGGGAAGCTGGGGCGGGAGGACCAATTAGGCCAATTAGCATAAATATATCCAACCACCCTCAGGAGGTGGGTGGTGGTGCTACATTCATTCCAGTTCACATTTAGCATTAAGAATGTCAGACATCTTGGCAACGTCACAAACGGCCCAGCAGTTAGTTAACGACAATGTTCCATCTTTTATTAAGTTTTCCGAGCTGCACGAGCGTGCTAACGTCTGTGTCTTTTAGTCTCTGGTTGAACTCAGCCTCTTAGGCAGGGGAGCCGCCAAGAGACAGAGGCAGCAGGTTTCTATTAAATAGCCACACATGCAATTGGAATTATGTTTGAAGGCAAACATATGTTTCTGCCTAGAAGCAAATGCTTCAGCATGCCAGCCGGGGCCAGCATCTGAGCCCAGAGCCCCCCCTCCCTGTCTTACCCCCCTCTCTCACCAGCCTAATATGACCTCCAGGCTTAGACTGCAGCTTGTCAGCTCAGTGGCAGCTTCCCACACAGATGCAACACTTCAGTGGCCTTTCAAACAAAATTTCAGAAGTCAAAACTGTGGAAGGAGGGCTTCAGATATGTATTTGTGGGGGCAGCCAGTGATTTAAAGCAATGCTGAGGAGTTAGTTAACCGCTGCTGGAAAAATTTAGGCCATGGGTGTAGAACCTTTAAGCCTTTGGATGACTGAGAGAAGTATTCCCCCAATGCCTTGCCCATGGACATGTTGGGTGGGCAGAAAGGAGCCTCAAGTAGGTTCGCCAGAATGCAAATGGGAGACAGATCCTGTCCCTGCAATGGCTGTGTGGAAGAGGGTATGTCAGCAGGGGCTGTTTATTACTTGGTTGCCTTTCAAGCAACATGTGCTGAAGCTCCCTCTTTTACATAACCATTAAAGGGACAGAAGCCCTCTCTGGTTTTCAATTTGGCAACCCCAGTGTAACAGCTTCCTTACTACTTAGGTACACATATATGCATAGGGGGAGGGAGAGAGAGTAAATATACACACACATAGTTGTGTGTGTGCGTGCGCACGCATATGCACGCATGAGAGAGGGAGGGGGAATATGCCATGTATGGCATCTATGTAAACAGCAATCCTCTTTGCTGTTCAGAGACTGGAGCCAAGTGATCAGATAGTGCTAACATCTGTATCGAACCAAACCCTAGTAGCGAAGAACCTCTCAAGAATATACACACGTTTCTTGGCCAAGAGGCCTTCCTGGGCCTGACCACCAGCAGAAGCAGCAATGGCAGAAGCTGCTCTGCATGGCAGCTGGCTGAGGGAGGAGGATTACAGCTAAAACTCAATTACTCCCTTTCCCTCCCTCACCCATTGCTCCAGTCTCTGGGCCTTCAAAGGCGCAAAAGAGCAGTGGAGGGCCTGTAGAGATAGATGGCTGTCTCCAGCAGTAATTAAACACAGACTCTTATGCAAACATATGCTTCCAATAGCAAGTTTGGGGTAATGATGGTGGCAGCAGCATCAATAAGAACAGGGAGACGTCCTCTGGGTTGAGGATGGGGTGTAGGTGTGTCCTACTCAGAGAAGAAAGAGAGTGTGTGCGCACGGGCCTTCAAGTTGACTTATGGCAACCTCATGAATCTTGTTAGGCAAGGAACACTCAGAGGTGTTTTTACCAGTTCCCTCTTCTAAAATACACTCAGCCCTCCACATTTGTGAGTTTCACTTTTGCGGATCTGATTATTCACGGATTATTTGCTGTCACCTCTGCTGCCTCCCTGTGTCATTTTTAATAGGGACTGCAAGCCTCGTGAGACTGAGAAATTGCGAACAAGGCTTGTAAGTTCCTATTAAAAATGGTGTGGGGCAGCAGTGGCGGTGGTAGTAAGCCCCACCAGCCCCCCACTTCTGCCTTGTGAAGGAACCCTGAGGCCTCAGAGGAATCAATGGTGGGTTGAATATGCTGTTCATACTTTTTTTTTGTATGTTAAATATGGTTTGGTAGGGCCTAGAGTTATTCACTTTTTTCCTCACTTTCACAGGGGTCCTGTGCCTCTAACTCTAGCGAATGCAGAGGGATGACTGTATAGCCTACAGTGTCTGCTGTTCATTGGTGGTCTCCCATCCAAGTATTAAACAAGGCTGATCCTGCTTAGCTGCCAAGACCAGATAGGACCTGGTGCCCAGCTGGGCATAAATAAGGAAAAGGTGCATGGCTGAGGGGGAAGGTACTAGAGGGAGAATCAGTCTGGAGATCTGGGGAAAAATACATGTGACACTTAAAGCTTTCTCATTTCTCACTTTGCTCTGATATAGTAGGATATACAAAGCAGATGAGACAATAAAAGAGGAGGCAAATCATTCCAGTGGTGTCGTTTTGACAGTGAAATAAGCTTTGCTAATTTTCTCATACACACCCTTTCTGCCTCCACCAACAAATAGTTGATGGTTCCATAAACAAACAGGGCTTTTCATCTCTTGGCTGAGGGAGAAGGAGAAAGGGCCCGTTTCCTATCCTGGGGTGTGTGTGCTTCTTCAGGACTTTATAAAGATCACAGAGCCACAGACCAAAGCCTGCCTGAAGACTCAGAGCCAAGGGAAACCACTCTTGCCAGCACAGGACGTTTCTGCGCTCGAAGCACAGCCAAAATACCACCCCATTCTCTCTCCCCCGACCCATGGAGTCTCTCACAGTGTCCTCCTGAAAAAGATTGCTTTACTCTGAGGAAGGCTCGATCAGGCCTGCAAACTGCCTGTAGCCGAAATCATGCTCATTTACTTTATGAAGCAAAAGCTGAGGTAGTCAGAACTTGGCAAAGGTGTTTTTTTGTTTTTAACTATGATGTCCAGAACCTGATACTGACCCCATGGTAAGCACCTAAATAACAGTGGAGACCAATGAAAAGAATGCCCAAGCTAGCAGTCTAGAAAATGATTCACCACCTCTGATAGGGTTGCCTCATTGAAAACATGAGAGGTCTCCTGTCCCTTTCATGGTTGGGCAGAAGAGGGAATTTCAGCAGCAGTTGCTGGTCATGCAACCAGGTTAACAAGCAACACCTAACGAAATTCTCTCTTCTACACAACCATTAAAGGGACAAGAGCTCTCCCCAATTCTCAGTCTGGCAACTGTAACCACTGATGGTGGAAGCAAGACTCATCAGGCTGGAAATCTTCAAGTTGGTGCTAGTTTCCACCTAATATTGTAGCAGATGCCAAGTTCTTCTCTTCAGGGCCAGCTGTAACAGTGTCCTTTACAACAGACTGCACTATGCCAGTAAGAACACATCTATCTGCATCCCTTGTTTTTTATTTAATTTAACAAAAGGATGGCAAGTGTGGTGTAGCAGTGGTTTGAATGTTGGACTACAACCCTGGAGACCAGGGTATGATTTCCCAATCGGTCAGGGAAACCCACCGGGTGATTTTGGGCACATCTCTCCCCAACACACACCGCTCCAGAAAACCCCATGACAGGTTCACTTTAGGGTCTGTGTAAGTCAAAAACAACTTGAAGGCACACAATACGAACAAAAAGGCAAGGACCCACTGGATGGTAAGGGACAATGGGATTCACTGCATGGAGCTTCTGGAGGAAGTGGAAATAGATGTCAAGGAGAGGGTGGAACCAGATGCCAGTAGAGGGGTGGGAATTGGTGCAGAGCACCTCCCCCCTCCAACCCCATTGCATTCAATGTGAACTGGTCCAAGGCTTGGGTCCAGATTATCTGAAGAAGAATAGTCTTCCTGCCTGCTTGTTGAGATCTTCAGGGAAGGCTCTTCTTTCCATCTCATCTCCCTCACAGTTAGAAACAAGCTGCCTTCTTGACAGCTGCCCTCACGGTTTAGAACTACTTTCCAACAGAGGCCAGACTAGCATTCCATCACATCTTTCCAGCAGCAGATGAAGAGGACTTTTTTCCCCTTCCAACAGACCTGCATGTTTATGGGGATACAACAATGTGCTGTGCTAACCATATTTCTTGCTTTCCGAAAGATATATTTTTAAAAACAAGCTTTAAATCTATTGATAATTTAATTATATATTAACTTTTGTATGTTTTTATTGAAGCAAGCTTGTATTATATGCCTCCATTTTAATTCTTATAACCTGGGGGGAAAATCAGGATATAAATAAAATAAAATAAAATAAAATAAAATAAAATAAAATAAAATAATAACCACAGTAGGCAATCTAGTCATCTGCACACACTTAAGATCTCAAAAGGGAGAGGTTAAATGTTATTGAAAGGGGAATATCTATGTAGTTAGAGCAACTGAACAAGCTATGGACCAGGTGATTGCAGGTGAAAGCCCATCATAGATTTTTTAAAGGTGTAGTGTAAGCTAAGCAGTGGTAAACAGACAGGGACACCTTTGAAATCCATGCATACCTGAGACCTGTGTCACTGTAGAATATGATACCTTGTGTTCAGCACCTTTTCTCCTATAATCTTCATTTCAGCACCTGTCCCTATGTCTTTGGCACATGAACCCAGTCTAGCACTTAAGAAGGGTATGCAGGGCTTCTGAACACAGCTTTCCTTATTATTATTTTATTACTACCATCATCACCACCACCACCAGCACCACCACCACCACCGTGGGCCCTCAGTATCTGCTAAGGTTTCATTCCAGGACTATCTGTGGATATCGAAACTCATGGATGCTCAAGTCCCATTTTGTACAATGGTGCAATAAAATGGCATCCCTTATATAAATGGCAAAATCAAAGTTTACTTTTTGGATTTAAAAAAAAAATATTTTCAAGCCATGCTTGGGTGAATCAGTGGATACAGAATACATGGATATTGAGAGTCAACTGTATTCATGTATATCTTGCCTTTCTCCCAACAATGGAACTCAAGGCTGCTTACAACATATTTAAAAACAATATAGACTAAAAACTATACAAAAGCTAGAAGTATACACATACATGTTATTCTAAAAGCAATTAAAGAATTTATAAAATGTTAAACACTAACATTCATTGAAGAAACCAGCACGAAAGGAGACACTTGTAGAGGCTGGAAGCAATGGCTGGCATCATGTTCATGAATTACAATGGCATAAGCCAGACTTCATCACAACTCACTTTTATAGTCACTGCACAACTTGAAACTCTGTTCCAACCTTTGACCAAAACCACCCCCGCAAACTCACCATAAAAGCACTGCACTCTCTCCATACCAGCACGGCCATTTTTGTGTTGTCAGAAAGCTAAGGGATGTGTGGGGATACATCTCACTATTTTCTGTATATGTATGTGTTGCAAGGACATCATCTGCAGAAAGCTTGCCAGGACCCATCTTAGTAGATGCCCATCCCAGCATGTCTGCCTACAGGAAAATAGCTGGAAGTGTTCCTGTTCATCCCTTCACTTTTCAACAACATGGTAATGGCCAAGTTTGGGACACTGTGCAACTCACAAGGTGAGGTTTCGGGGGAGCTGTAGCTATGAAGACACAGCCATGTGATATGTGTTCATGTTGTGATACAGGATCTGAACCAAGGAACAAAAAATAAAACTTGCTGCTCATAAAACATCTTTTTTTGTGAGCAATGAGGACAGAGTTTCCAGATTTTGCAAGCAGCAATAAGGAGTGGTCAAAATTCATGACATGTGGGTTGACAATGGTGAAGCAGCTATTGACAAGTTTGGGTTCTACTTAAATGCCAAATGAAAAGTATTGATTTCAGTATACTTAGCCATGTGTTTCTCTGTTAAAATTAAGATGCTGTCCACATTCATAAATTTCATTTGTCACTGACTTCCACTCAGGTTGAGAGTGTGAGTTGTCCAAGGTCACCCAGGGGGTTTCAATGGCTAAGCGGGGATTCAGCTCAAACTCCCTCTAAATTAGCTTGTATTGCAAAGCCACCAATATGGAGCTCAGGGAGGGGAACGCAGGAAAAGAGATAGATGCCAGGTGCTCTTGCCCAATGATGGTAAATTTCTGGGAAAAGGGCATACGGGAAAATATGCCAGTAAAAAAATACAACTTAGTACGATTTAGAACCCAGAACTTGTTCTTTTAAATAGTTTTACAGATGGAAACAAGGCTGACCCTCATAAGGATCTGATTCTTCTTCCCCCTCACCTTAGTTAACAGCAGCTGGAATAAAAAGAATCAAAAGTTGGAAGGTTAAGACCTCAATTTGTATTAGCATCTGGTATGGAACAGCATGGATATTAGCTTTTGATGAAAAATTAACCCATCAAGTGAGAGAAAGCAGAAATCAAATTTTATTAACAGCTGGTCTGCCTATATTTAATTTGCTGAAAGTAGCACCAACCCACATATAAAACCACCTGGAACACATCTGAATGTCTGGCAAAACCTTATTTGGTAAATAGTACACTGAAACCAGTTATGAAAAATCTGCATGGAAAGAGCAGGGAAAATAATGTTCCTTGAAACTATCATTGTATCTTGTAAGGCCTAAACACTCTAAAAGCACCAGATCCTGTCTGATCTTAGAAGCTAAGCAGAGTTAGCCCAAGTTACTACTTGATGAATACCAGGCACTGTAGGCTATATTTCAGAGGAAAGAACTGGCAAAATCACCTCTGAGTGTTCCTTGCTTAAGAAAACCCCATGAAATTCATGGACTCACCACAACTCAACTGGCATCTTGAAGGCACATACACATTAACTTACTGCACTTGTAGAATATTTACTGTTCTAGAATTAAACATTATACTTCGACACACTCCTTGGTCTTTGGGTTCTTAAGTCTCTAGATTTCGCTCTTGTCCACAGTTCACCCAGCCAACAGCTTATTCAGTTAGTATTTAAGAGGCCCTTACTGAAATCACAAATCTTCCACATTTAGCCTACACTGGCAGGGACAGGGCTAGGGAAGACGTAACTTTCCAGAAAATAGGCTGCAATTCCCACAATTACTCACAGATGGGAGATGCAGTCCAACACCACCTGGAATGCCATGTATTCCCCAGCCATGCCAAAAAGAAGTTACCCCTCCCCTCCCAACTCTGGATGCAACAGTGACACATGGCCCTCAGGGTCAATTCCTACAAAAATATAGCACACGATCAGAAATTGGAGGGATATGAACATAAAGGTATGCTATAAGTTGACCCAAGGAACACAACCAAATCTACAGGAGTACAAATGTGTGGAGGATTTTTTAAAAATGATCACCACAGCTCTATAATGAAACCTTAAGAAAATGAAAAAGGGCCTGAGAACTCCTTCTTTGGAAGCAGAAAAACACTTAAAAGCATTTTGTCAGTATAAAAAGAAAACAAATACTGAAATACAGTTCTTTTCCCATCCTCAGCTTTTGAAGACTTTATTTTGAAACAACTTTGCCAGTCCAGCTAATCAGCTGGGCACCAGGCACATATGGCCCTCTCTTGCACAACTGTTCTGCTTCTTTACACTTCCATCACGTCTGTTCTTAAACACAGTGATGTCACGATAGCCAAGGTGTTTGAAGGAAAGACGTCACCCCACCCCAGCAGTCTGGCACCCCTCTGTCTCCCTCCTCTTCCTTCTCCCGCCTCTCCTCACAGGGAAGGTAAACCGATTCCCTAGAACCTGGCAAACGGAACATGTGTCTAGTTTGTGGCTGGCACTCACGTTGCTTGCAAGAGGTCACAGCAGACAAAGTTCCTTTCAACAGCTGTTATCTCTGTGTGCAGTAGCAGGCTGCCATAGCCACAGGATACTATTATGGGATGTGGAGAGCTGCACAGGAAATGAGTCCGTGTTTCCCCCAACTGTTGCCTCAAACACAACTTCAGCTCAGCAACTGAGCGCCAGCTACCATTAGAGGCTCTATTGTTCCTGACAGGCTAAAGAAAGTTGTTGTGACAAGTCTTTTACTCTGGAGTTCATAGAAGCAACACGTCTTGCTTTTAAGAAGAACTCCTAGAAAAAAACGTATCACCATCATTTTCTCTTAGGGATGCTGGACCACTTACTTAGATCAGTGGTGGGCAACCTGCGTCTCTCTGGTGATGCAACTTCCATCATAATTCACAAATGGCTACAGTGGTGAGAACTGATGGGAACTGTAGTCAACATCTATAGGGATGTATATTGCCAATCCCTGTCTTAGTTGAAAGAGAGAGGGAACTTCCAGATACCCACAGCTGGCTGGAGTTTCCAGATGCTGTATCTGTATCCAGGTATAGATATTCAGAGAGCAAGTGTGGCAAAGTGCTTTGATGGTTGGACTTGGGACTCTGACAGATCAGGGTTTTAATCCCCACTGTGTCATGGGCCATTTCCACACTGGGCTGTTATAGTGCTATTATTCCACTTTCAACATCCTATGGAATCCTGGGGTTTGCAGTTTAGGGAGGGGCTGGCTGACAGGTTAACATGCTAAGTGTTGAGAGATAATGACTGAACCAAGGTAAGCTTTGCAACAGGGCAGAGAATCAAACAAAAGTCTTCCTCAGTCCTAATCTGACAGGCTAACACAGAAGTGAGGAACTTCTGGACTGCAACTCCCACAATCCCTTACACAGGCCATGCAGGCTGGGGTGATGGGAGGCAGAAGTCAAAAAAGGCCAGACAGAGTAACCCACCTAACCTCTCATATCACTTTTGCACTTACATTAGGAATATAGCCCCTCCAATCGCTTCCCACAGGCATTTAGAGACAAGGTGGATGTTCGAGGAAAGTACCTCTTCTCTTCCAAGGAGAGCCTCTTGAAGCACCCTTGGCACCTGCTGAAGCCCCTCTTTTCTTGACAGCTGCTGACTTGCATTTTACACTAGGAATAACTTGTTCCCATATTCAGCTGCACAGAACACGGGGGCTCTCCCCAGCATACCCTAGGCTAAAAGAAGCTATCTCACAGGGCCCCAGGTGGGGAAGAAATGGGGAGTACAATGCCCACAAATAAAAACAGCACAAGCATCCCCACTGCATCAAGAGGACTGACCGCAGCCCACGGAAGGTAGAACAAAAATTGTTAAAGAGCAAGAAATGAAACCTTTTGCTATGAAAAGGGGGAGTCACATAAGCACGCACTGGTTGGTGAGCAATCTTCTGCAACTTCCACAATGACTCAATATTCATGAAATCAGTAGAGGATGGTTGGATCAAGTGACAATCAAGAGGATTAATTTCTTGGTGAAAAGAGAGCAGGGATCTCAAGAGAAGCATCTCTTACAGATGGCTGGCTGAGTAAATTACAGGCAAGCTGAAGTTTGGAACAAGCAGGTCTAGAGACTAGAAAGAGGAAACATTACTTGTATGGATGACAGTTCCCAGAATCCTTCAGCCACCATGCGTAGTAACCTGCTGGTTGGGGGATTCTGGAAGCTGCACTTAAAAAAGGAACTTTTCTACATTATGGTCTCCATGCAGCCCTATTCATGCTGCTGACACAGGAACAGCCCAGAATCTATTGTCAACAATGGCTCTATTGTGCCTTTATTCTTCTTTTCTTTAAAAAAATTGGCCTATTACATGCATGCACACTCCCAAGGGCCATGCAAATGAGCTTTGCAATTTGATGTTAAAATGCTGTCATTTGACTGCATCCAATAACAATCTCATATGAGGCACAATGCTTCCAATACTGATGCGGTGTGGAAGGAAAGGGGAAGGAAATTTACCAGAGACTGGCACCCCAACAGTAAACTCCAATATTAAAACTTGAGTCCCAAAGATTATTTCCTAGAAAGCGCAGTCAAGACTGCTTGGATTACAAAAACAAGTCCCTTGCAGTTTCGAGGAGGATGGAGTTAGGAAGAACATTTCATTTTCAAGGTTTTAGAAGCTAGCATCCTTGAAGAGTCTGGAAAAGTTAGCCTTTAGGACTAAAATTCCCAGAATCCACCAGCTAGTACTGCCTCTGCTCATGCTAGCTGGGGGGTTTTGGGATTTGCATCTCAAAAACATAACTTTGCCCAGATTTACATCTTCATACACTGTCCCTTGCCCCCAGGAAATTTCTGATAAACTTTTCCAAAAGCTGTTAAGTCTGATAAGAAGAAAGTTTAGCAGAAACTGAAACTGAAGCTATAGAAAGCCTCTCTCCTTGCAGCCAGCAGAACTTTCCAGGGAATCCAAACATGTATTCAGACAAGGATTTGGAAAGGAAACCACAAAGCACTGGAGAGATGATGGTGTACAGACACACAATTATTTCCTCTCTAGAAAATGAGTACCCTGTCCAAGCAAGGGAAAGTTCCCAATACCCTAACTAGTTTTTAACCTGATCCTCATATTTTAAGTTAAAATACTCCCCAGTTCTTTGTATGTTTACCCAAAGCCAAATCCCAAGGAAAACTGCACAACACAGCAGCCTTAAAGACACAGAGCACTTGCTAAGGGTAAGAGGGGCGGAGGATTCAGCACTGTTTTGTGCATCACAGCAGAAATGGCTTCCAAGCCTTCTACAGCAGTGGTTCTCAACCTGTGGGTCCCCAGATGTTTGTGGACTTCAGCTCCCAGAAGCCTCAGCCACTATGGTCAATGCTCAGGGCTTCTGGGAGCTGAAGTCCACAAACATCTGGGGACCCACAGGTTGAGAACCACTGCTCTACAGGAATAATAAATAATATTGCTTTTGGAGCAGAAAGTGGGTGCCATTTATAAAAACAAATGGCCACTCCAGTCAGAGCAGGCAAAACATTTTTTAGTATTAAGCTGACACTGAACTGCACCCCCAGAAGAGCATACAAAGCTGTGGTAGCTGGACCACAGAACATAATGAAAATATAAAATGTCCCTTATATTCAGACACTCCCTCACATGTAAAGAGTAGCCCTGAGCAGATGCTCCTCTGCCTGCTCTCTCCCTCTAGCAAAAGGAAATGTCCAGAGGCCCTAAAAATAACCTTGCCCTGAGATCCAAATAATAGCTTCTGCTTCTAAAGTTATCATCTCCTCTATGTAATACCAGAAACCACAGGCAAAGCAGTTACTTCCACTGCTTGGTAAGAAAGTTTCAGGACAGCTTTCCTTAATACCAGAACTTGGAAAAGTTACCTTTTAGGACTACAAGAATCCCCCATGTAGCAAGCCTTGCTGTTTGCAGGATTGGGGAAGTTGTAATTAAAAAAACTTCCCCAAGTTCTGGCTAAAAAAAGAGATGAGGCACTGAGATCTGAACCAGGGTAAGCGCCCTTAAGCATAGATCACATTCCCTTCCCCAACTGGGAATCCTCCCTATAGGTTGAAACCAATGTTCCCATCATCCCCAGACATACACACATTCCTGTTGGGTAGTCAAAGTCCAGCGGGACACCTTGTTCTCCTCACTTCAGAAGAATGCCAACAGCTCCACTTCAAGAGGAACGCCTGACGATTAGCCCAGGATATTTTTTTTTTTAAACTTTATTATTTCTTCCTTCCTTTCAGCGCCATCCCCTTACCAGCGGCGCAGGGTGGACTGGTGTGGGTGGGGAAAGGCCGGCAGGAACGGGGTGGGTGGGTGTGTGTGTGTGTGTGTGTGTGCGCGCACAGGCGGCGAGGATCAGCGTCAGAACACATGGCCAGATCTCTGAAGTCCCACGTCCTCCACACCCGCTTCCCCTTCCCCACAAAACTCCTCACTCCAACCTCGGACTCAGCTTCGGCAGCCAACACCGCAGGGGCTTAGGATGGCGGGCACGGGCGAGGGTCCGCGGAGACTTCGGGCACCCAGGCAGGCGCTCCCACCCCGGAGGAGGAAGAGGGGGCTCCGGGCCGCCGGAGCGGGATTTCTCACGATCCGAGAGAGGAGACCCTGCCCCAGATGGAAAACAGCGGGGAAGAGTCCACGTCCCCTCGCGTCTCCCCTTCCCCCGTGGGAAGGGGGCGAGAAATCCCGGCCCATTCCCAATCTAGCCGCCGCCTTTTGGGACGACCGGAGGGCGGTGGGAGAAGGGAGCGAGGGCAAGATCGGCCGGGAGAGACTGAGCCCCAGGAAAGAAGCCGGGCTCCGGGTCCGGACTAGAGGACGCCCAAAGCGCGGAGGCTGAAGGACACGGAGAGGGGCGTGAAGGGAAGAAAACGGGGGAAGACGCGCTGCGTGGCAGCCAGGGAGGGCGCGCGTGTGCGTGGCGACCCGTCCCTCCTTGGGGGCTCACCCCACCCACCCCACCCTCCGGGCGGCGGCAGCGTCCCCTCCCCTCCCCTCCCCTCCCCGATTACGCCCTCGCTCACCCGCCTGGCTCGGGGCAGGGTGCCCCCCGAGGCCGCCAGCGCCTTTTGCAGCTCCAGCTCCGAGGCTCGGCCCCCGAGGACGCCCGGAGGAGCCGCCACGCTCCCGGACGCCGCCGCCGCTTCTGCCCGCTGCTGCCCGGACCGGAGCCGCCGGAGCCTCCGCAGGGTCATGGCCGGGCCGCGGAGAAAGGGGAGGGGAAGAAAAGGGGCAGCCGCCCTGCTCGCAGCTATATGGGCTCTCCCGGAGGAGGGGGAGGGGGAGCAGGAGGGGGAGGGGGCGCCGCCGAGGCCACGCCCCTCCCCAGGAAGCCCCTCCCACTTTCTCTCCTTTTCTCTCCCCCCTCCTCCCGCTGGGGAAGGGGGCTGCCGTTTCCGAAGAGGAAAGCTCGATCTCAGGGGTGTGAGAAGCCTCCCTCCTCTTGACCTTTTAATGCTGAAAGAGGGACCGCCGCCTCTTTGAGTCTAGAAGGAAACCACGCCCCTTCTCCAAATAGGCCACGCCCCCGGGCGGGTGCGCCACGCCCTCGCCGGCGAGGAACTCCGCTTCCACCGGCGGCGGTGGCGGTGGCGGTGGCGGCGGCGGCGCCTTCCCGTTGCGGAAGCGGGAGAGGGTGCCGCAATCGCGATGGGCGCCGGCGCCTGGAAGCGCCCGGAGGCGGCGCAGCCCTGCCTCGGGGGTAGAGTTTGTTGCTCCTTGAAAGTGGGTGTGGGTGTTCTTTCCGGGGGGGGTGCGACCTCTCCTGCCATCCGCCCAGAGATCGAGGGAGCCCCTGGCACGGGAGGCGGCCTTCCCCACGCGCGCGCCCCTTCCGCACTGACCCCGAAGGACCCTCAAAGGTGCAACGGGAGGAAAACGGGGAGGGGGTGCGACCCAGGGGCCTCTCTCCCGCTCGGCGCCCCCCGTCCTCTTTCAGAGCGCGGGGACGGCCGGGGGGGAGCGGGGACGGCCAGCGCTGGGCAGAGAGAAGCGCACGCTCCGCGCCCCCCATCGCCTCTGGGGTCTCCGTTGTCTCCGGGCGGCCCCGAGGGCCCCGCGACAGTGCCGCTCGGGGGGCACCCGCCTGCGCTGGGCTCCCCCGCCGCCTTGGCCGCCCGCGGCTGGGCAAAGGGGAGCGCGGCTGGGAGGGGGGTCTCCGAGGCCAGGCGAAGGCGGCGATCGTCGTGGAAGGCCCGGCGCCCCCGCTAGGAAGGGGAAGGTGTTCGCCGGCCCTTTCCCCCCGCCATCCCGTCTTAGTTTGCGGCAAAGCGCCGAGACACAATGGGGGCGGGAAAGAGGGGCCCCGGCTGAGAAGGGCTCCGTCGCCGCGCCTTTGCGGAAGCCCCGTCCCTCCCCTCAGGGGGATCGCGCAGAGCAGGGGAAGGAGGGCCCGTCAGTAAAACCGAGCGGAGAAAGACAAGCGGCCGGTCATTTTGTCCCTCGCCATCCCCAGAAATTCTCTCCCGTAAAACGCAAGGCCGTTGCAGCATGATGCCGGACTACAGACCGAGACAGAGGAGTGGCTGGATATGTTCTGTGTGTATGGGACAGCGAGAAGAATATGATTTTTAAATGCACATGTATGTAGATTTTCTGTATTTAAATATATATGTCATGGCCAGAAACTCCAAGCATTATGTTGGAATAGCCCGCCTCCCCACATTCATGGATCTATGTACTGTACGTATGGTGAATGAATGTCCGTGTGTTATAGGCGTGCATCGCATATATAGTATGTGCATTTTTCAATTCTCAGCCTCTAGTATATTTTTGGTCAGCTGTACGGTGCGAGGCATACATGTGATACAGTTGCGCCCTCTGCTGACATCAAATCTAAATTTCAGGAACGATATTTCCCAGCACCTGGAAAGCAGGGCAACAGAAGGGGGAATCCGTTAGTTACAGAAGAAGTGTCCCTATATAGTTGCAGGCCATATATTGTATTAAGAATACTTGGCCAGCGATAGCTACAACCACGCCTGTGTCCGGCCCCTGAAAGTGTCTTTTGTGTACTGTTCACCATAGCCTCTCTTGTCAGATCTGCATTTAAAATATGCATTATGGACACAAGGAACATGTGCATTAAATAGGTATATTTTTCAGAGGGTGGGGTCTGACTGTTGCAGCTCCCTGTTGAGCATCCACTTTTGCTGGCAGTCTACCCAGACAGGTTTGATTCTGGGTAATGGGCTCTCAGAGGATCATGAGGTATGGTAAGGAGGCATTGTCTGAGCCAGACAACAGCGCTACCTCTCTTGATCCTTATTTTCCCTCGTCTGTCCCTGAATGCAGCTGCTGGTCATTTGGACCTGCCTTAGCTCCAGAGCCTCTAGCCCACCCTTGCCCATTTGACTGGAATGGTTTCTCTTCCTGGAGTGGTTCTCCAGAAAGAGTATTGTTACCTGAGATCCTGGCAATTTCAAGGATTGAACTTGAGATCTCCTGCAGGTGATGGTCATAGTGGTGGTGGAGCTTGTTGTAGCTCTCCAGATGTTGCTGGAGTTCACTCTTCATTATCTCTGGCTATGAACCATATTGGTGGGGGAGACAGGAAAGATAGTCCAACAACTCTGGGAGTGCAATCAGTTGCCCACCTGCACCTAACTCAGCCAGTATCTACCACCTGAACCTATGGGTAATGGTTCTGAAGCTCCCTCACAGAATAGGAGACTGCAAATCCCACCATTCTTCACCTCTGACCTTTTGGGCTAAGGCTGATGGAAATTGTATTTCATAACATCTGGAGGGCCACGTACCCCTTGCCCATTTTGTAAAAGGACCCTCCCACATATGGGTATGGATGATTTGGAATGGTCCAAGACTTGTCCTTGGGCACACAGCTTTAGTTCCTTATTTTACCCGACATATTTTGGTTCTTCTGGCCATGGGTGCAGGAACTGTATAGCAGCTTGTGTCCAAAGAAAGCAATGGGCTAGAGGAGATTTAGTGCCATTTTGCTGAGCGGTGCTTCTCCAGCTATGTGGTATGGGGAACCAGTAATTATTTTTTTTTCAAATTTGCCAAGGAATGGAACCATATTGGTGCCAAGTTGTTACCATGAATTTCTTTCATGGAAAGTCATCCAGGAACAGCAGCTGATGGCTCATGGACTGGCACTAGTCCATTGGCCACAATTTTGAGCAGCACTGATGTAGAGAACTCTCCTGGACAACTGGGGCTGTATGATTTGAAGAGGTTCCTTGTTTGTAATTGCTGTCTGAGGTCGCCAAGCATTCTTATCTTTCAGAAAAGAAATGACAATTTTGATTGGAGATTAATTGATTGATTGTATTTCTGTATTGCCTCCCAGTGCACAAGAGCTCCTGATGTGATGTGCCAATGAAAACCAATTAAAACAATACAAAGACATTTATAAAGCACATTAAAATACTCTTGAAAAGCTCCTAAAGGCAGTCTAAAAACAATCCTAGAATCTAGTTCTGAAACAGTTAAAACAGCAATTTCAACTACTGAATGCCATTCAGAACAGCACTGTTTTGGCTGCTTGTGGATCACTGAGGCATGTGATATATGGGACCATCTAACACTTCTTTGGGGAATGCAGGGCTGGATACATAAATCTTTGGTCCTTCCTTAGTTTGCAGGGTGAGCTCTTTTGAGTACTTTGGCCCATCTGGTGATCAAGTCACTTTAACTAGCATCTTTTGGATTCTCCTGCCTCTTGTTCCATTGCTTCTGTTTATCCGTGTGAAAATGACGCACCTGCTTATTATACATCCTGCTTCCACAACAACATCCAGCCAGCTGTATTCAGGAAACTCAGAAGTATAGCTATTATAACAACACTTTGTTTTTTGTATCCAACATCAAATAATCAGCAGCACACAAGTTTTAATTAGAGGTTATTGATGCTAATGATTAGAACCATGTTAAATAAACTCATGGCCAAAAAGCAGCGCTTGATTTCCCTTCCACAAATCCTATACACACTCAAGTCTGGATAACTTACTTCTGAGTAATCATCAACACAACTGTGCTGTGCCTTTCTTCAAAAGCCATTTCAGCTAGCAGCCCTTGTATGGGTGTTTTGCATTGCACAAAGATGTTCTTTTGTCTGCTGTGATTGTGAAGTTAGTGCCATGAATTGCACTGAGTTAGTTCTTATATTCTGCAAGTGAATTCTTTCTCTTTTTTCACTGTTATTTTAGGAATCTTTGTCAAAGGATCCTTCAGCCAAAGTTGTTGGCTGTTAATGCTTGGCTTTGTGAAATAAGCCAAAGAAGCGGTTTCTCTTCTGTACCAAATTCCCCTCATTACTCTCAAACAAGTATATCAAAGGAGCATTGCTTTCAAGAAGGCATCTAAGGACACATTGAATGCTAGTGAATCATTCATTCCCTTTCCCTTCTCCCTAGCTAGCCTTTTCTAATGGCTGTTGTTATTTTTATGTGCCTTCAAATTGTTTCCAGCTTATGGAGAACCTAAGGTGAATCTATCACAAGGTTTTCTTGGCATGATTTGTTCAGAGGGGTTTGCCTTTGCCTTGTTCTGAGGCTAAGAGAGTGTGGCTTGCCCGAGGTTATCGTGTTTCCATGGTCTTCAGCATCATAGTCCAGCACAGAAAGCACCATACCATGCTGGTGTCTTTTAGAGTAATAAAATATAAGTGTAGTTGCAAATATGCCTTTGATCCATTATCAGCTATAAGCATTGTTTGCGTAACACACAGACACAAAAATCTAACACAACCCCTCTTTTTTAACCCTCTCGCCACAAAACTGAATCTCTCATTTTGGAGCCAATTGCACTGTTATTGAAGATGACTAGCCTTATACAACAAGGTCTGGCACAAATTCATTTGCTCCTCTCCCTTGCTGTATTGGCATTTTTGTCTCTTGTTAGGTTTTCTTGGTCAGAAATCAAGGGTGGAAATCCTGCTCTTGGCAGATTTTTTTTAAACATATAGAAATCCCAACAGTAACCACCATATCTGATTGGCATACAGTGGAGATGTTTAGAGTGAAGATCAAGGATGCAAATCATGATGCCCTCCAGATGTTGTTTGGACTGAAACTCCCAGTTGCCCTAGCCAGCATTGCCAAGGGTGAGGAATATGGTGGGACTTATGATCTAACCCCCCTGTGACTCCCAGCACCGGTGTAGCTGACACTGGTGTAGAACTCTGGATGGGATGAGTATGGATGACACAGGTAAATAACAGAACACCAGTGGCTATTTTATTTGTCCTCCCACAAAGACATCAGAAATGAAGAAATGGCAGACATGTCTGTAGTTTAGTTTCTAGTTAGCTTTACATGTCTAATTTGGAAACTAAATTTGTTACTCGCTGTGGTGAGTTCATTAACAATTCCAAATGAGTTCCAAACACTTCCCAGACAACGGCAGAAAGTACAGTGCTAAGGATTGGTTTTACATCACTAGATTGCTTAACTGGCAGCTGAACATGGTGAACAATAGGAAAGTACTACAGATCATGGGAGACGGCTCATTCACACCTAACATGGGATGCTGTTGACAGCAAAAGACCAACATATCTACAAGTCTGCAGTACAATACTCTTATTTTCACTGCATGGCTCAAGGGTAGGGAAAGTGTTATAAAATACCTACGACAGAATCCACAGCGAGGTGTTAACCAGAAAGTCCTGGCTGGAGTGTTGTTTTGTTTTCTATATGTGCCTATAGGTTCCCAAGGTATCTGGAATAATTTGTCAGCACTGGGAACAGAAAGAGAGAAGCAGGTGAGAATCAAGTCTGTTCACTTTGACTTGAATGAGCCACCCAGGAGTGAAGTCAGAAGTCCTGCAATAGAAGACAGTGGCCTAAATCCAATTGCTAGTCCTGATAAGATTAAAGTGTGATGTGGAAAAAAGGTGCTTGTGATACCAACCAATTTTGATTTGCCTTAGGTCTCCGCGTCTCTCTCGGAGTTGTTGTTACATTGTGGTCACCAGTTACCAAGATATCTTTTAACATGTTACCAAGTTTGGCATTATAGCCTGCTCCTAGAAGCTGCATTTAGTTAAACAAGAACACTATAGCAAGCATGCACGTGGCATTTGTAATCAGTTTACCCTGTGTCTGCACCACAGCTGGGCCCCACTGCTCAGCTCTCCCCCAAGATCCCCGCCCCTCTCCTTTCTTGTGGCTTCTCTGCCTGACCTCTCCAAGTATATGTGCAGAGGGAGAAACAAAGGGAAGGAGCTGCCTATACTCACTTTGATTTTTTGCAGTGAAGCCAACTGGGTTCAGAGGGAATGGATAAGCACATGGCCAGTGATAGCAAAGAGGTGGGTACTCTTGGAGAGGACCCTCTACAGAGGACATCTTGCCCCAGCGCACTCAAAATCTGCAACTAACAGAGTCCCTAAGCATGGCCTACCTGGTAAGCATGTACACATGATAACTGTGCATGTACACCTGGTGGACTCTACTGGTTGTGTATGTACAAGGAATCTTTCTACACTGGTAGTAACTAAGGCGTACTACAAAGGTTCACTTTGAATACCTAAAGTGAGTAACTTGTGTTTACAACTCTAAATTTTTTTTTTTTTAAATATTTTGGGCATTGAAAAAAACCCAATCAATTCTTGATGTCGATGAATATATGACTATGCAAAGACAGACTGATAAAATCATCCATATTGTTTGTGATAATATTTACTCCCCCCGCCCAATTAAGCCTGGTAATGTTAATGATTCAAAAATCTTTTATTATGGTGTATGTGTGATCCATCCCAGCATTCTGGACAGGGGGAATAAGAGTGTTTTAAAATAACAAAAGAATGACTATAAATAAAATCTGGTTCTAAGTATGTTAAGAACATCAGCTTTTAGACTGCATGCAGATTGATATGTTTATATTTTATTATACATTATATTCTACCTTTCCAAAAACTGCAAGTTGGCTAATGAAGTAATACAATATGAAAATAATACAATGAAATAAGAAATCATTATACCTCTTGGGGCCTTCAAGGTTCTGTGCATGCACATACACACACATATATGCATTTACATTCGAAAAGAAGGTGAACACGGAAAAGCCAGCCTAATCCTTCTTGCACCTGTAACTACAATGCTGGTAACTGAGCTTTGCCTGTAGCATGAAGGCGTTCCTTTGCCAGCTTCAACGAAACATACTCTCCTTTTGATTTGCTTGCACTCAGCAGCTGGACTTAATTTTTAGCAAGGAATGAACTCATCACTGGTATTCAAATACTTCTCAGTTATGAACAAACACTAGAACTGGGTCCCTGGAGACAGCTGGCTAGCAGCTGTAGAAAGATTACAAAATATCAGTCCCTTGTGCATTTCGGAAGCAGCCCCCCGAACGACGTGAGCTATGCATAGTTTCCTCTGTTAGAGTCGTACTCTGGAACATCCATCCT
Source organism: Iguana delicatissima (assembly GCA_948472985.1). Taxonomy (NCBI): domain Eukaryota; kingdom Metazoa; phylum Chordata; class Lepidosauria; order Squamata; family Iguanidae; genus Iguana; species Iguana delicatissima. The sequence continues at coordinate 1,477,849 of CAOKZL010001136.1, read as the reverse complement.
TTGGAATACATTCAGAGGGATTCCCTTGCCATTCCCCTCATCCCTAGAAGGGAAATTTTTAAGAATCCTAGCACAGGGTTATTTGTGTTAATATGACATCCAGGCTTTAGGGCCAGGCCAGAACACTCTTCTACTAGGGCCATTTCTGTACTACACTGTTACAGTGCTATTAATTCTATTTTCAACATCCTGTGGAATTCTGGGGTTTGTAGTTCACTGAGGCCAAAGAACTCTCTGGCTTAGAATTCTAAGTGTCCCTCGCTAAACTGCAAACCCCAGGATGCAATAGGATGTTGAAAGTGAATAATAGCAGCGTAGTGTGGAAATGGCCTAAGTTTAGAATTGTTTGGTTGAATTGCAACAGCAGCCTTAAAGAAAGTCCTACCTTTAGTTTATATGGTTTTGGGTTGGTTTTTTTTTAGAGTACTGGAGCATGCAATTTCTGTGCTCAGAGTGTTCCAGTAATTGATCCCTCATTGCATTCACTGTACATAACAGCAGGCCAACTGATTTCAGGGCCTAAAATAATCTGTAAGAACTAGCCAACAGACCTGAAAATGCTAGGCATGTTGGAAAGTGGGGGGGGGACTACAGAAAAAAAAAACACAGAAGCTACTCCTGGGAGCCCTTTTACACTATACATTGATAGCACTATGGCTTTTTTGGTTTGGTCAGTGGTGCCAGAGTACACATCTTCATCAACTGCAAACCCAAGGATCCCGTAGGATGCTGCCATGGGAATTAAAGTGGAATATTAGTGCTCTAATGCGAAAGGGTGCTATGCCATGGGTAGTAGGAAGGAAGAACACACATACACAGAAACAAAAACAAATTTCTGAAGTCTTTTATTTCTGGGGCAGTTTTTTTTCTGGATTAAAGTAGGACAAATTCTATGCCTTCTATACAAGAGAAGAAAAATCCTTCAAAATCCTATTCAGTCCCTGTCTTGATTTCACACCAACGCACTATTGAAGGTTGCTAAAAACTGAAACAGGCAAATGAATTCTGCAAATATGTTGATTGTATTATAATACTTCTGTGACACTTCCTATAATAAAGTGCACATCCATGTATGATTTTTTTTTAAAGTTGTTGTTGAGCCACAGACATCACCCAGTCCCTAGCCCATAAATGTAGAGAAAATGAGACTCAAAGGATGTTTGGGGAAAAAACCCTTTGGACTCAGAACTGAGCCCCAGATGGCAATCTCTCATCTCACACCCAAATTATCCCCCTAATTCCATTTGGCTGATTCTTAAAGGTAGGTAAGACACCATAATATTGTTAAAGGATAAAAGTGGGTTTGGTTGGAGGGTGGGTGGATTGGCAGCATGGGACGATCCTCTTTCACACAGCATGCTCTGCTCATATGGTGAGGTTTTTAATCACAGAAAATTGGATGAGCAGGTTACCTCCTCTTATGCCAAAGAAGAGCTTAAAAGGGCAAAATTTATTCTACTAGACTAATGGGGGAGGGAATCCTTAATTTTTGTTACATATGCTCCAGAGTTTTCAAGTTGGATAAGCTTGTTATTGGCTCTGGAAATCCTCTAGTAGAAATATATGACATTTCAACAAGAGTGAAAGATTTAGCTATTTACCTTCACCTTCTTATGTTCCACATCAGTTTCTGCTGCTCATGGTTGCCATGTGAATACTGCATATGAAAGGGAAATGTGGTGTAGAATGCCCTTAGATGACAAATACTTCTATTAGATATCAAGGGGTAAAGTCTGACAGGACTAGCTTCCTTATTCAGGACCTAAACCAATGCTCCACTTCTCAGACACGTTAGGATGCTGTGCTGTGTTCTTCCAGTAGCTCAGTTAAAGCAATCTAGATTGCAGCACTGTTACTCAGAATTAAATCAGATTAATTTATTAGGGATTTACTCCAAAGGAAATGCATCGACTTCTCCTACCTTACCTGACTCCATGTCCTGTCTTAATAACTTCTCAACAACAGAACACTATGCCCCATTTTTAACTTGCATCATATAATCTCAGTGATAATGTGCTGTTGCCTTTCACCTTTAAAGTGCACCATTAAGACTTATATAACCTGAGAGATCAAATTGCTGACTAAAACAGCCTGTATAGCTCAGGTCCAAGTTTTCCAAAGGACCCTATTCTTCCATATAAGCCTGCCAGTTTTGAGATCTTTCAAAGTCTCTTCTCTTTTTCCACTACCACCACAGGAACACCTAGAGGGGACACGGGACAGCTTTTAGTGGCTGCGTCCAGGCTCTGAAACTCCTTCTAGAGATATTAGACGGGTACCCATCCTGCTATACTTTGATAGGCAGCTGAAGACCTTTTTGTTTCAGCAGGCTTCTGATGGCTGATTCTTAGTGGGAAACGGACTTCACTGAATGTGGTATACTGTTCATTGGTTGTTTATATTCATGCCTTTCACTGCTTCTAATTCTACTGTTAAGTTTAACCGTGTTTTTAATTTTTGTATATGAATTTTAAAGCTCTATCTGTTTCAACCTTTGTAAGTTGCCTTGAGTCCCACACTTGGGAAAAGTGTGATATATTTCTTGTTTAGGCCTTGATCTAAAAGTCTTCTTTAAAATGTTAGATATGATTTGGCCTGTATTGGTGCCATCTGTGCCCTCCTAGCAGAATCTGTAGAGCTGTTCTTCTGATTTTACCAAAAAGGGTACAAGACAAGGTCATACAGCTGTTGAAATCTGTAGTGTAGTTTCACTTCTAGCGTATCTATTTTTGATGCACGCTTGCTATTTGAAACATGACTGATCACATCATGCTATTTTAAAAGTTTTCCCTTTGTGAGCTGTGGCATACCAATGTTTTGAACATGTAAAATATTAGAAGTACTTTTGGTATCAGTGATACTACATCAGTAGATGTTTAAAATTTAACATGTTGGACCTTGCCCAAATCTGTTAGTTAACTTCAACACCAAAGCATTTAACAAGTTTTTCTGATAACATTTTTTCCAGATGACAGCAATGCACTTGACATTGGTTTACCACTTCCATGAGTTTAAGTGGTGACAATCACCCTTAGTTTATTATCTGCAAAAAATGATGAAAAATGGAATTAAATGTTCTTACAGCAATGTTAAGTATAAAGCATCTTAAACTAGAAATAATGTTCTGCACTCCTTTTGAGTCTCCAACCACTAATTTATCTAACATTCTGCAAATGGATGTAATATGTAGCATGTAACAGGATACAACATGAACTATGCAACCCCAGAGTTATTAGGAGAATCCCTACTCTTTATCCTGGAGGCATATAAAAACCCATTAGCTCTTTTCTTCAAGAGCAAGAATGAAATATGACTTTCACTAGGATGTGGAAATCAACAATAAAACTCTAAACCCGTGTCAGAAGTATCCAAGGTTTGGAAAATACTGCCTACTTCGCTCATTGTTGCAGTTCTTTCCTAAGTCCACTTATACAGACAGGATGCTGATGCAGAAGCAAGAGAAAGAATACATGCCTTCAACTTTCCACTGGTTGCTTCATCCCTCTTGCTTGTGGGTAACATGCAAACTGCATCTGAAGGTTCTGTTTCATAAGACATACATGGAGGAAGAGGGGCTGTAGTGTACTACACTCCAAAGCACTCTGACTGACATCCTGGAGACCTTTTTCTCATAAGAGGGCTTGTTTCTTCAGCTGCAAAGCACTTCTAAGAGGTATCTTTAAGATAATCACTCCTGTTTGTATCTTCCTTGGGTTATCTTCTTTTGCATTTCAATGGAAAGTGAATTTTGAAAAGTTCTGATGGCCTTTGTTATCTGTTACCATCCAGTTGAGGAGGAATTAATCAGAAAAGAAACAATTACAGAGCCAATGTGAATAAAAACAAACCTTTAATAATGTACAACAGAAAATTGGACAGCCTCTTTCTTATATTAAAACAAAAGATTTCTTTCCTATATTACATGTATTTACATTTGCATACTGAAGAGGTAAAGTGTCTAAGTGGCTATTTTACAGTCTTTTTCTAATAAAACATACAAAACCTGAAACAATATAAAGATCAACTAGGAGCCAGGGACAGACTGACAAAACAGAGGGAAGAAGGTGTGGTGACAGACAACAGTACTAATAATAATTTATTCTGAAGCCAGTGTGCTACCTGCCGAAGAACTTCCACCTTCCACCATTAAATTTGAAAAAAGATTAAACAAACTCTTTTTCCCCTTGGAAGTTTGATATTGCCAGACTACTCAAATACAGGATGCCAAGATAAAGTCTGGTTGGTTATTACCCAAATAGAATTGAGAAATGGAATTCCACTGCATGGAATTGGGTTACTGTGATCACTGGACTAAAAATAAAATTAAAAAAACAAAAACAAAAACAAAACACAGATGTTTGGCTAAAACTACTGTTCTCTATTATTCTCCTAGATACCCTTGGCTAGTGTTTAAAATGATTTTGGCTCATAGCTGCAAAGTTACACATTACTCCCAATTTTCTATATTTTCACATGTTTAGAAGAGAAAACCATGCAATGACTAGCATAATTGGGTTTGTCTGTAGACATAAGACACTGTTCCACCATATTTTTGTAAACGATGAAGTGAAAGCAAGAAAATTTGACCCTACAGCTAACTCCCACATGGCACTGGCCATTCCTCTATTACGTTTTGCAAATGAGAAATGTCCTGAGTACCTAGTCATTCCCCTGTAGAAATGTACTGAGGCCTTTTAGTATTTTTCAGTAACTGTCTTGCTCTTCTTCTCGATATGGTTGCAGACTGGGAGTGAGCAAACTGACTCTGCTGTTTCTGCTCCAAACCTTTTTGGAGAAAGAATGATCAAAAACAGACAAACAAGGATCATTCATCTTCTCACAGACTAGTTGTGCATACACAAAGATGCTTTATACTAACAACAAGTATCTGTGATACTGATGACATCTCTTAGAAGCAATGCAACAGAGGAGATAACTGGTGATGACATTCCTATATAGACAATGTGTGAGTACTCATGGCATGTGAGTAGTATGGTGTTTTAAGACATCAATTAGATGAATTACACTCCAGTTCAAACTGCCTTAACCTGAAAGCATATTCTGCTGATCTGAACAGAATCTACTTCTAGGCTGTTCACTTACATTACAGTAAGAGCACAAGGGAGAGAGCACAAACCAGAAACATGACACATGATCTGGAAAATTCATGTCTTGGGGGAAACATCTAAAGGAATGTGTCTGCGAGAAAGATGGGCCTTTGAGCCCATCCGTTTCTCAATCCCAACTACTTTCCTATTTCTTCAAATACTTTTACACCAAGGAATTCTAGCAGTGCAATGGCTCTTTAGATTTTCTTTTGATTTAAACAAAGGCGTGTTCAACAATGGAATTATGAGCACATGAATGTCCATTACTCTCCACTAGATTTAAATCTTTCTTATGTATGTTCTTAGATTTCCAATGTCAGCAACCAAAATACATACAACCATTTCTCGTTAATGGAAAATGCACCATCTAGAAAAATCTAGAGAAACTTCAAGTTTCATTCCATCTTAGATGTAAAATGAAGGGATGTTTTGCTTAAGCTGTGTCCCTTTGCAGGAAGTGTGTGGTACCCTCTGGCTCAGAAATGATCAAACAATTCACTGAGGAAGGCATGTTTTACAATCAGAGGCACAAACTCTGCACCTCCTTCCATAAATAGTAGCACCTGAGATTTTCAACACACACCCTGGGAGGAAATAACAGCTTGCTTCGAACCAAAACGAGAATGTCAAATTGACAATACACTACATGACTCATCAACCTTACACATGTCTACAATTGAGGACACAAGAGAAAGGGACAGGGAGGGAAGGGGGAGAAATACACATTGAGACAAACATCCACACAAACACTGACAGCAAACACAGAATGTTTTATATTCTTAAAAACATCCTGACTCAGAGTGGAGACACCTCCCTCAGACATCAGGGCTCATGATTTGAGTAGAAACAGTTCCAGTGTAAAATTGAGCTGTGTGCATTTTTTCAGTTTTTTTTTGCAGTGATTTCTTTATAAACAGAATGAGAGGTAATTCTCCATTTTACTTCTCTTATAAAGAATAGTAAAAAAAGTTAAAATCCAGACCCGCCCATTAAAATAAGAATTAAACAAAATTAATCAAATCACTCCAGTTAAAAGTTATGGCTTCAGGAGTTATCTACCACAAACACCCAACCCAACCCACACACAATGGAGTTTTAATGCATTATTTGCACCGTAATACAGTCTCAGGCTGTTCCTAACACAAATGTGACAGCCAAATCAGTCTTACTACACCCTGATCATTTAACTGAAACAAAATGCATGCAGTTAATCCTTTCCCAACTTTTCCCCACCCCCTCCCCAAGTGACTCAATAGTCACTCCCAAGAATATGGGAGACCATATATATATGTATATATATATGTATATATTTACACACACACACTCACATTTAAAAAAATGGTTTTGTAGCCATCATTCCTCAATGAACAAATCTTGCCAGAAAGTCTACGAAAGTATGTTTCTGCATACTGGCTTCATTCTTTTGAGAAATTTAAAATGCTAGAGTTGCTTTGCCAAAGGCACCTTGAGAAATGGAAGGGCAATGATCCTATCAGTCAGCGTCTTCCTTCTGCCCTTCTTTTGCCATACTTCCTTTATAGTGGGACCAGCACCAATTTCAGCTGATGTTCAGTCCTTCTGAAGATCACTCTGCTTGCTAGACAACGGTGGCTGCCTAGCACATTACTGCTCCAAGGGAATCTTGCAACTAAACAACAAAATCTTTTCCCTGTGTTGCAAAGGAGGGAGGGATGGCAGTGAAACAATTTGTGTAGTGCCCTGGTAGGTCTAACAACTGGCAGTGCACACCCCTCTCCCTCCTTGGTGAAAAGACAGATAGCTAATGTTCAACTAATGGACGAAGAGGGCAAGAGCACCTGCACATCACAAGGGGTCACTAAACTTTTCACATGCACAGGAGCACAAGCGGGCACAATACATACCTAGGAGGCACAGGGACACATACCTTTGCACATGCACACATTGCTGAAGACTAACGGCTGTGCTGACTTCTGATCTGTCAAGCTAGAAAAGGCCCAAGCACTTCACACAGCCAGACAGGGCGCACACAGGATGTGTGTGTACATGTCCAGTCCTTAAGAACCTCCTCCCTCCCCACAACAGATCTTTCAGTGCATAAGAAAGTCATTTCCTCTCCCAAGCTAGAAGGATTTCCCCAACCAGCAGGTCACTAGAATTTACAGGGATTTCCACCAGAGAAGCAAAGGTTGCAGTTGTGGCCAACATCCTCCTATACAACCCCCTCTTCACACTTTCAGGAGGCAATTAGAAAAAGATGCAGTTTGCTCCAGAACCGGGAAGAGAGCTTAGTCTGTGCAGTCCACCCTCCTCACCTAACCACCTGTTGTCCAGTTGATAGCAGCAGGCTGTACAGAAATACGAGGTAGGCCTTCTTCACCACATATCAGTTCTAGCATGGCAGCTTTTGTGCAGTTTCCTCTGGATAGGGCTTGCAGACTAAATTTTCACATCTTCTTGGACGCTGAGCTGAGAAAGAGTTTTCTTGATGCGCAAGGCTGTTAACCGTGCTGCCCCATTAGCATACCAGCACTCTCGCATCATTTTCCCCATTACGCGTAAAGCCTAAGGAGAGAGAGAGAGAGATGCAGAGTCAGGGATTTCTCTGCAGCACATCACAACCAATGGTTTACTTTTCTGGCAACTAAATGCTTGTGCTTTGATGATATGTTCTTTGTATTTTCAGGAAACACAGAGCACAAAGATATCCCACGGAGCACAAAGATAATGTGACTTCCTTAGTTTACTCTACTACAGACAAAGGATATTTTTTTATCCCTGAGAACAGTGATTTTCAGTCATTTTATCCACTTATTGGAGCACCAGAGACAGTTCCCCCTGTATTAACTGGCTTTTCTTCACTACTGGGACTAAAACCCCATTTGTATACTGGTGAGTGTGAGCATTCTGGTGAAATCTTTGCCATATTAAATCTATTGACAAGCTGCACTGCTACTGGATACAATTCTGAAAAGCACTAGGGATATTGTAATTGCACAGTGGTCATGGCTAATTTAATGAGCTGTTATCTAATCTTATTAATTAGGCTGCATCAAATAGCAAGATGGTCAAGCAAGTATTCTTCCACACACTCAGATCAACTTTAGTATGCCATCAAAACATTTTAAATGACCAATATGAAATTGCATACTAATTCAGGATTCACGTGGTGACTAAGAGTTCAGAGAACTGCTGTTCTTACATTTATTCTCCTGCCTGGACTACAGAAAACTGACTGTAAAAAAGGAGCCTAATGTTTGTTCATCATCACTCAAAGGAAGCACAACTTAAAGTTTCACAGTTACAATAAGACAATAATCTCCCAGTTAGCCATCCGTTTTTAGCATCTGTGAGCTCTGCCTTCTATTGGTTCATTTCAGTAAAAATCACCCCAGTTTTCTTCAAACAAAATTGCCTGTTGAACCAAAAGTCAAGGCAAGAACTGTAATGCAACAGATATGCATTATAAGCTACAGAAATGATCAGTATGTGGATTACTTTATGGATTGCCACAAACTGGCCAGTAGGCCTTTTTCCACTAACAACAAGAAAGCACTTCTACACTCTGTAAGGTGAAAAGAGAAGCCACCTACTTTCAGGATTGTTTGTAACTGGACTTCTTATGCAACAAGTGTTGCTGAACAACAGCATGCTATAGCTTCCCTTTCATGCCTGAACTAAATGGGACAACTGCTTTATAAAAAGTATTTTTTTGTCCTCCTTCTTTTGTGTTTAGTGTTCAAAAGAAACAATACCTCATAACTCTGCCACCAATTGGGAATGTTGGGCCGCAGCTTCTGGTCACATACAACCTTTCTCATTTCTTCGATGGAAGGGTCAGAGGGCACAAGATCATAGTATGGGAGCTGATACTCTTCATGAATACCTAAAAGGTAGAGGAAACAGGAGAAGAGCGGCTCAGATTGTCATTCTACCTACTTCCATTTCCTGTAGACACAGAAGCCCCATATTGTTTAATCTTATACTTCGGGCTGAAACAACTGTATGCAAAAGCAATCTACAAATTTGTAGGATTGGCATCATAAAATTTGGACTTTAACAGAACATCTGCTGGCTGCTAATCCCAACATATTTGTTTTCATTAAAAAAGGACAAGAAAACATGAGGGAGACCCTAAAACTATATGGGCTACATTAAAATATTTATGACTGGAACAAGAAGCAATCAAAAAATAACAATTCTAGTACATTACTGTGCCAGATTACAAAATATGGATTTCCAATAAGCTCAAGAAAAACACACTTCTACACACTTTTGCAAAATATATCTACAAAAGCAGGAAAAAGATTACCTACTATCCTACTCTGATTTTTGTTCCAAAAGTTAAGACCATTAATATTCCTCAGGTTAATATACCATTCCCCTCCTTTTAGGACTATAAAGTTTTCCTCATATTTAGCCTACGTTATTCTTGCTGTCACAATCATCCAAACATTTCTTCCTTTTTTTTCCTTTTTCTACTAAAACAGGAGATAAGATCCTGCCATCCAGTATGTCTTTACTGAAATGTAACACCCACAGTTTTAATATTGTCTTCCAATGTCCTGTAGAATAATCACAACAGAACTCACAATTCATCAAAAGTATCCTATTATTCTCATTCACATTCATTTTTGTTGCAGTGACTGGAGTTTGATACTACTGGTACATTGTTTTAAAGTAAGTTTCCCTGATGTAACATTTTAAAATAGGCTTTCTATAGTGAAGAATGCATGTCACATTTACTGACTTTTACCCGCAAGTTTCTGTCTTTCAACGAAATCTCCAACTGGAGGTTAGCTGGCCAATTTGTGTGCCAGATTACTTTTTTAAAACACATAACAAGTCATGGTGTAGTGGTCTAAACATTAGGCTATCATCCTGGAGACCAGTGTCTGATTACCCACTCGGCCATGGAAACAAACCCCTAGGAGACCTTGGACAAGTCACACATTCTCAGCCCAATAAACTCTCACAATAGGTTCGCCTTAGGGTGTCATAAGTCAGAAATGACTTGAAGGCACACAATAACAACAAGGCAATACCTTTGTGAAAGGACTTTGGGTATGTTTCTCTCCCCTGGCCCATCTGCATTAGCTCTCTTCAGTTATCCCTGTTCTTATCTCACCTCATTTTTTTTTTAAAAGAAGATCCAACCCCCTAATTTGTGGATACACAAAAGACACAAAGACTACAGCTTCATGGCCACAGAAAAAAAGTATAGAGGTATGGAGGATTCAGGATACCAAATGTTCCTGTACTTATTCCATAACCCAAGAAATTATACTGTTCTGTAGAGATTTTCCTAGGTCAACAAGTCAGGCAAAGTGTAGCTTGTAGGCTACGTGTGGCCTCTGAAGGTCACTTCTATAGCAATGTCATGCTGACTCCCCCACTTCAACAGTCGCTTTTGCTGTATTATAACCTTCTCCCCCAATAATGAAACCCAGAAGTGGATTTTCAGCCACTTTTAGTTTTTATGTGTGTCATTTTTGCATTTTGAGAGCTGGTGTGATCCATGGTGTGTCCTGCAGGGCGGGTGGGAGATTGGCCTATGAACTTGGTAAATTTACCCACCTGCTCTAAGTAATTATCAGAGGAATATTCGAAGACAAATACCTGTTTTATCTTTGTTGCTTCTGATAGTCAACTGTCTTCTATGCCATACTGCTAACCAATTTAGAAAATTTGCATTTAGCATTAGAAAAAATTTAGAATTATTGAATTGCTTTTGTTTTTTATCAAAATTTTAGCTGTTCCTTCTAAAATTGCTTTAAATGCATTGGTCTCTGTTACTACTATTAGAATATTGTAGGTCCTCCCCATTTGCGGGGGATACGAAAACAGAACCCCTGCGAAAGTGAAAACACAGCAAATAACCATGAGCCCCCACCCATGCAATTGCATGGGTGGGGGCCACAGGAGAGAGGCGGTGGGAAAGGATCTTCTTTTCTTAGCTTTCTTGCCACCCCACCCATGTGATCTGAATCGCGTGCGTGGCAGGGCGCGGGAAGAGCCAGCAGGGAAACATTTTCCCTGCTTGGCTTGGTGGCATGGGAGAGTGGGCAAAAAAGGTCTTCCCTGCTTAGCTTTCTCACCACTCCCACCCACAAAATCACACGGGTGAGGGTGGCGCGGGAGAGAGCAGGCGGGGAAACATCTTCCCCGCTTGGGTCTCCCACTGCCCTCACCTACACAATCAGGTGGGCAGCAGTGGCAGGAGAACATGGGGTGGGATTTTCCCTCCCCTTCACTCTCTTGCCTGCTGCAAGGGCAATTGCGCCGGCAGCTGTGGGCAGGAGGGGGGAGGCCAGTGGGTACAGCGAATAATCGAACCTGAGAATGTGGGGGAGAACTGTATTTTGAAAAACAACATTTATTTTGGATAAAATATTCATTTTAATAATTCTAAATATCCAATATAACTGTAACTTATTCTATTTCTTCAATTCTGACTTTACTTTTCCTTTCAATTTATCAAACTAAATTTAAACAAATCCATGTTCATTTTATAAAAATGTACTTCCAGGTAACATACTGGTTTATTCCTAATCATCCAAACTGTTGTTTAAAGTTAGTCACTTCTTCTGATGAGAAAGATCACTAGAAATGTCTTATCGATTTTTTTTTTATCCCTTTTATCCACATCTTTGCATAAGGTTTTCACTGAGCAAATGCCTCAGCCATTTCCAGAGCTCCCCACCTCCTGTATTACACATCTACTTTCACCCAATAAAGTAATTAAATTATCCTCAGTCCAAAACAGAAGACAATGATAAAAAAAGAAGAACAGGTTGCTTACCTGTAACTGTGGTTCTTCGAGTGGTCATCTGTGCCCTCACACATCTGGGATGATTGTGCCTGCGCAGTTTCCCACCTGAAGTTCAAAAGCTCTGTAGCTTGGCAGGAGGCCCCGCCCCTTCCTGTATACAGTGCACACTCGGGCCCGCCAAGCTATCTTCCCCTCAGTTTCGAGTCCGCCAGGCACAGTGACCTGGTCATAAAGAGGAGAGGTTAGGCGGGTGTGTGTGAGGGCACAGATGACCACTTGAAGAACTGCAGTTACAGGTAAGCAACCTGTTCTTCGTGGTCTCTGTGCCTCACACACCTGGGTGACTGAAGAGCTTACCATGGAAGCGGGACAGGTCACTGCATGATGGAAGACAAGACTGCTCCGTCGAATTGCGCATCGTTTCGTGCCCTGCAATCCAGTCTGTAGTGGCGGATGAATGTGGACAGTTGCGCCCAAGTAGCTACTTGCCTTGCATAGTTCCTGGAGGGGCAGGCCTGCCAGTGCCGCCGAGGAGGTTGAGATTGCTCTGCTGGAATGTGCCTGTAGGCACTCAGAGATCGGTTGTCTAGCCAGCTGGTAAGCTATGACAATCGTTTCCACTACTTATTTGGAAACGCGTTGATTGGAGACCTTCTGGCCTCTTCTTCTACCTCCATAGCAGATAAAGAGACTGGTAGATCGCCGGTAGGCAGCTGATCTGTGTTTGTAGAATGCCAGTGCCCTCTGTATATCCAGTGTGTGGAGGGACTTTTCTAGAGCCGATGTCGGCTGTGGGAAGAAGTTCAAGAGAATAATGTCCTGTCCAAAGTGGAACTCTGAAACAATCTTGGGTAGGAAAGTGATGTCTGGTCGAAGGACCATCTTGTCCTTGCGGAAAGTGAGATAAGGCTCATCCACATGGAGGGCTGCCAATTCTGAGGTATGCTGTGCCGAAGTTGCTGCCACAAGAAATACTGTCTTAAGGGTGAGGAGGCGCTCATCCACCGACGCGAGGGGTCTGAAGGGATGCCTAAGAAGCTGGGCAAGGACGAGGGACAGTGACCATGCAGGAATAGGTGGTGTAGAGATGCGTGAGGCCCTTGAAAAAGCGCTTGATGACAGGGCCTCTGAATAGAGTGTTGCCAGAAGGGTCAGCTGGCTGGTATGCTACAATAGCTGCCAGGTAGACCCTGAAGGACGACAGGGCAAGGCCCTTCTTCTTCTTGATGTCCAGCAAGAAGTGGAGAGCTGTGTCAGTGGAGGTGGGGACCGCTACTAGGGAGTGTGAGGATGTGAAGTCAAGGACTTCTGCCACTTGTACGCCTACGACCTCTTGGTTGAGGGTTTTCTGGAGGCTTTGAGGACATCAAGGATGGACTGAGGCATCATGGATGGATCCTCCACGCTGTTAGGCACAGGAAGTGTGCGTCTGGATGGAGGACCCAGCCTTCTGAGTGGGATAGGAGATACCAGGATGTTGGGAGGCGAATGTAGTGACCTCTGGATAATTCAAGGAGGGGGCCAAACCACGCCTGACAGGGCCAGAAGGGCATCACTACGATTGTGTCTGATTGGTCTATCGCTAACTTCGCTATCACTCTTGGGATGAGGGGAAATGGTAGAGTAGTCCTCCCAACCATTCGAAGAGAAACGCATCCCTCAGTGACTCCCTGGAGACTCCTGCCTATGAGCAGAACTGGCTGCACTCAGTGTTCTGGCTCGAGGCGAAAAGGTCCACTTCCGGGTGACCCCAGCGCTGGGTGATGGCCTTGAATGCTTGAGCTGACAGGGACCACTCGTGTTGCAGTTCCTTGGCCCTGCTGAGCCTGTCTGCTACTATGTTATCAATCCCCACAAGGTGGATTGCGATCGGTTGTATTTCCCTGAGGGAGCAACAGGATCAAAATTTGAGGGCAATGTCCAGGAGTGTTGTTGATCGGGTTCCTCCCTGACGGCTGATGTAGCACACTGCCATTGTGTTGCTGGAAACCACTTGGACAATTTTGCCTGTGAGATGGTCTTTGAATGAGCAGAAGGCTTTGAGGACCGCTAGAAGCTCCAAGGCATTTATGTGCAGCTCCTTCTCCTTGTCTTGCCAGTGGCCATGTGTCCAGAGCTGGCAGCAGTGAGCTCCCCAACCTGTTTCCGACGTGTCCGTAGTGACCATCACAGTGGGCTGTGGTGTTTTGAATGGCACGCCCTTCAGTAGATTGTGTTCTGACATCCACAACTGTGAGGTCTCCCTGATTTGGGACAGAATGGTCAGCCATTTGCCTTGACTGTATCTTGAAGTTCCTTGTGAACCACCACTGAAGAGGGTGCATGTGCAGCTTGGCTAATGAAATAACCATTGTTGTAGCTTCCATAAGGCCCAGGAGGCGCTGTACATTTCTTGCTGTCTGCCTGCGCCTGACTGCTGACCTGCGGGCTGCCTGCTGTAACATTCTCATCCTTGGGAGAGGTAGAAAAGCTTTGGCTTGGATTGAGTCTAGGGATGCTCCGATGAAGTCTATACAATGCATCAAGGCAAGGACAGACTTCTTTGGGTTGATGCGGAGTCGCAGCCGTGCTAACAGTGAAAGCGTTGTGTGAAGGTCTCTGTACAGTTTGGTTTTGCAGGATGCCACAGCAGCCAATCATCAAGGTAAGGATAAACCACAACACCCAGAGTCCTGAGATGGGCGACCATCACCGCCACACACTTGGTGAACACCCTGGGGGTCACTGCTGGCCCGAAGGGCAACACCTTCTACTGGTAAAGGTTGTTCCCAATCGTGAATCGCAGGAATCTTCTGTGAGCTGGCTTGATCGAGATATGGAAGTACGCATCTTGGAAGTTAATGGAAGCGACCCAGTCTCCCTTCCTGAGGAAAGGAAGAATGGTCGCTATGGTGACCATCTTGAATCTGTGTGGACGGATGTAAGAGTTGATGCCCCTGAGGTTCAATATTGGGCGGAGGCTGAGGAGGGTGCTGATTTCCTCCACCAGAGCCAGTTGTGGAGGGGTGGAACAAAAAAAGGCAACGGGCAGAATATCTGAAAATTCTATGGCGTAGCCTCTCCTGACTATGGTCAGTACCCATGAGTCCAAGGTGATGCTCCACCAGGCATGGAAATAGGCAGATAGGTTGGGGGCCTCCAGCATGGTGGTGTGGTGGTTTAAGGTGGTTGGCTCTAATGGCGGTGTCCTGTGGTGGGAGTCAGAATCTCAACTTCAGTGATGTGGGGGGCTTCTTGGAGGTCTGGGGGCGCTGCTGGCAAAAGGGCCTGCGTGAGAAGGCCAAGTATGACGATGCTGTCCGAAAGGACCTGGTCAGTGATCTAGATCTGAAGGAGGAGGACTGTCTGTGCCAAGAGGACCTTGGGGGTCGCGGGTGTTGCTGTTGCTGGTGTATGCCCATCTTCTTTGCCAACATCCTCACTTTCGAGAGTTGCTCCATCGCCTCATTGGTAGAGGTGTGAAAGAGCCCTTGGCCATCAAATGGGAGGTCTTCTATTCGCCTCCATGTATCCTCTGATAGGCCGGCAGAGCGCAACCATGTGAAGCGTCTTAGGGCGAGAGCTCCCATCATGAATCTCCCTGAGCCTTCTGCCCCATGGCGTGCTGACTGAATCTGCTGAGCAACAAGAGCCTGAGCCTCCTGACAGACACACAGAGCAGCAGCCCTATCCTCTTCCAACATGCAGGAGATGAACAGGAGGATGGTGTCCCATAGTGCCTTTTGGTATGCTGCCATAAGCACCTCCATATTGGATACTCTGGCGGCTAGTGTCGCTGCAGCATAGAACCTTCTGCTGAAAATGTCCAGGCACTTACCCTCACGGTCGGGAGGAGTAGATCACGGTTTCTGCCCTCCTTTCATCTGCGCTGCCTCCATGATGATTGAGTTAAGAGTTGGATGGTTGAACAAGTACTCCACATCATTCTGTTGGATGTGGTATACTTGTTCCAGCCTCCTTTCAGTGGGAGGCAATGATGCTGGTCGGGCCCATGGCTGCTTCATGACCTCCTGCAGCGTAGGGAGGTAGGGGATAGTGGCTGGTGTGATGTCCACCATCTGGAAAACTGGATCCGCAGCCGTGACCTTCAGGGTGGAGGTATTGAGTCCCACAGCCTTGGCCATCTGGAGAATGATGTCAGCGAAGTGCCTGGTGTCCTCCGGAGGGGAGTCTGAGTCTGTCTCCAGTATCCCCGTTGGTGGTGACGAGGTCTCCGGGATGTGCTGTTTGTCAGTCTCCTGGTCTGACTCTTCCTCCGATGATCCTGCTTAGAGAGTTTCCAGGGTGGGCGGTGTTGGAGGCGCAGGCCAGTCACCATGGCAGGCACTGATTGTGGTGCAAGGGACGCCCAGTGGATGGAGGCAGTGACTGTGGTTGGCTGTGTCCCTGTTGGAGCTGCAGCTGTCTGACTTCGACCCGTTTTGGTGCCCATCCCGTGGCAAGGAGTCCCAGCCAGGCAGAAGCGAGATGGAACGCGGTGGGAACGGAGCTAGCGGTGGTGAAGCTTCATCCGGCTCAGGCACATCATATCCCCATGAGAATGATCTTGAACGCCAGGAGCGGCTTCGAGAATGTGTGAGGGACTGGTCTCAGGAGCGGTACGATACCATGCGTTGGTACCGAGATGGCGATCATGATCAAAACCAAGAATAGCTTCGGTACCGTGATCGGGATCGAGACCGGTGGTGTCGATGCCGTCCATCTCTTCAGCTTGAGGACCTAGAGGAGGGTCGGTACCGAGCAAATTCGGGAATGTCTCCTCTGTAGCGTCTATCATGGTACCTGTCCCTGTACAATGGTGAGTAGGAGGGGTACAGTCGTGGTGCTTCTCTCCAGGTGATGTCGTGCCAGTACCAATGGATGTACAAGGCCAATGTGAAGACTGATGACTCCCTTAGTCTGACTTGGTGCCTGGGTGATGGGAGGGCCTTGGACAGGAGGCTGTGCCCTTGCTCGTGGTGGTGCTGCCGGGAGCAAGACCTGGAGCGGTAGCGGCAGGACTCCTCTGCGGTGGCTGGTTTGCTTCCTCTCGTCGGTGTTGGGTGTTCCACCTCAAGCAGTGGCGGAGGAAGGTCAGTGAGTATCAACGATGGTGACTGGGACGGCTCCCTGGGTGGGTTGGGGAGCATGGGTAGAGGCTCCTCCTGATTGTGTTCTTCTGGGTGGCTACTGCAAGAGCTGGTGCCTTCATGCCCAGGTGCTTCTCCTTGTCCTCCTTCTTTTTCTGGCAAGAGGGTGAAGCTTCATCTTCAGCTCTGTGCTTCACTTTCAAGCCTTTCTGAAGCCACAGCATGGGGGAACCAGTCTGCGAGCAACCTTTCTGGTGCCTGGTCCCATCAGTACCGACGTCACTGCAGTCAGTGTCGATGTCAAGGATGCGGTGGTTAGCGAAGTGGGTGCACCTGAGGTTGGCATTGAGGTCTCTGCCAGCTTCAGTACCGAGGGCACTTTGGCGGGGCTAGCTGGTTCCCACTTGGAGTGCATTCTTTTCACCGTCATTTGGGAGGCCTCCCCTTTCAGATATTGCTCCTAACAGTACAACTGGAGGTGGGACGCCTTGTTCTTCAGGGTCTGTGACGTAAATTGTCTGCAGATCTTGCAACAGCTCACGTTGTGCTCCTCGTCAAGGCAGTAGAGGCACAAGTCGTGAGTGTTCAAAAGAGAGACTTTGTGTTTACAAGACATGCAAAGTTTGAAGAGAGAAGTAGAGGCCGTGTGGCTGGAGCAGGGAGTAGAAGGGGAATTTTTCTTTTTAGAGGAGGAAAGAGAGGACAGAAAGTTTGCAATGAAGACAGGGTGAAAGATGAAGAGTGTGGGGAGAGAAGAGAGAAAAAGGAACAAACTCACAGTTGAAGGAAGGAAGGTAGCTACAAGCTTCTGAACCATGAAGCGTCTGCTATGGCAGACGGAAAGAAACTGAGGGGAAGGTACCTGGGCAGGCCTGAGTGTGCGCAGTACACAGGAAAGGGCAGGGCCTCTCGCCAAGCTATCGAGCTTTTGAACTTCCAGTGAGGATCTGTGCAGGCATGATCAACCCAGGTGCGTGAGGCACAGAGACCACAAAGAAGAATCTAAATTATAATCCTCACCACTGGACAATTTAAATGCTGTGCAAATTGTTGTTTATTCCAGAATAAATTTTGTGGTCACACTGAAATGTCAAGAGATTATTTTATTAGTGAATCAGTGCATCCAAGTAAATACAGGCAACCATTTCAAGCTCCTCCAGAACCACGACTCTGTCACCAGAACAAAGGTCAGTAATTCCAATCAAATCCATTAAGAAGAGTGTGATGGAAATGCTGACTCAGTGGGAACAAAGTGATCCTCAAAATCAGCAAGACTACCTCCTTTTTCAAAGAACACAAATCAGCAGTTTCCCACTCCTCCCATCACATCTCTGGCTTACTGTAACACCAAGTTACTTCCCTTTTAAAGTTTCATGCATTTGGATGACGTTGCTGTATTCCAGCACTTGAAGACAACGGCAATTTTCTTAACGTCTATGTGGACAGGGGAAAAAAGTCTATTACCTCCTGAGTTACATCTACGAGCAATCTCCCAGTAAACCAGGCCCAGAGCATAGATATCGGCACATTTAAACGAATCAAAATGCTTCATGTTTATAGTTTCATCAAGAACCTCAGGGGCCATGTAACTGAAACAACAAAAATAAAGAACCACCATATTAATTGCTATGGGATCTACTGGGGGCAAACACACACAAATACATACACATACACTGTTCTCTATATGTACACTTTTCTACATCATTTCCAAGGCACTTATTTTAAGTAAGATGATTTAGGAATACTATTATGGTGCTAAAGTGTATTACAGAAACATATCTGCTGAAATATGACTCAGTAACTCTCATGAAAATTCTGGTTCTTTGATTAAAATAGCCAATCTCTTAATCTTAAAATTAATTACATTTCCATAAAAAAGTTGCCAAGATGATACAAAACAACCACACCTAGCAGCATCCCAACCATCTCATAATATCAAGATTTAATGTTGGGATGACTCTGGGAAAGCCAAAATTTGTTTCATTTGGGGAAAAAAAAATAACCTAAGTGTATATTCTCTTTCTATTAATGCAGACAGAACAAAGAAGTAGCTGTTGAAATATTGTACTACATGAACATCTAAAGCCAGATTACAATTAAATAAACTTAGTAATTTTGCATATTAACAGATGTATTATAGTTCCACAATAGTGGTCATCTAATTTGTTTTCATCTCTGTATCAATATCAAACCTGCTGATGATTCAGATGTCTTTACAGTTGTTCTAAACAAGTTAGCACTTAAAATATTTTTTCCTGGTCAAATGCCCAACCCTAATATTTCATGTGGACAAAATTAATTGGCAAATGGATAGCAAGTATTTGGCAAACAGAAAAACAGTTCCTCAACATTAAATAGCCAAGGAGCAAAGAAGAAAAGGGGAAAGTATACAGGAATTGTTTGCAATGACTTTGACTGCGTCTTTGCTGATATCCAGATCAGGACATCCACTATTTCCTTACCGTTTTGTTCCAACCCTCTGATTGGGAGCGATGTCAATTGTATCAGTAACAGAGTCATGGCGGACAGCTAAACCCAGGTCTGCAATGGCACATGTTCCATTTTTCTTCACTAGTATATTCTTGGACTTCAAGTCTCGGTGTGCGATCCCAGGCTTTCCTAACAAAACACAAAGAGAGAGAGTGCCACCCCGTCATTCACAAAAAATTTGCTAAAAGTAAAGAAAAAAGAAGGGGTACCACCAAAAATGCCACTAAACACAATCAGTTTTACAGTGCCATAATCCTGAAGACAGAAGCAAGACCTTTTATCAAACTTACTTTATCTACTTTGGCAAGGACACAAACTGACCAGGTTCTCAACAATCAGTTTGTTCTTGTAAAGACAGTTGCCCACTAGGGACATACATCTCGCATCTTCTTGGGGCATTTGAAGCATCTGTTCTTCCTTCAGGTCCTCCCTTCTTTGGTACAATAATCCTGGTTATACAAGCCCCTATTACAGTGAACTATAGTTTAATGTCATTTTATTAACTAGGATCTTGAACTATGTGTGCTTCTAATGTGTATTCCCGGCTGTTAAACTATAGTTTACAAAACGGAAATAAACAGTTCTGGATGCCCATGTATTCCATATCCCCTCAATCAACCAATTTTGGCTTGCCACCTTCTTTGTACCCCATTTGTGCTTTCACCTGAATTTTTTCAGCTCCAATTTGTCAATCATCATAGCAGCTTTATCTATAGAATCTGTTCCTTACCCTGGGTCCCAACAATCTCCATGTGCAGATGTGCTAGTCCACTGGCAGCAGACAGAGCCAATTTAATCATCCCTTCAATGTTTACGGTATATCGGTTGAGGTAATCAAATAAAGAGCCATGCTCATGGTAATCAGAGACCAACCACAATTGAGTCCAAGTGCCATTATCTGTTGACGAGAAAATTAAAGGAGTGTTGAGACTGGGTATGTAACTGTAGGTATCCTTCTTCCAGAACACATTTATGAACAGCAGATGCCATAACCAAGAGACAGAAAATGTAAGGAAGATATATTTAATTTAACTGCATTTGCAAAGGCCCAAACTGCACCACTTCCTATAAGAAATGTCCTCAATTCAGATGCATGTTTCATGATCTAGCTTAGCCTTCTTGTAGGCTTAAATAACTGTAGGAACCTTACAGAACTTTGACCTGGCAATAGCTTCTCTTCACCTCTCAGGAAAATTTAAAAGCCACTGACTGTTGCCAACTTGTCCTATGGCATTGAAACAAACTGGAAATACTTCGAGGAGGAATATACTGTGCAAGATAGGGACAGAGATTAGCTCCAGCACTTTCATTCACATCAGGGAAGACACACTAGATACTGCTGACTATTTTAGCCTCTGGAAAAGGCACCATGTCGCATATTTTGTCTTAAAAACCAACAATAACAATCCCTGGGACACACAGACAGATCTCTGACGTTGCCTGACTTGGGTGGTAAACACCAGGGGGTGGAGGGGTAGTGTATTTCTATCATGTACAGCATTAGTTTAGTTCTGTAATGGGAATAGTTCCAAAATAAAGCGTTCTACTATGGTATTATTATGGCAGAGAAAATTACTGTTGTCCTTGAAGCTCAAAAACAAATACTGTACATTTCATGGGGGGAGCTTGCCACCCCAGTATCCTAAGTCATTTAATTTATTGTAATGTATACAAACACACATCTGGCTATTCAGCAAGAGCTCTACAACGATCTTGAGACTACTCCTACTGAGCCTCCAGCTGCCAGACTTGGACTCTGCACTTTTCTAGAGGAGAACCTCTCTAGGCCAACAGGTGAATGCTGCCTGTTCTGATCTAAAGTTGTTGCTTCTACTATTTTACAAGATTTGGACACCCTGGAAATACAGTAACAGTAGAAATGCAGTTGGATGTAAACTCACATAAATAAGGTTTTAGTTTTGGTGTAAAATCCACCACAGTTCTAACCATATTGCAGCTAGATTATAGCCTACATCAGTCCTGTACAATAATCTAAAGCTACTTTACATAGTCTTTTTGTGGGGAGTTTAGAATGTTCTATGATTACTATAAAGCATAGTTATTCAGCTTTCTGCTGTGTTGGCTTGTGGAGAAATGCCCTGTGGGGCTGCAAAGTTTATTTCTAGCAGCAGTGGAATTAAAGAATGGAAAGCCATTACATAGCAGAAATCAGGAAGAAAAAACTGAGCGTGTCAGGTACAGGTGGAAAGACATAAACTGAACACCAGGTCTACTTATGCAGTAGGAAATGCAGAAACAAATAAGAAGCATAGATTTCTTAAAGATTAGGCCATCTTGGTAGCTCTGATGGCCAGGTTATCAGCTCTGCCAAAAACAACAGACCTCCTTTCTGACACTGTTTGGGCTTTATTCATACATTGAATATACAGACCCAGCCCTATCTGCGGAGTTTGAAATTCAATTCCTGCAAAAGCTTGTTTAGGTTAGCTAATGTAAAAAGTGGCTGATAACAGTGTGAAAAATAAAATGGACCATCTAGACTCTAGAACTTCAAGTTCTGACCAAGCACAGCCATTTCTTCTCTTTCCTACCTGCCAAAAATACCACCTAGAACTACTACTGCTCTATAGAGTATTCCCAAATGTTTCAGAGTCTGAGGAAATAATTCTAGAATGGGAGTGGTGCTGCAAAGTTATTTTCAGAAGATCTCTGTCAAGATTTTTGTATATGTGTGTGTGTGTGAACCAGTCAGGTCCGTCTGGCCCAGAACACAGAAAGGTTAAGAAGCTGCTCTAACCAAATCACTGAACAAGCACCCATGCTGGAAGGAAATGAAAAAATGTGATTTCAGTAACTACCATTACCAGAGATATAGGACGTATTGCTTAAACTATTGGGTATCAATAAATACCCTCAGGTAGAACTTTAACAAGCAACCTATCAAGCATCTAGGCTACAGCTATATTGACATGAAAGGTACTCTGTAATGTCTCTCTTAAATGGGTGCTTGTAAGAGTTATTACTACCTTCTTCTCACTGGCTTGATCCAGAAGGACCTTTCCACCACCTCAACATCCTAGAGACCAAAGGTAATTAATTCAAAGGAAGGGTTTTTTTGTTTGTTTGTTTTGCTTGCATCTTTGAGACTGATTCCCAGAAGCAGCTTATCTCCTTGCCTTTCAGGTCTCTTTCCATGCTGAAATGGCTGGGTAAGCTTTGCATAGGTCCTTTAAAACTCAAATTGCTACAAGTTGAGACTCCAGGCTTCTATTTCTCTTTCATAGACACACACTTCCCAGAATCTGAGATTTTATACAGAGAACCTTCCTAGTCTGTTCTCTCTCTGCTAACGTCCTATTCTGGCTCAGGGCACCTCATTCAATTGGCCCTTCTTGTTTCAATGCTCCCACTAAAACAGTGGTTCTCAACCTGTGGGTCCCCAGATGTTTTTGGACTTCAGCTCCCAGAAGCCCTGAGCATTGACCATAGTGGCTGGGGCTTCTGGGAGCTGAAGTCCACAAACATCTGGGGACCCACAGGTTGAGAACCACTGCACTAAAATGACAAGACTCAGGAAAATCTAGCAAGATTCAAGAGAGGTAATCTTGGTGGTCACACTAAACTATCTTTTTCAGGACTACTGTATTTGCCCACATATAAAACACACCAATGTGTAAGATGCCCCTATTTTCAAACAGTGTTTTTTGGGAAAAAGGGTGAGTCTTACAAATCAACAAATACAGTAGTTTCTTTCTATGTAGCAGCTCCCTCTCCCTCTGCCTCTTCCTTCTTATATGTGGTCCTAGGAAAGATCTTTACTTGAAAACTTGAAAAGGGTGATGGTGCCAGAAAATATATCTTTTTCTAATATATTTGTTAACGGAGAGCTAACAGAGTTTAGTGATTTGAGTGTTGGACTAGAACTCTGGACATAAGGGCTCAAATCCCTGCTCAGCCACGGAAACCTACAGGGTGATCATGGTCAAGTTACACCCTCTCAGCCTCAGAAGAAGGCAATAGCAAACTCCTTCTGGACAAGAAAACACCATGACAGGTTCAACTTAGGGTCACATAAGTCAGAAATGACATGAAGGCACACAATAACAAATGTTTGTTCATCTCATTTCCCCTTCATTTTTTAGAAGGGTCCTTCACGTCCCATAAAAACACAGACCTATATGAACTTCTGCAATCAAAACAGAAATATTAAAAAAGAGGGAAGCTGATGAAAGAACAAAATGGAAGAAGCCTTCAAATGGTTTGGAGAAGGTTTTAAATGTTTTTGTTTACTTATATCCTAGGCCTACTCAACATGGTTGTTTCATTTCGCATGTACACATCTGCTAGCTTTGAATAAACAGTTTGCTGAAATATGTTGAAGTGCTCTTTTTTTGTGTTGTAGGACCCATCCCTATTCTTTCCACGTTATTTCTGCCTCTGGTACCAAATTTTCCATTAAACAATTAATGCCCAGGAATGTACCTACTTTGTTAACTGAGATACATCTATATATAGTTTTTAAATGAATTTTAATTTTTTTTAACTGTGTAAATTGTTTCATTCTTTCTAACTGGCTTTTATATTTCTGTGTTTATTGAAATCTTTATAGTTTTTCATCTGTACTGGTTTTACATATGTTGTTAAATACCTCGAGTCTATTTACTGGGAGAAGGGCGGGATATGAATGAATAAAGTAACAACAAGAACAAGAGAGTATGCCAGTATAGTCTCTATGAGAATGGCATTCCAGAGCCTGGGAGCAGCCACTAAGAAGGCCCTTTTCTGTGTTCCCACCAAACGTACCTGTGAAAGTGGCAGGACAGAGAGCAGGGCATGCCCAGAAATCTCAAAACACAGGGAGTATAGTGCTTCAAATACAGCTGGATTTACCTGTGTGGTCACTGACAGGAACATGTTTCCCTAGCTGTTCTCAGTGGAACAATAAAAAATTCCTTGCATTATGAGGGAATGACAGAAATATTTTTTTGTTCTTGGGAACAGGTGCAGTATATAGAGCTACATTAACTGTGACATTCCACAATAGATGCCCCACTGCCTAAAACTACTCACTGTCTTTAGGGGGGAAAAAAGTCCCTTTGTCTCCCAGCATGTAAAAGTTCATGAACACTGCAAGATACTGTTATCAGCCTAGTCAACAGACACCAGAGGATGTCTTTTGACTACTAAATCAGATTACTAAACTTGCTTTTAACAGAAAGTAACATTTTAAAATACTATAGTTTTAGGCATGCAGATCTTCCGTATGAACTTCACACATCAGTATTCAAAGATACTTGCAACCTATTTACTAGAACACAGAAGAAGGAAGATACCTTTGTTGTCTGCAGCAATAAACCCCAGAATATTCTCATGGCGCAACATAACAGTCTGGTAGATTTCTGCTTCCCTGAACCAGGAGCGTTCTTCTCGAGAAGAGAAGATTTTCACAGCTACATCACCACCACGCCACCGACCACGCCACACTTCCCCAAAACGACCTTTGCCAATTATTTCTTGCAAAACTATTGTTCGAGCCACAGTGCGCTGGACAAAGAGGGGCAAACCTGCCAGCAAAAAATGCAGGTTACAAAAATAGACAAGGCAGACAAAAATCAATATAAACACTGAAGAGTCTGAAAAGTTTTACAAATCTTATTAAGAACCAATGTGGCATTTCTCTCCTACAGATACACAAGTGTGTGGGACCCATCTCAACAGCAAGAGCAGCCACGACATCAAAAATGTATGCTGAAAGCAAGTTGTTTGATGTAGAAAGAGAGCCTTAACTACTGCGGCTAACAACATAGCTTAGACCTTTATTTAGACTAAGCCTCAAGAAACATACCGCAAGAGAGGAAATGTTGAAAAATATCTTGTAGAAAAGCAATGTATACTTGTAGCACAGAATCCAAAACTCCCAGCTGCCAGAAGCAGCTAACAGATTGTATGTGCTCTTAGCCCATATAGTGGCTACGGGTGAAAGGCTGGGAAATACCCAAATTAAATCTGTTTTCAAAAGTACAATCTTGTACAACAGATCATGATATATTGTGGCTGCTGCTAAGTCTTAGTCCTGTATGGGTCAAATGGGGAAGTATCATAAATGACAGTTGTAAAAATTACTGAGGAAAAGGGAAACACTTTGAATGAATTAAACAACAATGTCAGAGCTGACCAAAAATATAAAATTATTACTGCAATAAGATCACACATCAGACTGAATGTAGCTGTGGCAAAATTGTTTTTTAGCCATATTCTGAAGATGAATGCTACATGGCATCCCATATGAAGTATAAGACTGACACATCCTTCTTCGTTTTCCCCCACCCCACTTCAAAAGGAAGGAAACAGAAACAAGTGCTTGCTTTAGACACTGTTTTTGGGAGTGGAATGGGCAACATACAACCAATTAACTGACAAGACAGGCAGAGATAGCCCGTTGGTGATAGCTTAAACATCTATTCTTTGATTCAAGCCCATAATAGTAAGAACCGTTTCAAAATTTCACCAGTTTAAAAGACTTGATTTAATGGGAACATACTGGTTTTTTTTTATAATTCCATTTTAGAGCCATGCCTCTTAGCCTACTAGCATTTGTACCTGAACCAGAGCCAGAGGTAGACAGATCATACACTAGATCTTGTAGGGTTTTGTCCTTGGATAGGCACATCTCACAAGATGGATCCTCCATGTCCAAACGCTGGCGATTGTGGTATACTCGTTGGTGATGGTGAAAGACAGAAACTACTATGATCATAATGACAAACACAAGGAAGACTGGTCCTGCAATCACAGCCACCAGTTCCACAGGTCCCCATCCAGAAGGAGTTTCATCATCTTTTCGATGACCTTGAAAGGACAGAAAGAAAAACTGCCTCAACTTCAAATACAAAACCAACATGGATCCTATGGCCTTTTTTTTTTTTTTAAAGTACTAGACTGAGAGATCTGTGCTTAACAGCTTTGGAGATACACATTAGAGAGCAAGGAAAAACCTCGCAAGAACATACAATGACTATGTGAATAAGCCTTGAGCTCTGGTGCTTTCTCCACCTCTGACATGACCATAAGGACATCTGAGACACTCACTTGTTTTCAACTAACCACAGGCTTTCATTTCATCAGGACAAACTGTGGATATTGGTACTTGAAAATTGATATGGATGGTTCTTCTTCGTGCAACCCCGTGCCAAAAATGGGAAGGGGAGCGGTCCGGTGCTCAGAACATTAGCTATGATTTAGGATTACATATAAAACTAGGGCATTGTTATCATGAAAATAATAAATGAAGTGATTCTTGTTTGCAATAGTTTATCATTTCATGGTGAACTGACTACAAATGAAATACAAGCACATTAAAAAAGTGCATCTTTTCTATGTATCAAATCTTTTTTTTACACATTTTCCCAGTATTTATACTGGAGAGTTCTCCACCACTACTGTTCCACTCCAGCCTCATCTATTTTTACTTTAAAAAAAAAAATTCTGAGCCCTGAATATTTTCCCCGTTTTGATAAAAAAAAGCACTCTCTCTCACACTTTAATTGTGTGGTAGAAGCATATTTCTCAGGTGTGGATTTTGCTGTTATGATGTCTTATGGATGGTACAAAGTGCACACAGAATTTCCACTCCAACAAGGAACAACTGTTTCCTTAATGAAAAATAAGGCTAGTGAGTCTATATTTAATATGCAGACTATTTGCTTGCACACTTGAAAAGTCCTTTTTCAATTGTCCTAATGGGTTTAGTTGTACTGGCGTCAAATGATTTACTTAATACACACTGTATCTGTGCTAACTATGGCTCAAACGTTTTAAGAGCAGGTTACCTTTTTCTAAATTTTGGCATGTAGACAGGCTGTTTAGCATGAAAAAATAAAGACAGGTTGTAACAAAACTTAACACCACAAGGGGGAGCCAAAGTTACTTTTATGTCTGTATATAAGCACACACCAGTCTGTAATTTAATATGTAAGTACTTCAGCCCAGGTCATGAATTGTATTATAAAATCTTGCATAGCTGTAGGCTACTTGGCTATACCATATGACCTCTGTGTGTCTGAAGTGCTAAATTCTGTTGCTACTCATTTCCTCTCAAATTTTAATATTTTCCAATCCAAAGAAGGGGTGCGGGAGAGAGAAACTAGGTATTTGAATACACAGCCAGGACATGCTCCAAAATAAAAATTTGATCAAATTCTGGTAGGTGAAAAAAAAACAATCCTATGAAATCTAAACAATATAGCACCAGCACTATAAATACAAACCCAGTAATTTCCAATCAAACGAAACAGTTGAGAAAATCTGAATTAAGAAGTTGTACCAGCTTCACCAAGCCTAAATGTATCCCCTAAAGGCTCCACATTCTGTCTGACTTCAGAAGCTAAACAGGGTCAGCCCAATGAATACTAGCTGCTGTAGGCTATATTTCAGAGGAAGGAACTGGCAAAATCACCTCTGAGTATTCCTTGTCTAAGAAAACCCTATGAAATTCATGGGGATGCTATAAGGCTTGAATGGGGGTACATGTGTGCAGGTGCGCGCACACACTAGGCTTATCAGTCACCTTCAGAAGATACAGATGTAAAAATGAAGCACCCAAATCCTTAAAAGGAAAACTACTTGTTTAAAAGGGAATTCCCTACCTTTGGTTAATAGTGCTCTGCTGGAACTGAATAGTCTTCATTTTCTGGGTGTTTTTGATGAAAATCTGACAAAAACTAGGTAGCTAGGTGGGGGATTAATCAAAAGGTCTGATTTTTACAAAGCAATTTGAATGAGACTTTTGAAGCCACCATTAGAAAGACTAACAAAGTTGTCCCACGGGTGTTTATCTGAAGCATACTACTGAAATTGCAGATGAAAAGCAGATTCTATCCCAGTTTCTGCATCAGCCAATCTCAGGAGGGTGACAATCTGCCTCATACATTGCTGCTTGTTTGCAGTATAGAACCAAGCAGGTTTCCCTGGACACTGTGTTTTAAAGTGATAATTACATTTCTCCCTTGCTCACATTCCAGTGTTTTGTCACCACAAAAATATGGGTTTTCCCAACAGAGCATTTGGTTTTGCTAAATGGAATGCGGTTGTTCAAGAATCAGGGACATTTACTGGTTGTCTGCAACATCATCAGTGACAGCAAAGCCATTTCCTCAGCCCATTTTGTTTTCTTTCATTGTACAAATGAAAAAAGTGATGCTGTTCGGTGATTGTACACTTCCCTCATAACATAAAAGAAAGAAAAAAGAGGGCCACTTTATCTATCTGTTTTACACTGTTTAGGAACTTAAATGTTTGTGCACTCTTCTCAGTTAAAAAACATAAACAAGAACTGCAAGGAGTATAATTGACTCATGCTCTGGATACTAACTGAATATTTTACTACAGCCACGAGAGCCATGGCTGAAGCATCAGACATAATTTATCAGTAATAAGCAAATTTTAAAAAAGCTTACCAACTTGAATCTCTGACTGGGAGTCATAAAACTAAGAAGAGAAAAACTGCTGTTTGATAAGTACAGCCATAGGCATGATGGCAAGATTTCTGGACACTCTGGAGATGCCCACTTTGCATTTGTTCTATCACCATACTTACCACTGGGTACCATGAGATCAATTTTATTACAGTAATCTGAGTAGCAGCAATGTGTATTGCGCACATCTTCTGAGCTCAGGCAAAAGAAGGGTTTTCCGGCAGGAATCAGCTTTCCTTTAGGGATACAGGTCCGGACATGATGCTTCAACCCATTCACATTTGTTATGGAGACAATGCAGGCGCCATCTGTTTCACATGTGGCGTTGGCTTCATTGCAATCAGAGCACAAACACAATAAAGCTGAAGGGGCAGAGAAGAGAAAAGAAGCCTCTGTGACAAACTCCTAGCAGAAGATAACTGTGCTCCCCCACGCCCTCAAGATGGGGCTCCAGATTACTCCAAAGTTGTTCTGGAATGAAACTGGTTTAAAGAAGCTCCAATAAGATTTGCAAAAGATTCTAAATAATATGTGAGCACTAAAGAAATAGCATTTACTGTTATTTCACAGAATTTCTATTTGTCTACACCCGCCCGCCCCCAGGACTCATTCAATCCCTAGTTCTTCTAATTTCTTATGATAAACTTGATTACCAGGAGGAATAAGACAAGCCCATCTCTCTCACTTATGATAACTTTTTACAGAAAGTATGCCCATACTTAAAGAGCTGTTCAGCTGATTCATTCTCAAGACAATCATCTTTCTAATGGCTGCACTTTCTCAATACAGGTGTAGAATACTGAAGATACATGTAGCATTTAGCTTTCTTAAACCTTCAGCTTTAAAAGAAAGGATTTCCAAGTGTTATTACATAATTGAGAAAGGTGTCTACCTCATTTATTGCCATGGTGCACCAATACTTTTGAGTACCCTATCGTGCTGTACACTGAGCATCAAGGCATGCTTTATAACCAATTTGCTTTTGCTGCAACTGAGTATCCTGTAGGTTGAGAGCATTAGATCTCATGAAGCTCAATCTCCTTTGCAGCAATGAGGAGAAGAATTTCAGGTGGAATAGGAAAACCTATTTATAGTGATCTCTCCCTATTCCAGCTGGACTCAAAACCATGAAGTAAGCTTAACTACAATATAATAATTGATAACAGGTGTCTTACAAAGAACAACTGGTATCAACAGGAGCAGTTAACCCCTTCTGCTCCTCCAATACTCCGTTAGAGATCTCACCTCTCAACAAGCTTAAGTCTGAGAACATACATCTGGAAAGAGCATGCATGCAGAATTCCACCCTGAATCTCTCAGGTATGCACTTGTTTTCTACAAAGCAACAGTCACTTGTTATACCATGGGATAAAGTCTGAATTCTATCTTTATTCAAACATACAACAGCTGCCAAATCTCACATCTGAAGCCTCCAAGCAGAGGTTGTTCCTCTTTCAAGGTGCCTGGAAAAAATTGCAGCCAAATCCCCAAGCAGCAAGGATGAATTTAATAATGTCAAGGAGAAGGGTGGGTGAACTTAATAAGCATACCATATTTTCTACAACAGTCATCAGATCCTGTTTCCCCAGAGGGCCTAAACAGCATGTACATACCTGTTGCACAGAGTTTAATGCAAAAGTTAAATGCAGCTTAAAATGTAAAAAAAAAAAAAAGTGTGTAATGAATTCTACTTTTCTCTATTTTAAGAAGTCACTACAATGTCAGTCAATTTGGAACTGTCCTGCATGTCATGCACAATAGTATCTGTTGATGCCACACGAATGTTCATTTCTCCACTTGTAAACACAGGTCACAACTAGGTGTCATTCTGCAAGATCTGTTTATTGATTCTTTAGAGACATACAGCTGCCCTTCACAATTTGCCTTTGTAGCCCAGAAGAGATCAATGCTTTCTCAAGGCAGCTAAACCTAAATACAGCAGGCCCTCCACATTCATGAGGGATAGTTACACAGATCCCTCGCGAATGTCAAATAATGGCAAATAGGACGCCCTCCCTGCAAGCTTCTGCCTGGCAACTGCACCCACCCAGGCGGGGGGCAGGGAGGCAGGGAACAAGTGATTGCCTTCCCTGCACTTTCCTGCCACCCACATAAGGTACGCCCACACCTGCAGCAGCGGCAGGAGGAGGAGCACAGGGAACTGGCAATTGCCTTCCTTGGACCTTCCCGCCACTCCTGCGGGTGCACACCTGCACCCACAGTGGAGGCGGCGGGAGGAGCATAGAGAACTGGCAATCCCTCTCCTGGACCTTCCTGCCCGTCATGAGGGCGCACCCGCAGTGGCAGGGAAGACAGAAAGAGTGCGGGGAACTAGCGATCATGCTCCCTGGACCTTCCTGCCACCTGCACAGGGCACGCCTGCACCAGGGGCAGGGAGAATGGGAGGAGCAAGTGAGGTGGGAATGGGGTGGGAGGGGGAGAATGGGTAAGTGGGCACCCTGTGAATAATCAAATTAGTGAAAGTGAAACCCGTGAATGTGGAGGGAGAACCGTACTGTCCAATTTTGGGAAGCTAAGCAGGGTCAGCTCTGGTTAGTACCTGGATTGGAGACCGCCAACAAAAGCCAGGTGCTATAGGCTAGATTTTAGAGGAAGGAAACAGCAAAGCTATCTCTGAATATTCCTTGCCAAAGAAAATCCTACGAAATTGATGGGCTCAGGCAACAGGCCACTTGAAGGCATATACATACACATACAAACCTAAGGCAAAGAAGATTGATACAACTCTCGAAGTGCAATCTTTACACCTTTCCTGAAAGGTGAATGAAGGAAAATAAAAAGAGCAACTCATCACACCATCACAGGCAACAAACACAGCTGACAAGCTAAGAAGGGTCGGGTTTGGGTCAAGACTTAAAATGACAATTCTAAGGAAAACATGCAAAATGCTGCAGGAAATAGAGCTGTGTCAGTAGACTTTCATTCCCTATCAGTACTCTAGTGAAAGCTCTAGCGTAGCACTGAACTGGCAGGCAACAGAGACATTTAACATCTTGGTGAAGCTGCATGACTCTTATGAGGGGAACTGGCTAAATACCAATCTGAGTAATTAAAGCTTTCTATGGTCACCTTGCAGGTTCAACTGTACCTTTCCTCCTTAAACTGCTCTAGTAAGCTATAAGACAGCAGTTTTATTATGAGCTAGCGAAGATACTATTGCATACAGATTTTGTCCAGGCAGAATGTTATATAAGGAAAGCTGCCAAAACGTCAGTTACAAACTAAGAGAAAAATAAAGTTTTCTTCTCAAGAGTAGTTTACTCAAGAGATAAACCTAGATTAGTACTTCAGCCTTGCTGTCTGGCACAGGCAGATATCCTTTCTATTTTGGGATTGGAAGAAAGAAAACTGAAGACAAAAACAATTGGCTGCTTCAAAATGGAGTGATCCTATACATTCAAATTATTTTATTCTCAGGGGAAAAAAATCAGACAGCCCACTTACAGTTTATATTGTAGAGATCATTAGGTTAATCAGTTTTTGGCAGCCAGGCTGGTAAAACCTCCCTGAGAATATGACACAGCTAGATAAGACACAGTAGGCACTTTCATTCCACAAGTCTGGTTAAGACAAGAAGTATGTTTCTGAGCCAAAGTCTTTTACTATTCTGATATTAAATGAGTTTATTAATAAATGAATAATACTGTGAAGAGACTTTGTTCAGTTTAATTTAGGGCAGTGGTTCTTAACCTGGGGTCTGTGAACCCCTGGAGGTCTGTGAAGTATTTTTTCACTTGAGATCGGGGTCACTATCTGTAACAAAACACCTTAAGTAACAGACTCCAGGAGACCAGCAAATACATCAAAAGAAGTATCTGTTGTCTAGTGATTCTGGATTGCCAATATCAAGTCTTTCCATCTAAGCCTAGATCAGTCAACTACCACATATATTCCTCTAAAAACCAGCCAATGAATGGCCAAAACTGGAACTCTTGTTTTCAGCCAAGTTTCTTGTTTCGGTGGGTTGGAGAGGGATACAGGAGGCTGCCAAGACTGGCTTTTGAAAATTTGGGCACCACCCTATACCCACCACTGATATAAGCATATGACCTTGTGGCACTTGCATGTATTCTATCCTTCTTACAGTAACAGCAAGGTTAAATGAAGTAATTTGCCCCACCAGTCTATTGCTCCTTCCACTTAACCTGCAAAATGCTTTGTTTGTAGCAGCTGCTGATCATTATAGTCGCTGTGTGTCTTCAAGTTGTTTCTGACTCATGATGACCCTAAAAGGATCCTATCATTGGGTTTGCTAAACAAGATCAAGATTTGTTCGGGGGGTGGGTGGGTGGGTTGCTTTTGGCTTTCTCTGATTTGAAAGAATATGACTTGCCCAAGGTCACCCAGTGGGTTTCCATGGCTGAATGGCGATTTGAACCCTGGTCTCTAGAGTCGTAATCTAATGCTAAAAGCACTTCAACACACTGGCTCTCTACTTAATGAGTAAATACTTGTGAAAGAGTCTTATTTTGCTTGGAATACTAAATAGGCAATACAGACATGTCCTGTTCTCTCCAACTGAATTTCTAGACCAATCTTGCTAAGCCATGTATAGTACACATGGAGCATCCACGGACTAGAGGACAGAAATGTTGGGCACACAAAAATCTATGGTGAGTCCAATTCATCTCACATGCATGAACATATGGAAATAGTTGCCCATACCAAGCAGGCACTGAAGATGACAACATTTTACAGTTTGTCAATACTGTTAATATTTTACTGCTTTGTTGCCAACTGCTCATTAGTACTTATTTAAAGCTTTCTAAAACTACATCTTTCACATGCTGCTTACACTAGCAATATGCTAGAAACTGAAAAGCTAAGTTTGCTCTTGTCAAAGTACCATATAAAATAGGCATGCAATAGGAGCCGCAAAGATTAGAAACAGCAAGCTTAATTTTTGAAAATCTATTATGTGTCAGTTTGTTCCTTCCTATTTTTCTGCATGTACAACTGAGATGTCTGATAATCAGTAATACTACAAGAGGCTTTGGAGGCAACTTGATCTAGGAGAGTCAAAAGCAAATAAACTCCCAGACATAGGCTCTCTTGTCCCAGAGCAACTCAAACACAAGCCACGTGTCAGACACAAGGAAAAGAGAGTGCAAATAAGGAACAAGAGCACTGGGAAGAGCAGTAACTACATTAAGTACACTGAGGGGTGGGATAAGCTTAGATATTTTTATTCTAACAGCAAACATGTGATGGTTGACAATGTCCTCCTTTCTTCAGAATGGGATTCTTTTCTTACTACCTAATGATGGAGGAATGAAGCCAATGCTCTTCTTGAATATGTTTCATGAAGCAATTACAGTAGCCTGTCCACTTTTGCGAGGGTCTGGGGTGCAAAACCCTCATGAAAGTAGAAAAACCACGAACACCCCCCCACTCCTCCTCCTATTCCCCTTCCAGGACTTCCCCTTCTCAATTTGCCTTGGCACACTTGTCTTCCTTCTCTGTGTCTGGGCAAAAAGGCAAGGGAATGGCGGGGAGGCGTGCATGCACCCTCCTTCTGTGTGTGGTACTCCCATTCCCTTGCCTTTTGTCCAGGCATGGAGAAGGTAGACACGCATGCTGGGGCAAAAGGCAAGGGAATGGGAGGAGGAAAGGGGGGAGGCACATGTGCACCTCACGAACAATCAAATTTGTGAACATCAAACCTGCAAATGTGGAGGGAGGACTGTATTTCATGATGTATTATGGTAAAGCTGGGAAAACTCATGTGGTTCACTATGAGCAGGATATCCTCTAGCTCAAACATGCCAGGATCTTTCTACACATATGCCTCCGCTTATTTTCCAGCCAAATTACCAACACAATAAATTCTGCTGTTAGCAAAGAGATCTCATGCACCTCATGTGTCTAACCAAGAGGAGGAGCTTACATCTATTTGCTGGCCTATGCATCTTTATTAAATCACTTGTGACACATCAGGGATGAGAAGTGTGTAGTCCTGCAGATGTTGCCAAACTGCACCCCCCAGTATACTTTACCAGTGACTATGCTAGCTAAGACTGCTGAGAGCTACAGTTCTATTCCTGCTATATATCAACGGCCTAAATGAAAAAAAAAGGAAAAAAAGAAGAAAAAAAAGAAAGGAAAGGAAAGGAAAAAAAATAGAACCAACTCTTTTCCAGTTTACACAAGCTTCCTTTTTATAAGGGCATTCTGGCAGCATCCTTAATAACCACTGCCAGTTATTAACTGCAAACACATATTGAAACAGCTCAAACAGTATGGAAAAATTCTCTGCATTCAGATGGCAAGTGACTCTACACCCAATTTAACCAGGCTAGGTGGGTGGGGAGAGAGTTCTTTCTGAAGTTCAAAAGGGTACTAACTAGTACAAGGCTTTATGCAACTGTACCTATTATGAAACTGGCACCTGTGCAAACTCTAAAACACCAGTGTGAAATCTGAGCAAAAACAATGATCAGTATGGTTGTTAGTATATTGTCTACATTTCACGTACAGTGAATCAGTGTACCTGACATATGGTGGAGGGAAACCTTCCACCTGGAACCAACTTTTCACACATAAAGGAAAAAGAACACTGAACTGAAAAATCTACATGAAAGGTAGAGTTAGCCTTCTTATAAACTTTTACATGTCAAGTTGGTAAAAGCAGTAGGTTTTTCCTAACGTTTTTCAGTTTTCCTTTTAAAAATGAATTCATCTTGGCTTTTAACCAATAAAAAACATAAATTAAAAACAGATAACGATCAACATCAGGCATCTACACCAGGGATAGAAAACCTTTTTATATCCAGAGGTAGAATTCTAATTTGAGAATGAGCTCTAAACTGTACATAGGGGGAAGGAACAAAGGCAGAGTGGGTGGGTGAGGCCAAAGCAAAGGAGGTGGAACCAGTTGTAATGCTAACCAACTTTTCCCACCAAAAAGCATAGCTTACTTCTTTGTATGATTACTCACAATCAATCTACAGGGCAACAATGTTCATGCATGCAAAGTACAGTTCAATCCTATGCATTTAAGGATATTTAAAGGGCAGGGCATTAAAACATTAGATCTTGGCTGTTATCTTCATTTAGTGATTGTTGATAACTGCCAGGGTTCCACTGTATGACACTGGGAAGGAGAAAGGACAGGGCTTGATAAGAAGCTTGCAGCCTGGATGTGGACTCTGCATTAGCTAGTTAGCTCCTGCTCTAATTCTGGAGGTGAAAAACACTTTTTGAAATTTCTGCAGTCTCTCTAGAATGCTCCCAGTGATGCTGGCTGGGATATCCTGGGAGTTGTAATCCCCCAAAATAACATTTTCAAACTCGGTTCTTGAGCTAAGTAAACCAAACAGACACAAACAGCTGTCCAGAGCTTAACAGAGGTACTTTTAGCCTTTCACCACAATTGCCCAGGAAACTGAGGACTAATGAGAGCTGAACCCTCTTCCTCCTAGGAAGGACATCACAGCCAGAGGATGACCAACCTGACTCCTTCTTGTCAGCCAATGAAAGAGTAGCTAATTGTATAATACTTAGAAAATTCTGGGTGCTTTATAATATCATCATTACTGTCGCTATTTCAAACTGACAGTGTGGTGCTATGAAATCCCTGGTCACTTGTACTGGCAACTTGGAAGAGCTAATGAAAATGCAGCCACAGCTTGCTAAGACTGGCATATGTTACATAAAACAGGTATATCAGCCACAACCTTGCAGGGAACAAAGACACTAATGTGTAGCCAGTAAAAATCCAGATCAGAAAGCAAAATGTGCAGTTTGAGCATTAAAAGTTCTGAATAGGAACAAGAGAAAATCTTTCTGCATCAATTAAATTAAAGGCACATTTGCTATTATTACAATTATTTCTTACTGGATAATGTTCAGAAACCAACAGGTACTTAAGGGGAAAGTGCAGGCTTAGATCCAGTAAGAGTTCATCTGGCAATGTTTAGACAAGCCCAATTTTTCAAAGAATGGAATAAATATAAAACCAAAATCAGGCTTTTTTAGAAAAGCAATTAAATGAAAGCAGGCAGGCGAATCCACCACATACAACCCCTTTAAATACAATAAAATTCCTGGATTGGACACAAAAGGGGATTGTGTGTAATTAAGATTGTTATCTATAGCTCTAATAAAATGTCTAAAGGTGCAACACAAGGTTGCTCAAATTGTATTTATAACTGTTTGAGCAGAACGTCAGATACAAGCAACCCAAATACAGCCCCAGCCCCAGCCCCAAATGAAGCTGTTTAAACAAGCCTAACATTAAGCTTCAAAGCCTCAGAATGAAAGCTTTGTTCTGTTAGGGATGTGCTGAAGGTAACTGACAGAGATTTCATCAGAGATAGAACACAGACTTGTATTACACAAGTTTGGCTTAGAGAAAAAAAGCCCTAAATTGTTTTGCTCTGCTCCTCCTCCAATCAAGTGGTTGAGATTTTTCAAGTACTGCTATAAAGCAATGTATAGGACAAAAAAGGACAGACCTTTAAATGAGTTCCTAGGGATCTTTACAAAATCAAGATGATTATGTGATAAATTTATAAGCCACCTTACCGTACAAGCTACCTCTAACTTTAAAACAGTAACAGAATTTCAAATACTAATGATTTATTATACAATGAAACTCAGTACAAAGTCTCCAGTAGGAGCCACTATAGTGAATCAAAACATTTAAAAGAAACCATAAATGGCTAAAACCACCCATAAAACATGCTGGGATGTCTACGGAGATTAAGAAAAATGTTTCTTGGCACCCAAGAGGCATCTGTTTGTGCCAGGAGAACTTTTCTGCAAAAGATATTCTAGATATGATGCTCCAGTGACTGACAAAAGCCCTGTTCCTGGCCATCATCCACCTAGTTTTAGAAAGCAATGGGGTAAAAGGGCACAATTGAGAGAGCAATCAATAAGGTACCCAGTTCCTAAGATATAAGAACTTTTATCCTTAATAAACTACAAGTGTGCTATAACTCTGTTCTTTCTAAATCTAGGCAGCCATCGTGTTGACAGTACTGCAAGGAATGAAGAGACAATATTTTTATCAGCAGAGGAACTGGAAGGAAACCACCTCTTTATCAGGTATGATGAATGTTTATATAGGTTTTTTAGAAAGTTTATCATTTGCCCAAGACCTCCTTAAACATCAAAGGTATCTGGCCACATTCTGAAGAAGCTCACAGTGTAACTTGAAAATCATTCTGATCCCTTTTAAGGTGATGTCAGCTGGATTCTTACTGGTTGCCTGGACTATATAACCTTGCATTGCTAATTTTTATCAGAACCAATATCCATCTTTGGGATGTTACATTACTTAACTATGATCCAATATTTTCAGGAGCCAACACTTATTTATTCCATTTCTCAGCGCAGCACCACCTGTGTATACATGGCACAACTTTACTTGCATCATGGTGCTATATCATGGAAGAGAGTTGGTGTAGTGTTTTAAGCACTGAACTACAACTCTG
Organism: Iguana delicatissima; assembly: GCA_948472985.1. Lineage (NCBI taxonomy): Eukaryota > Metazoa > Chordata > Lepidosauria > Squamata > Iguanidae > Iguana > Iguana delicatissima. The sequence continues at coordinate 1,439,536 of CAOKZL010001136.1, read as the reverse complement.
GAAACCAGGGTTTGAATCCCCACTCAGCTATGGAAAACCAATGGGTGACTTGGGCAAGTCACATTCATTCAGTCTCAGAGAAAGCCAATGGTAAGCCCTCTCTGAAAAAATCCTGCCAAGAAAACTTTGTAACAGAGTTGCCGTAAGTTAGAAACAACTTCAAAGCACACAACAACAGCTGTATATGTCATCTGATAAGCCCCAGTGAATACAAGAGAACCTGCTTCCCGGTAAATGGGTACAAGAGTGCCACTTCATGGCTCTAAATGGCTCTAAATACAGAAATCCATATCTCATTTAAGAATAGATGTCCCTGTTCAATCACTCTATCCACAAACCTCCATTCTCCCACCCATTCCTTTCAAGTCATTGGATGCAGCTGCATGAACTATACCAGGTAAAACAAGAAATCAAAGTCTGAGGTACAGTATTTGTCCATGTGCTAGAGATCTCCATCAGTATGACATTGCTGGCTTTATATAATTTCTTTAATAAAATATTAGTTTGCCTCAAATTTTTTGTAACTGATGTATTTGATCTTTCAGTACCTTTTAAATATCTTTTACGAAATGTTTGATCTATCAGTTGATCAAATATATTGTAACTAGGCAAATGCCCAATTAATACCCAGAAAGCCAACAGAGAAAACAGGAGAAAGGAATTTGGGTCTTATTCAGGCTGCTAAGACTACATCATTTCTAAACACTTGGTCTGCTGGCTGGAACAGATAAATGTTGGAGTCCAACAATATTTTGGTGACAAGAAGCTCCCCACATCTGATGTATACACGCTTATAAGTGAAGGTCAAGGTAAATGTACTCCAACATAAATGTACTCCATCAATATCATATTCATATAGTAAACTTTACACACTCTGTGCTTAAGTCCTACAAAGACTTTGTGAGAAAAAGTGAGATCAAGAAACACCCATTCCCATATGCTTGGAAAGCCACATCAAGCAAGTAGGCAATAAATAGTTACTGAACTTATTCTTTCTGTGTTGAAGAATCAACTTCTGTATTAACATCAGTTCAGAAGGTGGCAAGCATGGGCATTTGCCAGGACCTCAAGACCAGATATTATTGCTTTTAAAATCTCAACAAAATAGGTCTAGACAAACTGTGTGAACACTAACTGGTTAGGTTATGCCTTCTCTTAAGTGAAAGCTCAGGTCAGAGAAATTATCCTCTTGTTGCCTTTTCTCTTGGAATGTAAACCACCTTAGATAAACTCAATCATTTGTACAAGAGGAAAAACTAAGTATTACTCTTTGACTAGCACACTCTCAACTTCTCTGCTTATTCCTAACCACGAGGCCATTTACAAGTGCAATTTCCAACACAGCTTATGTAACAGGACATCCATCCCTACTGCCAAAAGTGTGTGTGGGACAATTAGATTTGTCCAGCCAAGACATTTAATTAAAAGCTCAAGAATACTTTTTGGACACTGTATTCAATTTCTAGTAAACCAGTATTTTTCTTGGAAAGTAAAAAGTATTAATTATGGTCTATGCAGAACTAATCTACATTGAACAGAACTTTGTTCAAAAAAGGTATCAGCAACATAAACTGCCGCTCTGTCCATATAATATTATAATTCATTTTGTTTAAGCAATGGTCAGGCTTTGGACCCTTGGATTTATCCACCAGGCACCTCATGTTCAAAAGTTGTGGAAACATGAACTGCATTTTACACACAATTAGGAACCCATTAGAATATATGCAAATATATATATATATGCAGCACAACAGTAATCTACTGAAAATTGCCTTTGGTAGCAGGGCATGGACAGAATAATATGGCTGCTTAAGCAAACAACAATAAAAACAACTAGGTTTTGCCTTTCTCCTGCAACCTGGCAAAACTCATTTCTTGTTCACATTCATCCATAAAGATAAAGCTTTTTTTGCACATTTTCACCTGCATATTGAGCCACAATGCATGTGCATATTACTGAGAAATACTGCCAAAATATGCATACAACTTTTGTTGGAAACAGTGCCTCTCTACCAAAACAAAGCCATCAAAGAATTAGGAAGTTATTCCCACATTCCTGTTTATTTTTTGAACAGACATAAATTTTAAGGGAATCAATATGAACTTCTCAAAGTGCTCTAGGCGTGACATTGGCAGACAGACTCATTTGTCCATAGATTTCACATATACAGCTGTTTCACCTCTAATAATATCACATTTAATGACTAGAAGACATCTACTAGATTTTCAGAAGCCATTTTCACTTCCTGCAGCTGGCAATTTGAGACTTTATTTAAAATGAACAACTCCAAGTGGAACAACTATTTGAAGGCATATCTGAATGAACTGAGTGCCTCAGTTCAACTCTCACTGGAACATTAACTAGATTACACCAACTGCCAACTATAGCCACACTTGCAGGTGACAACAGAAGGGATGAAGGATTTAAAAGGTCAAAAGACCACATCAACTCTTGTTTCTTTTCCACTTGAGTGAAGCAAGATTGTTATTATCAAGTTATAGTAACTTGTAGACAGGACATTCAAGTACTCATCCCTTTACATGTTTTCACAACTCTAACCTTTCCCCACGAGCAAAATCCTTGAGAGGGAAAAAAAGTTACATAGACACTAGCCTATGCATTTTCATTTACAAGTAAGACCCACCGAATTCAGTGCAGATGCCACATACATTAACTATCCAAAGGACTGTAGTCTTGAGGATGAACTCCTAAGCACACTTTATTAATAGATAATCCCCTATTGTTTCTCCTGCTGTTGTCTTCTGTTTGTTCTGTTGGTTACACTGTTTTGATAGTTCTGGATTTATACCATTTTTAAAACAGTTAGCTATTTCGTTGCATTGCTCAGCAAGAAAACAAGGGTATCACCATCATTCCTTATTAGACACAGGCCACGCTGAGATTAGCGAGGCTTATTTTGAAGTAAACATATGAAAGACTGGATTGTAAAACTGAAATCTAAACAAACTGAGACGCTAGTGCATATCTCTTGTTCTTGCTTTTAAAAATCATTACAGTCCTCACATTGAAGGCGGGGCTGGTATTTTCCTTTGTACTGGATGACAAAATGTGAACCTTTGTTGTGGGTCTCTTTAACACTATAATTTAAGAGAAAGAATTTCTACATGTCAGGAACTTCAATGCTAAAAAGCAGATTTCCTATTAAAAAATAGAAAAACAAGGCTTTAGATAAACCTGATGGGAATTGCTGATAGCAGCAGCACTTCAAAGCCATGTTCTCTGCAATGGTAAACAATCAGCCTCCAGAAACCAAGGCAATAAACTCCTTAATAATAAAACACATTAAACACAGCTTTGGACGCCATCTTTCAGAAACATGGAGAAGTGTTTTTCCAATATCTGCAAACCTGCATTTTAAAGGCAATAAATCTGCCACACAACACAATTTGTCTCTTCCTCCTCTGAAGCTCTTTTATATCTTCTATACAAGCCAACTAACTCTGCAGATACCAGGGTAATTAATGTAGTTTACCATGTTTCCCAAACTCAGTGCTTCAAATCAACAGAATGTGGCACTGCTTTATTCTTTCTATTCCAAGAAATTTAGACATACCACAGTAGAAGTGAACAACCTTTTGCACTCCAGATGCTACTGGACTGTAACTTCTATCAGCCCTAGCCAGCACAGCTAAAGGGAAGAAGGGCTATAGCACAACATTACCCAGAACACCACAAGTCACCCAGCCCTACTTTATAGCATTTTTAACACATCAAAGAACTGTTATACAAAACGGTCCAACATGGTCCAGGCTCACATTAGCATTTTTGTCCTGAAATAGCTTTTTAGTAGGAAAAAGCTGGAGAATAAGTCCATTAACAAGCATCATGAGGGATAAGTCATGAGGGTCTCTCGACCAGTATTCTCTTCCACTGTTGCCTATGTGAAATCCACTAGCAGATCAGGAATGCAGTAGAACCACCCCATTCATGTTCCCCAGCAACTGATATTCAGAGGCATACAGCCTCTGACACTGTAGCCAGCAGCTAGCCACTGATATCTATGTGCATACATGTGCCTTCAAGTCGCCTGTCAACTTATGGTGACCCCATGGATTTCACTGGCTTTTCTCAGGCAAGGAATACTCAGCAGTGGTTTTGCCAGCTCCTTCTCCTGAAAAGCAAAACCACCTGGGTATTCCTTGCCTAAGAAAACACTACAAAATTCACTGGCCACCTGTCATCCATGTACTGGCCAGGGTTGACTTTGCTTAGCTTCCCAGATCAGACATAATCTGGTGCCTTTAGGGTATTTAGAACTTTTATTGATAACCCTATCCTCCACTATTTATCTAACCTCCTTTTAAAGCTATTTAGGTTATCCCTACATCTTGTACTAGCAAATTCCATTCTTTAACTATGTTCTATATGAAGTATTTCCTTTTATCAGCCCTGAATCTCCCACTATTCATCTTCATTGAATGGCTAGTATTATGGGTCACCGTTATTAGTGGGAAAGCTCCTCACTATCTAATTTCCCCACACCATACATAATTTAACCTGACTTTTGCCACATACTTTGGCACACAAGGTAGCACACAGAGGCTGTCTCCCAATCCAACACTAACCAGACACAGACTTTTGTTACTTTCAGCTACCTGGCTACACACCATGTGACCTCAAGACCATGACCTCAGATATTCAGACAAATGTCAGACTGATATGATGGCCTTGCTGTTGCTGTATGCATTCAAGTCATTTCTGATTTATGACAGCCCTCAGGCAAACCTATCAAGGGGTTTTCTTGGCAAGATTTGTTCAGAGGGAGCTTGCCTTTGTCTTCATCTGAAGAAGGATTTCCCATTGATTTCCATGGCTGAGTACAGATTTGTCTCCTGAGTCATACTCCAATGCTTAAACCACTAAACCATGGTCCCTTTCATAAGGGCTCGCAGAAGAATAATACAACAAACATGGAAAGAAAGTGTTTCTGCCTTCTACCCTTTTGTTTTTAACTCCACAGCATATTCCTATAATTTAAGGCTCAAGAATAAAGTATTTCAGGGAATTTGCTCAAATACTGGTTCATGGTTTTTAATGTGTTGGAAAGAAAATTCTAAACATCTAAAAATATGCAACATCTGGTATTTGGGTCCAGTATTATAGCCTTGAATTGTTTCATGAATATCCCTACTACCAAATGATGGGAAGACATTTGCACAACACAGTCTCCAACTCTTTCCTGCTTTTTATCTGTTTAATATTCCTTCATTTTTTTCTGAAAACATCTGAAGAAACTGGTGTATGTTTAGAAATTCTCACACTTACATCAGAAAATAAGCTGACATAATGGTAATACATTGTTTTTTTCTGATTGTTTAATTATGTTTTAACTTTTGTATTCTATGGGTTTTCTAGGTCTTTTTAATTGTTTTAAGCCATTTTGAGTCCCAGGCTGGGAAAAAAGTGGGATATAAATAAAATGATGATGATAATGACGACATATGAACAGATAGAAAAGCTTGTCTCATTCCAGAGAAACCTTTATTTTTATACACTGATTAAAATGAAAAATTGAAGGATCAGAAAAAGCTGGAATATTTAACAGAAGAAGCCTAGAAAACAAGACTACTCACTTCATTCAGAAGTTCCCTCCTAGGTTTTGTCAGCTCTTTTGCAGAAAGCTAAGTACCTTCTATGTCTGGTTAGCACTCTGGAGAAGACTGCATTCAGAATACATACTTTTTTTTTTTTTATTACTATCATGTAGTTTTCTTCTTCAACTGTAGCCTTTTGCCTGCTTCTCAAACTGGTAAAACTGAGTAGTAGTAAGATCCAGAACACAAAATTTTTAAAAAATAAAATTAATTTTAAAATTGAACTCAAATGTGCAATTGCTGTCTCAATAAACTATATATTCAAGTTATCAATCATTAACACTTTTTTTTAAACAGACAAACTAAGCTATACATAATAAATGCTATGCTTCCAGTGATGAGATCTGTAAAGGGCACTAAAAAGAAAGAGTTGAATGTATTTCAAAACAACCCCAACATTTTTTTACCACAAGGAGAAAAACCTAACAAACGCCAAGTTTTCCTATGATTTCAAAATTTTAAGGAAATTTATATCTGTATGACCAGGTTAACAACGAAGTCCCTAACAAGGGAAGCCTGAAAAGTATTGTAACCTGGCCACATATTCAATCCGATTGAATTCAACAGTGATTCTGGTTTGTAAAAATGGAATTGCCTTTTCATGGCAGAGTTCTGATAATTTATTATTCCTGAACAAACCTCTGAGTAATCTCAAGAGAGGCATTTTTAAGAGACTATTCTGTGTGATGAAACAGCCCTACCTCACCAAACACTCTGTCAATGTACAAGATGTTCTCAAGGGCAATGCCCCTTACTTCTCCGAATATATTAGCAAAGAAGTCTGCAAATAAGGAACTGGTTTGTGACTGGCTCCTTCTTTGATGATGTCTTTGTTGAGACAGCAAGGGGGAATTGGGAGTCATCAGGTCGACAGTGCATTACAGTGAAACAAAACAATCAGAACCCAGGCTATTTGGGGTGAGCTGAAGCCTCGCTGAGGATTTATGGTTAGCTTAAAACGTGAACCTTCCGCTTCCTTTCTGAAGGAGAAATTCGTGCGGATGTTATACATGTACTGACAAATGTTATAGCTATAACGTTACTGCATCCATTAAAATATCCTGGTCACAAAGTCTGGTCTGCAGCACAACACACAGAGAAAACGAACCTCACAGGCGTTGATGGGACCTCCTTCATTCCCCCACCCACACGGTCAGTACCAGAGCTATGCAAGACCACGAAGAGACCCCTCCCCTCGTCCGCAGAAATAAACGACTGAAATAAATGACCAAAGGTGGCCCCTTCGCCTTCCTCGATGGCTTTTCTTCTCTAGCCGCTGGCCCCCAATATTCGCCGACCAACCTCTCTCCCCGGGGAGCTCCACAGAGGCCCTCTTCCACACACCCAACAACGGCACATCCGCCATACCTTCCCAATTCCCTGCACGCACCTACAGACGCACCGCCACCTCCGTACCCCGCCTCTTCCCAGCCATGGCAGCCGCCGCACAGCCCCGCCATGGCTTCTAGGAAGGGATGAAGGCGGCGAGGGAGCCCCGGGGTAGCAAGAGGCCTTCCACGGAGGGAGGGAGCTGGACAGGAGAAGGGGGGTCCCGTTCCTCCCCCTCCCCAATAATCTCGCTCGCCGAGAGAACGAGGCAGCCGCTCCCGGCCTCCTTCCCCGCCCTCCTCGGGAAGGACGGAGTCAGCCTCGTCACACAGGCACCCCTTGCTAACCGGTAAGGAAGGTCTCCTCTCCGGTCCCCTCAAGGGGAGGGGGTTCCCCAATATCGCCCGAGCTGAGACAGCCGCCGCCGCCATGTTGGCCAAGGTTCTGCTTCCTTCTCACCTACCGCTCCCTCCTCGCCCGCCCGCCCGCCCGCCGGCCGCCCACTCGCTCTCACCTTGGGCCCCCCGGTGGCCCCCGAGCACCAGCACCAGCAACGCCAGCCCAACGGGGGGGGGGAAGGGGCGGGGAGCAGCAGCGCGAGCCGAACCCCCCGCCATGGCAACGGCGGCCTCGCGACAACACCCGGCGGCGGCGAGCGACAACGGGCGCCGCCGACCGCAGCGCGAGACAAATCAGACACAAGAGGAGCGAGCGAGAACGAGAGAGAGGGGAAGAGCCAGCCGGCCTTTAAAGGGGAGGCGGTGCTGGGGCTTAAAGGCGAGGAGCGGCGGGTTGTTTGCCGACTACAAATCGGTGCCGGCCGACGAAAGGGAGGGGAAGGAGGGAAAAATGTCACGCGGGCACTGGCGCGCGTGCGACGGGTACGAGAAAGGCGGGCTGGTCGCTCAGGGTGGGGTTTTTTCCCCCTCCTTTAATCCGCGCGCGCGCGCCCACAGTTGGTGACTTTGCAGGGAGCCGGGTGTTCTTTGCTGCCTTGAGTGGGTGTGCGAGTGTAGAGAATGCGAGGCTTGCCGTGGGGCCGGGGGCCCTGGAGTGGCCTTTGTGAGCGAAAGGGTCTGTCCCGAGGGTGTCTGTTCCAACGTGCAGGTGGCTCCGTGCGGCAAGATCGCTGTTGTCGCAGATAGATGGCGTGCAGATGATTTAAACAAACCAAGAGCTGGTTATCTTTAGTCCTATTCCTAATCATGCGTGTTAATCACTTGCAGGAACAAACTGTGACTTGCATGTGTGAGTGAACAATCACAGCTACAACACCTGCAGTGGAATTTTCATATTATTTCACAGTGCTTTTTGATGAAGTCGGTTTACGAATTAATTTCCTATCGTAAGAGTTTGGCTCCGGCAGGTTTCTCTGTCCCGGAGTGCTTTTAACTGGTAACTGCATATGTCAACTACTTTATTAAAGGATGTTCTACTCAGGGTGATGAGTGACCTGAAAGTTATCTGTGCTTGTTATAAATCTGATGACCTATTTATAAAAATCATTAGAGGTTGGATATTTTACTTAATTTGGGACTATGATTCCCAGAATCTCCAACATGGTAAGTGCCTATGCAATCTGAAGAATTCCAGCGGTTGTAGGCCAAAAGGTAATTTTTCCAAGTTCTGAATGCAAGTCCTAATTGGATGTCACCAGTCAAGGGCTGGAGATCATGAACCTGTGTGTTCAGAATGATATCTGGTGTGGGGAAATCCAGTGATGGTACATGCATGTATGAATCTGGCTGTTCTGTTTGATGTTTAAATTGTCATTTATTATGCTGTTCCCATATTTATCGTGGGATAGATTCTTCTGTCTGGATAATACTCCCGTCGACATATGCTTGCACTTGAGATGGATATGGAGAAGAACAGAGGGCTCTTCTTTTAGATGCAGGTGGATACAGGGATGCAATCTGAGCATTTTTTTTCCACACTTAGGGGTAGTTGCCATAACCTGGCAGTAGTGCTGGTGGTGGTATCCAATTGTAACTTTATTCCAGTGTCTGCACTGAGGATATTTTAGCCTTGATGTAAATACACTTATTTCCTATTAAATCACAGGCTAGGAAAAACTTAAATTTCCAGTAAAATCACAGGCATATGAGATTGAAGGCCTCCCCTCCTCTTATGCACATGGATTAATCTTTTTTAATGCTTCCTGCGCTCCTGACTCTGTATGAAATGCAGACACAATGACACTGGATACCCCTAAGCCTGAACAGCTATTTTCAGACCCCAGCATTTTTAAACTGGGCACAGGGTCTTTCTAAATGCAGTACGGCAGAGGAGTGTAGGCCTGTTTCTGAGAGCCAGCCATCTTTTAGATCCAGATGGCTCCCTAGAGGTGCATCCAAGATCCATGTGGGATACTATTAAAATGCACCTGGTTGTAACGGGGAGAGAGGGGAACTAATCTCTGTTTCTCCTTTCTGCCATGGTACACATGCGCAGTGCTACTGGTCCCTTGGGGAGCATGTGTGCTGTTGGAGCAGTTGCATTCCAGTCTTCAAGAAAATCCCCCATCTTAAATTCTTTCTGGAGGCTCAGCTCATGATTCACTTGTGGAATTTCTAGTCTGCATGCGTGTGTGCGCCTGGACAGAGTTAAGCCAGGCCTCTGAAGCTTAAGGCAAGGAGAGCATGTCCAGCTGCAGGGTCCTTGCCAAGAGATGTACAGACTGAAAATAAAGAACGGCTGGAAAATAAGAATTCTCTGTGGGGCAAAAGTGGGGGAAGCCAGTGGTTTTGTTAATTCATGCAAACAGATTTGTTCTCTTTCCTTTCATTGTTTTTTGCAAAGGCATCTGTCCACGTCCACAAGACTCGGTTGCATCAGTGCATAAGCCATGGATAGCATTGATAAAGATGTAAGCTAGATCATGGTTGACAAAGTATGAGGTGGACCTCCTTAAAAAACAATGGCAGTTGCTGGGAAGGCCACAATTTTCTCATAATCCTTCCCATTGTCCCAGGCTGTGATGGAAGATGAAGCTAGTTATTTCTTCTTCTTATTCTGGTTGTTGTTAGGGTATTATTTCTGTATCACAACGTCCAACTCTGTTGCCTCGTCATGGTATGGAAGTGACCCAGGGGCTATCAAAAGCCATACCAATGGACTGCAAGTTCTGGCATGTTCTGGCAAGCTGACAAGGCTGCAGGGAGGACCATGGTGGAAGGCTGCATGCCTTGCATCTGAGGACCAGCCTAGCTAAGTATGGAGAGGCTCATTCACCGAAGGCTGGAGACCAAGTGAGCTGGCTACGGCAACCATGAACACCATTGGTGGGAGAACTATTCACACCTATGAAATTTCAAGTTTTCTAGGATCCATATTTCCCAGCACTGTACATGTAGCATTTTATATGGTCACAAAAGTAGACAGACTTCTGCCTTTAGCAGCTTGTCATAGGATCATGATGGGGCTTGAACTGTTGCTGTTCTTTGTCTTGGAATGGTTGTGACAGTACAGTTGGCTCTCCCCATTTGCGGGTTTGGCTTTCATGGATTTGATTATCTGCGAGTTTCTTCAACCCGTGTCCCCCCGTGCCTTTTTTCCAGAGGAACCTTTCCTCTTGGCAGCTCCAATCAGGCAGCGCAGCCTTTCAAAACCCACTCCTCCTCCTCCACCTGGCCAGCACTGATGGCTAGCAGCCTGATTCCTCAGCACTACAAACCCTTTTCTCATGCCACCCCGTCCCCAAGGAAGGAAATGGGCAAGAGAGAGAAAGTATAAGGCCACTATGCCAACCCATCTTCCCTCTTCTTTCCCTGACCTGGTTTGGATCCTAGGTGCCCATTCTCACCATGCCTTGGCTCCCTTCCCACAGGCACACACATACATACATCTTGATATTTGTGATTTTTCCACTTTTGTGAGGGTCCTGTGCTCCTAACCCTAGCAAGTGTGGAGCACCAACTGTACTGGAAATCTTATACCACCTGCTTGGTGAAAGCAATAGCCTGCTGCCCAGCTGGGGGTAGAGTGGGAGACAGGAGGAAGCAGGAAGAAGCAAAGCTTGGAAAAGAGAGGGAGTTTATTATTCATAAGCATATTGTAATAGCAGTAGGTGTACCATTCTGCCAAAAGAGCCAGAACCTGGTTGGTATTGAACTGGGATGTGGAAAGTAAGCTTCTGGTCTCTACTGAGCTGGTAAACTCACTGGTTTATCTTGGGACAGTCACTTGCAGTTAGTCTGATGCCTCCTAGGCTTGCGCTGATGGTAAAGTGGGAAAGGAGAGAGCCCTGTAATCTGCTTTGAATTCACTGAAGAAAACATGGGGTATAAAGGTAGCCGCTAAAATAAATATGTCTCTACCTGTAGAGGCTTCTTCTTCCAAAGTAAATGCAGTGGGTCTGGTTCCATAGGCCTTTAAAGAAAAGCTTATAGGGAGATGGAATATAATGAAATGAAGAGACATCAGGTGCTTCCCCAAAACCCTTTTGGTCCTGTATAAGAAATCATCCTGTAGTAACAGAAAATCCTGCCTGAGCAATGGGAGACTGGATTGGAATCTATATGAGCCTTTAGCTCCCTTTTAGCCAAAGGTGCTCGATTCAGGATATACACTGAACAAAATAAGACAGGGAAATTCATCTGTGTAGCTGTACAGCATCACGTTTATAGGTATAACATCATGTATGTTCTGTGGCACAAATATTTAAAAACCTATCCATGTTTAAAATCCCTATATGATTTTGAAACTTAAAGGGCCTATATGTAAGCAGAGGGGCAGGATTGAAGCCCGTGTGGGGTAGAGGTTTGAGCATTGGACTAAGACCCTGGAGACTAAGGTTCGGTTCTCCACTTGGCCTTGGAAACTCACTGGATGACCTTGGGCACATCACACACTCTTGGCCCTCAGAAGACCCTATGATAGGTTCACCTTGGAATTGCCATAAGTTGGAAACAACTTGAAGGCACACAACAGGAAATAAAAATAGTTTCCACCACTTAGGATTGTCAAAACGATAAAGTGGAAGTTGTTTTTCCCTGTTGCTTTATTTGTTTAATTTATTAATTAGCCAGGCTTTTAGTTGTTTACTGATCACATAATTTTTTATAGTAAAGGAGAGATTCTTCACTGTTATTACTAGGAAGGCCATCAAATTGCAAACCAGAGGCATATGCCTCCCAGAACACAAGTACATGTCAGTTAATATCCCTGTCAGGCTTAGGATTTGAGCAACTTGAGTTTATCTCATAGCTTACTTCCATTTTGGGTACTTTATAATGTTTTGCAACATTACTGGAATCAGTAATGGAAGAAGAGGAATCATATATTCCAGGAAATGGCATTGCACAATCTGGATTTCTATCAGGGAATCAAACTGAAGGGTCACTTCATCAACATCTTTAGCCAATTTTCTTTCATTTCTGTCTGGCTTTCCCCCTTTTCCTTTTTTTCCCGTAGTCCTATTTGCTGCTGTTATCAACAGGAAACTCCTACATTGTAGCTGAAGTGAATTAACTGATAAGGGCTGGGGTGATGCAGTGCATACGAGTCTGTGGTATGTTCTGTTTACTCAGTGAACTTTACAGTAATTTCTGAGGCCTCCAAGTATGACTTGCTAAATCAAAAGCTGTCCACAAAGTGCCTCAAAACATAGAAAGGGGAATTCTGCATTAGAGAAGGCAGATTCTGCAGTCAGTACATTTTGCAGATTCATGATGTTTGCTATCTCTGCATCATTTATTCTGCTAAACTTGGTGTGAGGACTAAGACTGTTATAGTTCTTTACTCTAAGCCATACTAGGTTGGGAAGATGGGAATTGTACTCCAAAGAATCTGCAGGCCCAGATGTTCCCAATCCCGTGGAATTCACAAGCTGATACCAGCGTGCTTCTTAACTTACTTGGATAGCCATGAATAATAGTGGCTCCATGATAGCATAGTAGTAAATCTGCACTAGGTTTTAGACTAAATGTTAAAGGAACTACCATATCCTGAAGATCGGGCAGGGTTCAGTACCTTGGGTTGCTCTGGAAGAGAATTCACTACCCCACTGACGTGCAAACCTCCATCTGCCAGTAGCCATGACAGCTGAAAACTGGATAGAGCAGCATCAGCTGCTGCTGCTTCAAAAGATGAGCTGCTCAAGAAGATGGGCTCAGCACTAAGGAGCGGTTTTCATGTGCAGGACATGAGTATGTTCTGATGGCACACAATGGTAACCACATGCACTTGGAGGAAGAGGTTATGAGTTGAGAGGTGCTGTTCTTTCTGTATGTGGATGTTACTTTTTGAACGTGGCTTCCAGTTCCAGAACTAGGACTGTGAGATGGATGGTGATGGAGAAAGCTGGAGAGGGCTCAGAGAAGAAAAGCAAGGTAGCTAGGAATCATAAGCTGGGAGAGATTTGTATGTAGCCTCTTAGGTTTTACCAGTACCTCTCTTTGCCTTAAGCTCCCTGGTACCTTACAGCCTGTTTTACCTGGGCATCGCTTTAGCCAGAGTAGCAAAATTGCCATACATCACCATATAGTACAATCCCCTATCTCTCTGTCTCTGTATATCTACTCAAAAATAAATCCCAGATAAATGGGTATAGTGTCACAGAATTAAACTGAAGAGGAAGGTTTTTAGCAAGATTTGAACTACAGTGTGGGTCTCCTGGCACATTTACAGGCTAAATCTCTTTATGTTTACTAGGGTTAGGTCCTACATAATTAAAACAGACTTACCATCAAGCAAGTACAACTATAGCCTTTTTGGGCCTATTTAAGAAAAAAAAAATACTGAAAGAGTCCAAAAAAGGAAATATCAGCCACTGAATATGGAAAGTAAAAGGACTGACTGATGTAAGCTTCATGTTTCTCTAATTTAACTGGAAAATGCTTCCAAGGGATGGGTGTGTTGGGACTGCTAAGTACTTTTTTGCCATTAAACAATAGGACCTATTAGCAAGGTGATGGTGGGTTCTCTGTTGTTGGGGGGGGGAAATCAAACAGAGGCTCAACAACCATCTCTTTTGGGGCTGTTTGAGCTCTGGGTTTCCTGCACTGAGGATGTTGGTGGCAGGGAAGGGGGGAGTTGAACTAGATGGCATTCAAGCCCCCAGCCAATTCAGTGATTCTCCTAAGGCTGCTTCTGTTATTATGAAATAATACTAGAAAAGCTGTAGGAACTGAATGGACTTATTCCTTACACCACTTTGTTACTGAATACCTGAACATAATCAACTAATAAGAATGCCAGCATTTCATGTATCTAGTGAATTTTTAACATCACACTAAGATGTGTGTATTAGGACTCATTTCCACTTCTTAGCTATGGACTCAGGCTGTTTCCACACTGCACTGTTAGTAGTGCTGTTATTCCATTTTCAACATCCTAGGGAATCCTGGGGTTTGTAGTTTAGGGAGGAGGATTGAGAATTCACAACCACAGAGCTCTTTGGCCTCAGTAAACTGCAAACCGCAGGATTCCACAAGATATTGAAAGTGGAATAACAGCGCTATGACAGTGTAGTGCGGAAATGGCCACAGTAGTTTGAGGTATTGAATACAGTAACCTGAGAAGCAGTTGTGTCACTATGTACCCCAGTGACCCAATTGGCTAGTTTGTGAAGCCTGTTGCATGCTGTCTTATTCCTTCCATTAGTGGTGGAAAGAGGTCCAAATGAACCATGGATCCAATATGTGTTTGGTGTGATATCTGCATTCAGCAGCAGCTCTCCACTCACAGCCATAAAACAGGCCCCCAATCATGGATTGTTCTCTGACTGTTGGCGGAGAAACAAGCCAGTATCACTTCCTGCTGGGTTAGGACATCACACTAAACCAGGGGTAGACAATTGTGGTTGGTCCAGGGGGCAGGGTTTGTTTTTTTAACCCATGCACCTCAGGACCCACTGGTGGCTTGATCTCTCTTGAAAATGTGCTTTTTATGTCTTTCTTTTGTAAAATGGGAAGTGACAGGAAATTCATTTCTGGTGTTGAAAAAAAAAGGGATAAACCTCCCACCCACTACATGCACACTGACTAAAACTAGTGCTGTGCAGTACTTTGCATTAGAGAATTGGTGCTTTTGGGAAGGGCTCTAAGGGCATTTCTCTCCTTATTTTGAGACAGTTCTTTTTTGTGCTGGTAACAGGGTTGTCAGGGGATAGTGCAGGACCTGTAAACAATGGACGAGAGCCACATAAGTACCGTGTGTTGTCTGCCTTGCCTGAAGAAACCAAGATGTATAAACCCATGGTTTATTAAGCGGCTGTTGCTGTAAGTCAGAGCTGTCAGCCCTCCATGCCCCAGCAGATGGGCTGATCCACAGCAAACCACAATTCCTGGGAATGCAGGTTTATTATGACCTAGCGTGTGTTTGTAGGCCTGGGGAACCAACTGCAAAAGTGGGCATGCAAATATAATGTAAATATTGGTAAGCACAGTGTGCAGAAAACACGCATACCTGCTAGAAAGATAGCTGTGAGATTTGCACTTCAATACCCATAACAAGAGCACAATTGTTGTGCTAAATCAGAGCTGTCCTCCTTTTTAACCTAAATTTCTCTTCCTGCAGCTCCGCATGCTTCTTGTATCAGCACCAGTGGCTATGGAAACGAGAGGGTTTCTATCAATTCCATATTTAGCTTCGTCTGAGACTTGTCCCTGAATTTACAGTCTGCACAGGAGGGCTGTCTTCCAGTACATGGGATGATTTATGTTTACTTTCTCCCAATCAGAGTTGTTTTGAATACACAGAGTTATTAGGCACACGTGCTATTGATTTGCATCTGCAAACTTCTGATTAAAATAAAGATACTGCAGAGCTTCTGTGCCAATGTAGAATATCTAGGGAGGGCATAGCATTGGTAGCAAATGGCGTGGGGAGAAGATCAGCAGGGGCAAATGCACCCCAATGTACACCCCCAAGTTTCACTGCCTTATCAGCATGTTATCTTGTGGCACAGTCCAGTGTCTATTTTAGGAGCTGGAAAACTGATTGTGTCCTTAATACATGCATATTTATTCACCCACAGCTTGATAAAACGTCCAGCCAGAGCCACACAGAACTCAGAGCTTCCTGGGCTAATGAAAATAAAATGCGGAACCTGTTGTAATATTTTGCACACTTGTCTCTTGATGGCCAATAGTGTGCAGATTGCAGACTGCCTGCTGTAAAACCATGTAGCTGTTGGACTCTTGGGAACACAAACCTAAATCTGATGTTTCATTATGGGATGTTTGTTAGTGCAATAGGCATTTCTTCCTCTCTCCAGTGCAGCCTTCTGTATCACCTGAATACCTGTTCCTCCTCCTTGTTCTGCTGATGGAAGAAACAGTTCTGTCAGCAGCCAAGCTGGCTATGGGATTCTAGGAGCTATAGTCCAAAAACAAACTTTTCCAGGCATTGTTAGATCCTGTCCAAAAGAAGCAGCCTTAGTTCAAACCACTAGTCTCTCTAAGACAGTCTTTTATCTCTACACCAACAGGAAGGAGCTTTCCACTCTTTTACAGTGGAGTCTTTTGCAGCCTCATAGGCAGATGCCAGAAATTTAACCTGAGACTTTTCTATGCTAATCATATGTTATCCTACTACCAAACCATGGCTTTTGTGACAGCAATAGCAGGCTTTCCCACAGATCCCCTGCTTTGAATTTGTTTTCTTTCCAGAAAGAATTAGCAGGAGGACAAATAGGTATCACTGTTCTAAAAAAAAAGTTAGGATCCTAATCTTGTGTCACATATAAAATTTGAATTTTTATGCATGAGGAAGGAGAAAGTCTGGGTTTGTTGCAAGTACATAGTTGAGGGGGACGTATAGCCAGCACTGGTTCCTTGAGTAATATTGCTGAAGGAGACACCTACTTACACATATCTGTAAATATATCTATAGAATACATTTTAGCAAAAACATTCCTATCATGGTTGCAGTGTTCCTTTCCAGTGTATACATAATGTGTACATACGTCTAAAAACCAGTATCTTTATTGGGACAGTGTTTTCTTTCATTTCCTGGAGGTGTGAGAATGATCAGGAGAAAGGCGGGAAATACAGTCCTGCAACAACAGTACATTCAATAAATAAATTGGGATGTGATAACTTATGATGGGAAACCCTGAACATCAAAATGTTTCAAAAAGCCTACGGTTTCACATTTCAACTCAGTTATAGGTTTGCATGGGCCGTGTCCCTCTTGCTCAGCAAATATGTCAGCAAAGCATTTGTTGTTGTTCTTTGCCTTCAAGCCACTTCTGACTTGCAGCAACCTTAAGGTGAACCTATCACAGGGGGTTCTGCGGCTGAGAGTGTGTGAACACACCCAAAGTCACCCAGCTGGTTTCCATGGCTGAGTGGGGAATCAAACCCTAGTCTCCAGGGTTCATAGTCCAACGCTCATACCACTACCCCATGCTGGCCAAGTGTACTAGCGCACAATTTGCTTTACAGTATTAGTTCACCTGCCTAAGTGTCCCTTCTTAGTCACTGAAAGAAAAAGTGGAACCAATTGTTGCAACATGTGAAGGTTTTTTTTTTCTGAAAATGAGCAGGCAGGCAACTAGCTACAAGGAAGTAGTTAAAGTGCCTAAGTTCCACTGGCCTTAATAGGATTATGCATCCTATAGGTGGAATTTCTGCCTTTTTTTCCTTTGTGTTCTCAAGCGTTTTTTTCTCCCTGCCCCTTTCATCTTTTTTCCTTCCCTTTTGCTCCTCAATCTTACAGAACACCCCATTGCCTCCTGTTAATTGTTTTCTCTCCAAAACAAAACCCTGTAATTTAAACTGTGAAAGACCCCAAGTAGAAGTATTTCCTTTAAATCCCTCCCCCGCCCCCCCGCCACTCACATATTTGCATAAGCACAGTGTTTCATATGTAGAATAAAGCACTTCTGCAACATGGTAACCTTTTTCTGGTGCGTATTTAATAAATATAAAACCTTTTCTGTGCAAAGTAATGACATCTGAAAAGCAACCTTGGAGTCTTCTTGGTGATGAGATTACAAGTTTTTCACACAGGTTTACCCAGTTGCCTTGTTGTGGGTACATTATGTGCAAGTCTAAATGTTTCTTAACAGTTTAAGACAAAGTTTATTCCTTGGAGGTGAAGACAAAGACCGTTTGAAGGTAAACTGAATAATCTACCATAGGATCTTTCCACAACTTTCCCATTAATGCTTGGCGTCTTCTGTTTTATCTTTCAATGCTCTTAAAGCTCATTCTTGGGGATGACTAATTTTGTAACCCTTCCACCACTACCCTTCCTTGCCCCTTTTTTCAGAGTGATGGTGGTGTGCTTTCAGGTCATTTCTGACCAACAGCAACCCTAAGGCGATCCTATCACAGGATTTTCTTGGCAAGATTTGGGGGCAGGGTTGTCTTAGCCTTCCTCTGAGGCTGAGAGACTTGGACTCCCCTAAGGTCACCCAGTGAGTTTCCATGGCTGAATGGGGATTCAAGCCTTGATCTCCAGAGCCATAGTCCAGCACTCAGACCACTACACCACACTGTCTGGCTGTTGTCTTCTATGCACAGGGCATAACATTTGCAAGCTACCGATGTGTGCACTGAAAGAAGACTTTGTTCAATCCATTCCTTGAAACCGGAAGCATTTTGGACTGGAACTGTTAATGCACTTGGATTCATATACATGGGTGTATAGAGCTTGTGAATGTTGCATCCCAGGCATGTCATGCCACCAGGTAAGAGTACCATGTTTGAAGCAGTCCTTCTCTCAGATTCTAGTCACTACAGCTTGCTCATGAAGGGGAAACCTACCATCATGATGCCTGGTATTTAGAAGCTTTTGCTGTGTATTCAGCCTAGCTCTCCTTGAAATCTAGTTCATTTGTAAATGTGAAAAAAAGCCACGCTGGATGCTGATAGTGTGCATTCATCCCAAATGGCTTTGGATCTTTTGGGAGTACATAAGGCTCAAGTACAAGCACATACAAGTACAACAAGATGCCGGAGAGCTACTGCAGTCACTTTTAACCATGATTTGTTGCTTTACCCTTGTTTGTTGGTGTGAGCTTTGGTGGAAGAAGTGTGTTTATATCCACAAAAGCTCATGCTAAAATAAAAACCAGTTAGTTTTAAAGGTGCTACTACATTCCTACTCCCCTTCCTCCTTTTTTATGTGTGACTGTGAGTTGCCTCTCTTATAATGCACTGTACATTGGGGTAGCTTGGCCTTGAATGAGCAATTAAGATCAATTAGCGTTTCAAAAAACCTTCCCCCTCTCCCAGATAGAAACTATTAGAAACTATTGCAGTATAGCTGCCTGTGAAGATTTTCTTTAAAGGCTTACTTGTGCATTTCACTACAGCCAGGATTACAGCAAACTCACCAGTACACATTAGTGAGGTTCCTGCACCATCAGGTTTCATCTCCTACTCTGTGACCACCTGACACCAACACTGGGTCAGAAAGCGCCTAGGGCACGGACCTTTCCAGAGCGAAGCTGACCTGGATCTGAGCCATGGCTGTGTAGGGGAGGCCACCTTGAAACTCCAGGAGTGCTGCTCTTGATTTCAGTCATGGGAAACAGGATGGGCTGAATTCAGCATTGTCTGGACAGTTGCTGTCACAGAACTTTCTTCCCTTTCCTTCTTCACTATAGTCATTTGTACTGCCAAAAAGCCAACTCCAAGGGGTTTCTTGGTTCTCTGTAAACCTTTTCGGGGGGGTTTAATGGCAAGGAAGGGCTCTCCTTTTCTGGTTCTACCAGATTCCAGCCTTTTGCCAGCCGATCCTGCCCTATGCTTGTGGCCAGCATGACTGCCTTTGTGTTTTATATGCCAGTACTCCAGTTCCTTCATATCTGTGCAAACTGCTGGGGCGCATGCATTCCTGTTTCAAATTGCTCTGGCATGAAACCTGTGCATGCATGCATGTATGGTCTGATCATGTTCTGGCAAGTAGCTGCTTTCCAATCTGCATTCCCTCTTGTTTGTACACATGGAGGCATGCAAGCAGGGAGATGTAAATGCACACAAGTAGATCCTACAGACCCAGACCCAATCTAATATATATATATATATATATATATATAGTGGGGGAGAGAGAGAGACTAGTTTATGAATGACCCTTAGTTGGTGTTTCCAAGGCAGCACCCCTTTAGGCAGAGCAGCTGTGCTCCTCCCAAGCAGGATCCCTTCCATTTTTCAGGCGTTGGTGGCGAGACCGACTGGCTGGCGTCAGGTTACAGATCCAGGGGGTATTTATATTAATGTATGTTCTGGGAGAGGAGGGAAGTTGGTGTTTCCCCCTCCCTCTTGTTGCTAGAGAAAACAAATTAAGGAGGCCTGAAGCCTGTCATCTGTTCTGTGAATTTTCTTGCAGAGGATCAATCCCAGACCTGAGGGCTCAAGCCCAAATTCTCTTGGCCACATTTCAGGCGAGGTTTCCTTGCTTGCTTGCTGGCTTGTTTGTTGCTGCCCGTTGACCCAGGTCAGAGAGGCCAGTGGCTGGAAAGTGGGGTGGGAGCTGGGTGACCTTGAACTTTCTTGCTGAGCCAATGGATCAGAAACTTGATCTCCAGTCCTAGAGCTGGTCCCTGCAGTTAGACGTTTTGTTTGGGTTTGTCGAAGGAGCTGCTGAGCTTTTTCAGTGTCTTTTTAATCCTCAAAGCTGTGAGTCTGGCCGGGGGGTTCTGGAACCAGCATTCTTTCATGATCTTAGCCAAGGCATACAAAGTCTGGTGCGGGGAGAGAATGGGAGAAGAGAATATTACTGTCATGTAGAAACAAAAGTCTAGACATATTCGAGGAAAATGAATCCCAACTCCCATCACCCTTGACTATTGGCTAAGCTGGCTAGGACTAATGAGAGCTGCAGTCCAACAACGTGAAGGAGACAAACACCCCCCCTGCAGCAGCTCTTGCATATACCATAGTCTAGATGTACCCAACATCTCACTCAGTAAGTGCAACTTTCTGAGGCTTCAAGAAAGGACTTGCCTCTCTCATTTCATAGGATAGGGAAAAAAGAGGTCTGGGAAGAAAAAAAAATGATGCACACAGCTATGTGTGCAGCCAGGAAGCTAAGTTGCACAAGATCCTCTCTAAGGGAAGGGTCAGAAGAGAAAAAATTAATAACATTGGGTGACAGCTGAGTAACTGATGTTTATTCCCTGACCCTTCTTCTCCGGGGTTTCAGGCTGTTTGGGGGAGTTTTATCTTTGTAGACAAAGAAATATCCTCAATTTAGTTGAAATGATTAGTATTTTTTTTTGGAAAAAAATTAGTAAGTTGGATGAGTGTGTGCTTCCTCTATGGCACAGATCCACTATGCTCTATGGCACGCTGTCCACTATTTCTCAGGAGAAATCTAGACTAGGACTTTTAAAACACTTAACCAACGCTGAAGGAGCAAACAAGCCATGGCATTCCCTGCAGCTGACCCTTGCTCTTTCAAGTAAAAGCCTACATCCATACTGTGGACAGGCGAAACAGGGCTGGGGAGCCTTTTGACCTAGAGATGTTTGGGAGTGCAGCTCCTGCAGTTCTTTAGCATTGGTTGTGATAGAATAGAGTGCCAGCATAGAGTAGTGGCTTGAGTGTTGGATTACAGCCTGGAGACCAGGGTTTGATTCCTCACCCAGCCATGGAAGCCCACTGGGTGACCTTGGGTGCGTCACATACTCCACATACCCCAGAAACCTCTATAAGTTTGTCTTTGGATCTCCATAAATTGGAAACAACTTGAAGGCAGACAACAACACTGTCATGATGGTACTACCTACTAGGAATCATGCTTTTTCAGACTTTTAAGAGTGTGGACAGAATCTGTCAGAGATACTCACTGTGCATGCATACTATGCACAGAGCTTGCCCTAAGGGTGGGATGGATGAAGAAATGAGTGTTTCTGTTTGAAAATTTTCCAGAAAAATGGGGAAATGGTATTATCTGGAAGCAGCATACTCCAGGCAAAATGCTGTCCCTGGTACCATCAGGACAAGAAGAGGAGGCAAACCAAATTGCTGGACATAGGGGTTAGGGAATGTGTGGCCCTCCAGATGTTGTTGGTCTGCAAGTTCTATCAGAGCTCACCAGCACTGCAGACAATGGGGGAAGAATGCAACCAGAGGTCACAAATTGCTGATCTTTCCTGTGACATTAAAGCATGTTTAGAAGCCATGAACAGCTGGAATTCTTCAAAATCATTCCTGCTTGTACTGGACTGGTGCTCTGATTTGTTTCTTTCTCCAACAAGCCAGAGAAATAGCCTATACTAACCAGACCATAGTTCCCTGCATACACTGTCTGTTTCTAAGCAGTCCAGAGATGAAATGGCAGCTGCGTTCCATCAGGAACCCAGTTCCCTATATGGTTTTCTGAGCTCACTGTTCAGATGTTGTAGTGGGGGGCAGGAGGGATAAATCTTTAAAGTAAATACAATAAAATAAAGTTGAAACTCATTTGGGAAATGGTGGTAGTTTGGATGCGATCTACAGTTGCCCAAATCTTGTAATCACGGTTGGCTGTAAGCACTGTCACCAATTTAGGCCAAACCTTGAATAGAATATGCATTGTTTCCTTCTTCCTTTGTGGATTAAGCAGACTTGGATAGCTGAAAATGTGGAAATTGCCTTTTGCAATTTTGCAGTTTGGGGGTTTTCGCTGGATATACTGCTTGGATTCCTTTTTATGCCAAATTTATCGACTTGCTAAAAAGACTCAAAGTATGTGTATAAGTGCATAGGTATGTTGTTGCTGTGTGCCCTGAAATCATTTCTGACGTATGATGACCATAAAGCAAAGCTATCACTGGGTATTCTTGGCAAGATTTGTTGAGAGGAGGTTTGCCATCGCCTTCTGTTGAGGCGGAGAGAGTGTGTTTTGCCAAGGTCACCCAGTAGGTTTCCATGGCTGAGCAGGGATTCAAACCCGGGTCTCTAGAGCAAAAGTCTAGCACTGAAATCACTACACCATGCTGGCTCATCATATAGATGTGCTGGTACATAAGAACTATAAGAACTAATAATATGCGAACAAACACAGTTACAGGCCTGGACTTGGTGGGTAGCACTTATGGGAAGCTGCTGGTGCCACAGTGCCCTGGCAGGCCCTGTGGCTCACTACATTTGCCCTGGTGACTGGATCTGAGCTATTGTATTTCCCATAATATCTACACTCATCCACTTAGGATCATTCTCAGGTGCTGTGGGAAATTAAAATAGCAGCTTAAAATCTCATCTACCAATCATTGGTCACAATGTTGCTGCTCCTCCACTAATCGGCTGCCCATTATCAAGGGGGAAGCCCACTGGCACAGGCAGGGCTCACAATGGTGTATGCTTTTTTGAAGACTCTCTGGAGCCTGCAGTGAGCCATTGTTCTTTAATCTATTTCATGCTTAACTTGAGGGAGTTTTTTGTTTTTGTTTTTTGGATGGCAGCTCCCTGACCTGCCCTCTCCTCAGCCACCCAGCGTGTCCATTGTGCTTTTTCATCCCCTTTTCCCAGTGTAAACAGCATCAGGAGCTCTCTTGTGTCAGGGTTCAAAATCCCAATTCAGCCTTGACAGTCGCCGGGTGTTATTGGACCAGTCATCATCTCTTCTTCTAACTTAGCTCACAGGATTGTGTTGTGAGAAGCTGGGATGAGCCCATATTAATCTTACTTGGACCTTCAAAAATGTTAAATTCCTGCCAGCCTTCCATCTGTCCTATATTTATATCTGCTTTAAGAGATAAACCATGCTGAGAAGGAGTGATAGGTGACTGAACCCAGGGAGGCTCGTGGCTCATTGAACCTAGATCTTCCAAGTCCCAGTCCAACACCCACTGCTATAACACACTGGCATAAAAGAACAAAGTTTTCTTTTAATGCTTCTTGTCTGCTAAATCCTTTCTTGTGAGCCAAGACTCCAACAAGCAAGAATGAGAACTTCCTAGAAGCTCTACGAAAGCCAAAGTCCCTTGCTTGTGTTGGCTGGGCTAACAGTGGCCAGAACCAAAGCTTCTGACCCTTTATGGAGTTCTTTTCAATTAAACAAAATGGCTGTGTTAAAAATCACTTGCTAAGAGGGGCACACCTTGGCTTGTCTGACTGAGTAAAATCCAGATGGGAGTGGCCAGAATAACATACAGAAAGCAACCAATATCTACGTTCCCTCTCCCTTGCATAGTTTCTCGTGCTGCTGTGGAGGGGCGAAGAGCACAGTGCTGGAGTCCTATCACCTGACCACCCAAAGTCTTGGTCATCCTCCCTCTGGCTTCTGAGATTCCACCAGGAACTGCCCACACATGTTTATATCCTCTTATCTTCACAGCCTTCTCTCTCCAAGGCGTTTCCCCTTTTTCTTTCTTGTTTTGCTCCCTCCCTCTTTGGTGAAATCAGTGGTGAGATTCTCCCCTCCCAAATTATACACTGGTACCATGTGCGACTGCAGAAGCCATGCAGAAGCTGCCACCTTGTTACTGTACAGACTCAAGAGCTTGACTCTGTGGCTGGTTTGCCAGAGTCTAACCTGGAGATCCACTCTGGCCATTAAAAATACAGGATTCAGTGGGAGATTCAGTGGTAGCAGTGCCTTCTTCTATTCATTCCTCTTCCCTTCACTCCAATATATTGCTATAGCATTGGAACAGAAAGACAAAGAGAAGAAGACTAACGGAGAAAAGGGTAGAAGAATCTGGCTACGGCTACAGTGTCTTTTGGCTATATGGTATTTTCAAAGCTATCACGTAAATCTCCTTGTTGGCAATCCTGAAGCATTGTCACACAACACAGTTATAGCACTATGATTCCATGTTACATACTGTGGCTCCATCCTATCAAATCCAGGGGGGGGGTTGGTTTGGTCAGAGGCCCCAAAGGGACTACCTGGCTGAGAATTCTAAAGCCCCCTCCCTGAATTACCAATCCCAAGATTCCATGGGATGAAACAATGGTATAAGGTCCTGCTTTGGAGGTCCCCACTATCAGTATGGTTTGGGTGGGCACCATACCTAATTGGCATCATATGTAATTGGCAACACATTTTATTGACTCTGATATCAAATTCAAGCCTGAAAGGTGACAGAGAGGTCAAACTGAGCGAGGGAAAGAATTTGACTGTAAATGTGAGAAGCATAGGTCAACTCCAAAATTCCTCCAGGTAAGACTGAGTTATTTGTCAGGCAAATACACATCATTCCTGTGGATAATAGGCTTAAATAGAAGCTGGAATTTTCCAGGGAATCCAACTGTGAGGAGCCCACCAGGACACTGATTCACAGATATCCATCCCTTGTACACCTGAATTCTTTCCTCTGTCCTCACAGCACCCACAATAGACAGCTATTACAACATTCATCATGTCTTTGTCAGTCAAAGCACCAAGCCCATCAACAGGCAAAAGACGCATTGTCCACAACAGGTTCCCTTTTGTCTTGCATCTGGAACCTTCACAGCCACAAGCCATTTTCAGGGTATAAATACCCCTGATTTGAGGAGGCCCACTGCAGTCTCTTGAAGATCTACCCGTCAATCTGTCCGTCTGGCTCCTGAATGAGAACTGCCCTTAGGTCCTACCTAAGCCAAAACCCATTTCTACTCTTCACTACGCTTCTGGACTGGTAGTTATAAATCCCCCCAAATCCCTCAGTGTCTCTATAATTTTTCCTCCCTTTCTCTTTCAGCTAGCTCTTGGGTGAATGTGTGATTGTGTGTATCTTGTGTGCATGCATGAGTGAATTCCCCTCAATAAAATCATTTTATCAGACAATTTTGCTTGGCTTTTGGCTTGGCCTGATCCTATAAACATTGGGTAAAAAGATCTCGCTAGGTTACCCTGCCTCTTGTAGTGCTACAGCTTGTGCTCTGGCTAATTCCCATTCTCCATTATTTGGAGCACACTGAGATGTCCCCCATGGGACCCCAGAAATCAGGGTAACAATGGGATTCTGGGATTTAATGGCAGTTAAAGTGGAATTATGGCACTATAACTGTGGACTGCGAAAGGCTCCCTGGTTGTTATGAAGGTTTTCTTTCTAGGTAGAGAATGAACCACTCGTTTTGTTCTCAGACCAGTAATGTGGCTTTGACTGAGAAGTCCATGCCCTGTGATTTTATGGACTAAATCAGGCATGGGAATCATGCAGTCCTCTAGATCCAAGCTTCCAAACTTTTCATGTTGGTGACACACTTTTTTAGACAGACATCATTTCGCAACACAGTAATTCAGTTTTGCTAGCAAATCGGAGGTTGAACTAATCCCTTATAAGAGATACAGATGCATGCATAAATTGTAATAACAAAATGTATGGGGACACAACATATCTCATGAAAACCTTTCATATATTTTTAAAAATATATGATTTATAAATAATAACATACAAGATTGTAGGTGACACATCTACATGCTTCAGGCGACACACTAAAGTGTCATGGTACATCATTTGGAAAGCCCTGCTCTAGATGTTGAATTGCATTTTCCAGCATTCCTAGGTGATTTGGAGGAAAGCTGGGAGTTACAGTCCATCCATATCTAGGTGGTCACATGATTCCAGCTTGGGTTTAAATCCATTTGCTGGCAGATTTACTGAATCAACAGAATTAACACTGAGTGTTGACTTACCATTCAGTAACTGATTCAGTGGGTTTACTGTAGTTGGGACTAACACTCAGTTTATTTCTTCCCAAGGCTAGAGAAATATGCCTCAAAGCCTTTCCTGGCTAAATGGGCTCTGCTAGAAAATCAGTGAAGAGAAACCTCCCCCTACCAGTACTTATAAAGTGGTTCTTTCTAACACCACTGTTGCATCACTCACTGGGTCAGAGTACAGCCTGTTTGGGATGGTGGGCGTCCGCTGGTCAACACAGACCACTTTCTTCATTTCTTCAAAGCTTGGGTCGATTGGCACCATATCAAAGAAAGGAGGCTTGTAATCTTCCACAATCCCTGCAGGATGAAAAGATGGGGGTGGGGGGACAAGAGACTTGAGATGAGAGCATCCAGATGCACATGGCATGCAGCCCCATTCTGTTAGGTGATGGGCAGACTCTTAACTTATCTCCCAGTGTGTGCAATATCCTTCCATCAAACAGTAGAGATTTGGGGAAGCTGTGGCCTTCTAGACATTGCTGGAACTCCACTTCCCAGCAGACCCAGCCAGTCTGAGATTATGGGAGCAGTGATTCCAGATTGGCTAGACCAGTGGTTCTCAACCTTCCTAATGCCGTGACCCCTTAATACAGTTCCTCATGTTGTGGTGGCACCCAACCATAAAAATTATTTTCGTTATTATTTATTTATTTATTTATTAGTTAGTTAGTTATTTCCAACATCGAATAGATTGGAAACACTGCCCTAAATCACTGCTCTGGATAGACTTCTAATGCCTAAAAACTGGTAACCCTCCCCCTTTTTTTAAGCACAGAAAGCTTCCATCAATGCCAGAATTAAGGCAGTAGTTCTAGTTCTGAATGTTAGGTTTCCACAGTTTAAAAAGCCAGTCACTCCCAAAGGCAACGCCGAAACAGCCCACATTTTACATGAGGCGCAGGGAGGAAAGGACAGGGAGAGAGGAAAGATGGCGGCAGCATAAGCAGACGCGTTTTGTTTCACTCCCACCCTCCCTCCCTTAGGCTGCTCAGATGCTCTCACACCCACGTCACACAGGCGCCCCTTCCTTCCTCCTTTCGTCCCTCTGAGGGCTCGGGAGTGGGCTGTGATACCCGCTGTAGCCCCTCAACCACGCTACACCCGCGAGCCCCTCTTGGTCTCCCCACCTTTGCCCCCCCCCCCGGCAGGGAAAGATGGGGGAATGTCCCAACACGCACCCAGCACGTCTGCTTTCCCCTCCTGCCAGCGCGGGGTCTCCTCTCGCTACCTCTGCTCCCCCGCCCAGCAGGGAAAGACGGCAAAACGTCCCCACACATGGCCAGCACGCCTCCTCTCACCTGCTGCCAGCGCGGGGTCTCCTCTCGCCACTTCAGCACCACCCCACCTGGCAGGGAAAGATGGTGAAACGTCCCCACACGTGCCCAGCATGCCTGCTTTCCCCTCCTGCCAGCGCGGGGTCTCCTCTCGCTAGCTCTGCCCCCCCGGCAGGGAAAGATGGGGAAACGTCCCAGCACGTCTCCTCTCATCTCCTGCCACTGCGGGGTCTCCTCTCGCCACCTCTGCTCCCCCACCCGGCAGGGAAAGACGGGGAAACACTCAGCACACCTCCTCTCCCCTCCTCCCAGCGCAGGGTCTCAGAAACAGCACTCCCATTGGCTGTGAGGCCGCCTTCTTTCAAAAGGGGGCAGGGCAGGATACAGGAGCGGCGACCCCTGTGAAATGGTCATTCAACCCCCAAAGGGGTCGCGACCCACAGGTTGAGAACTGCTGGGCTAGACTGTCACCCTTCTCACTGTCTTTTTGCAAGCAGGTAAACCCCTTTTTATTCCAGCAGACTTTGAGAACTGATTTTTCAAGAAGCATAGGCCTTGGGTTATGTGCTGGACTTTTAGTTGTTGTTGTTGTAGTATTAATTTGTTTTAAGTGGTTTCAAATTTTATGATTTTTGAAAAACTTTTATATGCTGGTAATTTTGAACTATGTTTAAACTGTTGTAACTGTTGTTTTACCCCTTCTAAGCTGCCTCAAGTTCCAAACTGAGGGAAAGGTGTAGTAGTATTAGTAGTGTAGTAGTAGTAGTAGTAATAGTAATATATATTATATTATAATTATAATTATTGTTGTTGTGGAATGACCTGCCAGGAGAGATTTGACAACTGGATATGCTATCTGAGTTTAATACAGCATCTCCTCTTGCAGGTCTAGCCAGATGATTTTTAACTTACAACTTTCTAAATTATGAATTGATCATTTTTAATATGTATACTTTTTAAACTGTTACACTCTTTTAACTGCTTATGTAATTTTGATTGGTGCTTGTATTTTTAACTATGGTATGCGTTAATTTGTTGCTGTATTTTAATCTATTGTTCACTGCCTTGATCCATAAGAAGAAGCAAGTAAGAAATAATCATCATCATCATCATCAACAACAACTGCATTTTAAGGACTAGAGGATCCTCAGCCTTGTGGTAGTCTCTGACTCACAGGCCCTCATGCCACTGAGAAGAAACCAGTGGTGGGGCAGAGACACACTCCGTCACCAGGGCAATAGCAGCTGGAGGTTTCCATGTCAGCAGGGCAGTACATCTGCTCTGGCTTTTCGCCCACACCTTAAAGGCTCTGTCAAAGATGCTGAACGTATGTTTGGGATAGCATTCCTTGCCCAAGAAATTCTATGAAATTCATGAGTTTCCATAAGTTGACAGGCAGCTCCTTTAAAAGGGTGGATTGAAGCTCCAAGTGGATTTACTTCTCCACAGACATGGAAGCTATCAGACTAGAAAGATGCACTGCCCTCCATGGGAAGACAACACCCGTCTTTCTTGTCTCACATAAATAATTCCTTTACACGATGACTTTGCATCTGTCAACATATTTAAAATATGCATGAAAGTAATTGCCCAATTTTTTATAAATGCTTTTTTGTTAATGCTGCCTGGTAACCATTACCCTTATACATATATTATTTTGATTTGGCTGATTTGTTGCTTTGGGGAGGTGCTGAAATTGTTTACTTATTTGCTTGCCTGCCTTCCTGTTTAAGAGGCCTATAGTTCCAAATGAAGTACAGTTTGAACTTCTTTCCTGCATTTAGAAAGACTCAGTGAAGATATGGACTGTGTCACACTGACAGCCAAAAGCACATGTGACACCATTAAGGGAAGGAAGAGACTTCAAGGGGACTGAATGTACCAATTAATGTATACCAGAGGCTTCTCAGCACTGTGAGCATGTGCCTAGCATGCTCTCAAGCTTCACACAAATTCACTTCAAAACACAGATGTTTCTGAGTACAGTATTTTTAATCAGTACTCAGGTATCTTGTTTGCTTGCTTGGCTGTGATTTGCCAGTACATATCTTGAAGGCATTTAATTTTTATGAGCATTGTTTTGGGACAGTCTTCCACAACTCAGTGCCCTCCAGATGGGTTGGACTACAGCACCCATCCTCCCCAGCCAGCACTGCCCTCAGGCTGAGGAAGGCTGTATAAGGGCTAGTGAGAAGCAGGTGAAAATCAGTAGTTGTTCCTGTTGGCACTTGACAGTTTTGCAAGATGATTCTTAAAAGTCTGAAATGATATCTAGGCAGCATATGACCCAGCAAGAGCCAACGTAGTTTGAGTGATGGACTAGGATTCCGGGAGACAAGGGTTCAAGTCCCCACTGGGCCACGGAAACCCACTGGGTGACCTTGGACAAGTTACCCTCTCCCAGCCTCAGCAGAAGGCAAGAGCAAATCCTCTCTGAATGAATCTTGCCTAGAAAATCCCATTATGGGTTCACTTTAGGGTTGCCATAAGTCAGAAATGACTTCAGGGCACACACCACCACCATAACAACAACTGCAACTGCACTCTAGCAGAGTTACTACCACTACTACTGTTGTTGTTGTTATTATTTTGTTACCGATGCGGCATGGGACATGGTATTGCAAAGCAAGCTGTGCTCATTTTAGGAAAAACAAGCACCCATTCCAGAAAGCATTGAAAACCTGCATAAAGCCCAGCATCTTGCAGATCATTTGGTCGTCGACAGATAAAATGAAGCGCAAGTGCTTTGAGGATTTGAAAATCCACTCCCCCGCCTTGATTTTTGAACATCAGTACCGAATGATACACTATGCCAGTTCTGGGGAACGTATGTCCCCTGCAGATGTTGCTAGACTGCAGCTCCCAGCAATCATCACCATTGGCTCGGGCCAATGGGGGTTGTCGTGCAACAATATCTGGAAGACTGGATGTTTCCTAGGCCTGTGCTAAGGCATCTGATGCTAGGGATATTGAGAAATTTCAAAGATGCTACACTTTTTGACATTTTGTAATCAATGTCACTCACATTTTTTTCTACTTTATTTCATACATTCAGTGGAACATAGTAAGCGTGAGATGAATGGAGCTAACGCTGATGTCACTGTGACAAAACCAGAATGACCAATCAATGATGAGAGCACCAAAGAAAAGCATAGTTAACTAGCAGCAGAACTGACCATGCTGATAACATGCTTATGAAGCTGGCAAACTTATACGCTTATACTGTATTTCTCCCATTAAACATTTTGGGAAGCTATGAAGGTAAGCCAGTCTAGCTGTGGTCATCCACATTCTGGTAACATAAAGATGAGATTACTGTATTATGTTTCATGTATGGCTACTTTGGAAGACTTTTGTGGAAACCTTGTTGTTAGCTTATCAATTAAATGGGACTGATTCCATGGAGTCAGTCTATCAGTTGTTAAACCATAGTTTCCTTGGCTACAAGTCCCTCTCCAGCCAAAATTAAAAGGGTTGAAGCTTACTTTTAAGATCTAGAATGCCCAAAGGTCTCCTTCTCCTACCTTGGAAGACCATCTGCTGCTAGGTGAGCAGGGGCAGGAAAGCCAGGCCTGGAACAAGATATGCTCAGGTACAGGTTGTGTCAGGTTTAAGTTGTATGGGATTTAATCACATATCCTCCAACTATCCCAATTTGGTAGCTACTTTATTCTGTGTCATCCCACTTTTTAAGCTGTTTTTAAAATATCCAGTTTCTCTGTCCTCCTTCCATTCCCCCTATTGTTCCCAGCTTACTTCAGTTGCTACAAACTGAGCTCAAGGTGCAGAAGTAGTTTGTACTCAGTTAACTCAGCAGGCAAGAAGGTGGGACAAAATCTTGCCCTTTCCAGTAGGCCCAGGCAAAAGGAAACTGTGGCTGCCTCTCTTAGCTTGTGTTTTGTTCCTCATTAATCACTTTTGCTGTCTTGACCTCATAATCTGGCCATGGCTTAAGTAGAAGGGACAGAGTTCAATGAACCCTTTTAATGGAAAAATACATACAATAGATTTTAAAAATTGACTAATTTTCCATTTATATTTTATTTTATATATTTAAATTTCATTATGGACAAATAAAATCTCCCACCTAGTACATGACTCATCATTGCTAAATTTGTATTTATATACAAACCTTAAATGTAATCTTAAATTGATTTTGAGGAAATATGATGTGGATTATGATACTGACTTCTGAATATGGAAGGGCATGGATATTGATTAACTCATTGATTACAGTGAATTTATTTCTGTTTCCCTATTGACAATAGTATATTTAGTGGTTTGCTGCTGAATTTCAGTGGCAAACTGTGATGTTATTTATTTAAAAAAAGAACTGGAAGGGGGGCATTGTGGATACAAAAAAAAAAAAAAGGCTGGGGCTGCACTTTGCCCACTCCACCCTGAACTATTTATTTATTTATTTAGCTTGAGTGTAAATCTAGTCCTGCCTATGAAGTGTGTGTGTGTGTGTGTGTGTGTGTGTGTGTGTGTGAGCTGTGTCATCCATATTCAGAATATCCTCCCTAGAGAGGCCTGTCAGATGCCCTCTCCTAATGACTCTCCAGTGCTAGATAAATACATTCTTATTTGCCCCAGCTTTCCAGTATAGTAGCTAGGTAGCGAGCTGATTTTAATCGAATTGCTTTTACTGTGTCTCCTGTTTTTATTACTCTGCTGTATTAGGCTGTAAACTTTATTTTTTATAACTGTCGTAATATATTAGGTGATTGTGTTAGTTGTTCTTTAGAGCGGCCAGCTGAAGAACAGCCTTCGTTTAAAATAAATGAGACTTACAGAAATCATGCAAGAACTTCCATTATGCCCATGTTTATTCCCACTTTCCTTCTGATGGTGTCAGTCCTGGGAACAACCTGCAGGCAATGGTGGCTGATAGTCTCCACGTCAATGAGAGTGGTGACTCTGCACCAGGTTTCAGACTGAACTTTAACAGAGTTAACATTAACTTTAACATGAGGATAGCTAATTCTGTCTCCCAAATAGCTTTAGAACCTTAGATAGCATTTTTAAAAGTTTGGACTAAAATCCAGAGTGGGTTTACCACCTCACTAACACAGAAACCACCAGCTACTACCACTTGCAGGGCAAAGGTCATGCAGCCAGTGTAGATTTTCAGTATTTGCTTTAATCTTGGTTGCTCATAGACATGTCACAGTGATTGCTGATAATACCCTTAATCAGGTTTTGGTATGATGTGGGGGAAAAATTGTACAATCTGACACAGACAGTGACATTTTATGATGTTAAACCAGAGGACAGGGGCAGTCAGCCCAGGACACTTTGCAGGCCCCACCAATTCCTTCTGATAAAATTAGAAGCCCACTTCTGGGGCCTGATCACACATAATGATAGCACCATGATCCCATTGGAACTGCTGTGGTTCCATCCTAAGGAATCCTGGTTAGTTTAAGAAGGGCTATTCAAAGGAAGGAGCTGGCAAAACCACCTCTGAGCATCCTTTGCCTAAGAAAACACTATGAAATTCATACAGTTGCCATAAGTCAACAGGTGAATTGAAGGCACATGCATGCACACACACACTTAGAATTCTCTCCCAAAGAGCTCCTCTGGTACCTCTGACCGAACTACAATCCCCGCCCCAAGGATTCTATAGAATGTTGCCATGGTAGTTTAAAAAAGAATCATAGTTTCACACCGAGTAGTGTGAAAAAGACCCTGATTTATTTAAAACATTTATTGGACTGGATTGAGTGGGCTAAACAAATTGTGTGTATGTGGGGGCTCTCTGCCATGATTCAAAGAAGAACCCCTACCCCTGGAAGTTTTCATGAGCAACAGTTCTTTTTCAGTGAAAATTTGGGGGGGGGGTGGGATGTCTGGTGTAGACTGGGGAAGGATCAAAGGCTGAATAAATGGTCCCAGGGCATGCCTATGGCCTTTAAACCATCTGATTTCCAACCTTGTGTTAAACTGGGCAAGAAGTCACAATTGAAGCATGCAAAATTATAGCCTATCTCTTCTCTGCAATTTTTTGAGTTGGATGCTCTAGTGACTTGTTTGGTAATAGTTAGTCGGCAAGATCGTCCATCAAGCACATCTTTGTTGGGATCATGGAAAAATGCTAGTTCAGATGTTGAGTGACACTGGTTACAAAATATTGTTTTTGTGTGTGGGAGTGTGTACGGAGGAATCTGAAAATCCACAAAGCCTGAATATACCTTGTTGTTGTGTGCCTTCAAGTCATTTCAGACTTTTGGTGACTTTAAGGTGAGCCTATCCCAGGGGTTTGCTTGGCAGAATTTCTTCAGAGGGGGGTTGCCTTTTGCCTTCCTCTGAGGCTGAAACATGTGACTTACTGAAGGTCACCCATTGAGTTTCCATAGCCGAGCAGGATTCAAACCTTGGTTTCCAGGGTTGTAGTCCAAGGCTCAAACTACTACACCACGCTAGCTCTCTAAATTACATTGCTAAGACATAATCTGGATTTGGAAGTCATGTTTTTGCCCCAGCACCCTCTATGGGCCACAAAGATTGCAAAAATGTCAAACAACAAAAATAAAGTCTGGATGTAGCTATTAGTCTACTGCTAATGTTGAAAAACTT
This sequence comes from Iguana delicatissima, assembly GCA_948472985.1. Classification (NCBI taxonomy): domain Eukaryota; kingdom Metazoa; phylum Chordata; class Lepidosauria; order Squamata; family Iguanidae; genus Iguana; species Iguana delicatissima. The sequence goes on along the minus strand of CAOKZL010001136.1, from coordinate 1,405,202 downwards.
TTTTTTAAAAAAAATGTTAAACAGTACAGCATAGCCTTGTGGCTTATTTCATGGTGAGAGGCAATTTTCTTTGTCAGAAAACGGACAGTCTCAGGGAGCTTGGAGAGATCAGGGACTGCAGACACAGCCTCAAGGCCCACACAATCGTCTAGGGCTATACTTCGCCCATTCCTCTTTGACATGAAGAAAATTATCAGTGCAAGGAATTAATTGAATAGCATAGGTGAAACTTGCCCCTCACCTCAGATGCTCTGTGCACCAATCACTGACTATAGAAGGTAAAGAGTATCGCTGGGGAGGCTTATCACTTGGACAGTTCCTTCTTCCCTCGTCTTGTGGGCCAAAAAGCATGAAAGTGGAACTTCAGCCAGTAACAACTAACTGATGAGTTGTGTACCAGAAAGAATCCTAAAAATGAGGTGTCTTAATGACAATACAAACCATGCAGTATCAATGACATGTTGATGTTATAGAGTGGAAAATATTTTGCAAAGTAGTAATAATTTTAAAAAACCACAGAAAAAATTGTACAAACATGAATGGCTAGTGTATCATAAAGAAAGCTTAATACTGAGCTCTATGGGTACCACATACTTCTGAAAAGAGCAAATCAAACTTAAACTCTCATTAGATGTGAAGGTGACTTAGCTGAGACTGTTGTCCTTCACACATATCATGAGAAGACAGGACTCGCTAGAAAAAACAATAATGTTTGGAAAAGAGGGAGACCACACTGCAGGTGGATTGATTCAATCAAGGAAGCCACTGAGTTTGCATGATTTCTGTAGGGCAGTTGATGACCAGGCATCTCTCATTCATATGGTCAGCATAAGTTGAAGCTGAGTGGATGGCAAATACAAGCAACAAGAAAATATGGAACATAATCTAATTCAGGTTAGAAGTATACTGTCAGGGCTTTATGGAGACAATGGATATGAAGTCTCTAGGGATAGCTCAAGGTTTTTTGCTGCCTAAAGTAAAATGTAGAGTAAAGTAGAATGAAATGTCATCTGAGCCACCCATCCACTTCAAAGGGCATAGCAACTAAACTATGAGAGCCAGAATGGAGTAGTGGTTTGAGTGTTGGACTAGGATACTGAGAGACCAGGGTTTGAATCCTTGCTCAGCCATGGAAACCCACCAGGTGACCCTGGAACAAGTCACACTCTCTCAGCCAGGGAGGAAGGCAAGGGCAACCCTCTTCTGAACAAATTCTACCCAAAACAAAACAAAGCAAAACAAAAACCCACACAACACGTGATAGGTTTGCTTTAGGACTGCCGTAAATCAGAAATGACTCAAAGCCACTCAACAACAACAGCAGCAGCAGCAGCAACAACAATAAGGTATCCAAACGCCAGCCAAGTTATTCTGATGCATGAGGTGAAAAATTCCACAAGCGGTCCTCCTCCTCTCTGCTATAAAAATGCCAGCGTAAGAGACCAAACAACACACTGCATCCCAAATCTGCACTCCAAGCCCACATCGCTCTGCCTCACGCTGAGGTGGGAATCATGAGACCGCCTCCATGTTGCTTGACTGGAACTTCCACCAGCCTTAGCCAGTATAGCGAATGATGAGGAACGCTGGAAGTTGCAGTTCAACAGCATGAAGAAGAGACCACAGGATGCCCAACCCTGCCCAATGGTAAGGGTGGCCCTTACAGTTTTCTGATCGCTGGGATATTGAAATCAAATGTCCCTCCTGTCTGGAAGCTTTGTGCTGTGAGATTCAGCAGGAAATTTCTCCCAGGCCAGTGGTCTCCTTACTCAAGGCCTGTGCTCCAGCACTAGCAGGTTGTCTGGAAAACCTGGCATCACACCTTCCTTTGGCTGTTTTCCCCAGCACCTTATGGCTCTAGTGCCACCTGGTGGTGGCCAAGATCACTGCTCTCCTAGAATATCTGACAGCTGGTCTTTGTTAATCCGTTGCCTGCTGCAGGACTCTGCCGTATGTCTCTCTGCACGGAAGACTTTAACCCATTTGGGGCTAAGGCTGAGAACATATTTTTCATTGCTTATTGTCCTGAGGCCCAAAGAAGTCCCCCTCCACTAAAAGGGAATTCTAGTGAACTAGCCAATCAAACCCCATCAGAAGAGGCATTCTGGCTGTCCTCATGCAAGGGTGTGGGGCTCCCTCTCACAGGAGGCTTGGCTGACTCCCTCTCTGTTCTCCTTCCACAACCGAGCACAGCCCCTTTTTGTTTAGACAGGCCTTGGCCAATAAACTAGTCAGTTGAGTCTTCTAATGGGTGTGCCATCTATCTTTATTCTCACTACTATGTTTTAAATGCTTTTCAACTGTTCTAAATTAATGCCATTTTAATAGGATCATCCATCCATCCATCCATCCATCCATCCATCCATCCATCCATCCATCTATCTATCTAACACTATTATAATTGGTTTCCAGCACCATTTTGTTTTAATCTCTGTGGTGAGCTGCCATGAATGAATGAAAGAAAGGAAGAACAAATAACTGAATGGCTGGAGACATACTTGACCTTAGACCCACTGAAATCAATGAGACATAAATTGGTAATTATTAATCTAGGTCCCACTTGAGTGAAATGGGCCTCCTCTTAAATACAGATCATCCTGAATCCAATTCACTGCATAGGCTCCTTCATTGCAGGGATGGGCAAGTGCAGTGGGTCCAGGGGCCAATTTTCTTCCTCTGAGACCCTCTGGGGGCTGTGTGAACTGCCAAAAATGTCCCAATCCCCAGGAACCTAGAACAGGTGGTCAGAAACCCGTCTGTCTGTCTGTGATATTATTTGATGTTTAAACAGTACTGGGAAGAGGGCCTGCCATCTACTGAAAAGGTGAGTTGCCTCTCCTGCAGGCTTCCTGCAGATGCAGTCCTACCCCTTTGAGGCAGATCGGCAAAAGGACAATTCAGGGAATCTGGACCACAAGAGGAGTCTGTTCTATTGAATAAGAGAGCCAGCAAGATCTAGTGGTTTAAACATTGGAACTATGACTCTGGAGGGTTCACATCCCCACTGAGCCATGGAAACCGACTGGGCAAGTCACAGGCTGTCAGCCTCAGAGAAAGGCAAAGGCAAATCCCCTCTGAACAAATTCTGCCAAGAAAATCCTCATGATAGGGTCACTTTTAGGTTGCCATAAGTTGGAACAACTTGAAGACACACAACAATAACAACAGCAACAATATTGAATAAAGCAGAGATAGGCAAAGTATGGTTTTCTAGGTGTTATTAAACTGAAGCTCCCAGCAGCCCTTGCCAGCATAACCAATGAGGAGGAATGCTGAGAATTGCAGTCCACAAGTACCTGGAAGTCCTGGGCTGGATATTGGAGTGAAGTATTGTGTATCTGTGTGACTACATGCAGGCATATATCCACTGTGAGGCACTTAACAGTTAACAGGCATCCAGTTAAAGGTCATGAACTGTGTATATACGGTAATAGGCTTATTAATTGGTGATGTTTATTCTGAAGGAGAGACAGGATTAGCCTGCCCAATCTGTGGCCTGACTAGGAGATTCTTTTGCTTTCTAATTAATGGCTGTTTTCTTTGAAGCCTCTCATTTCAGTGGACAGATCAGACAGGAATAAGAATGGGTTGTTAGTGGAGAGTAGGTGTCCTTTATCCATGAGAAAAGCCCACCATGCAACCTGATTGACGTTAATGTCAATAGGTTTGCTTCTAGATCCAGCTTTTATCTTGCAGTTGCTCTGTTTTTGCAGAATTTTATAGCTGTCTAGGCTACACTGTTTTTTATTTGTAATCCTTCCATGCCTTTCTATCAATTCTTCAACCCTCCTCCCCAAAAATCCATTAAAAAGAGAGATAACAAATAGTGCCACAGTGTCTTTTGATGAACAGTGCAAGGAGTCTTTCTCTGTCTGTAAAGACCCTAAGGGACTAGATAAGAGTCTAGCGGCGGGGGGGGGGCGCCACTGTGAGCTGAGTCATGTCCCATCCCCACTACTTGGTCCTCAGGCCGCCGGCTGGATAGCAGGACTCAAGGCCTATACAGGCCCTGTAGCCAAGAACATAATGGCAGCAGAGCATGCTAAAGCTGGGGTGGAAAACTGGGGAAGGGGGCATTTTCACCCCACAACTCCTCATAGAGACTCAATTAGTATTTCTAAAATGACTTTTAGTAGACGTTTGGTTGATTTTGGAAGGATCAAGCTGTGCGTTTGTGTGCATTTGTGCATTTGTGTATGAGGCCTTGAGGGGGCTATGGGGGAAATGTCCCATGTTAGAAGGTGATTTTGAATTGTTTGGGGACTGGAAATTTCCATTTTTCTTGTGAACTTTTTTTTTCTTTTTGGAGGGGCATGGGGGCTTGGAGGAGTGTTATAGGATAGAGCTCCATGGGTGCCCTTTCCCTACTCTTGGGCTCAAGGAAGGATTTGCAACAAAGCAAAACAGAGACCTAAAAATAAAGTGAAGCATCTTATCATTAAAGATCTAGTCTGGTATAGCGGTTTTAGCTTTGGACTACGATCCTGGAGACCAGGGTTCGATTCCCTGCTTGGCCATGGAAGCCCACTGGGTGACCTTGGGCACAGCACACACTCTCAGCCCCAGAAAACCCGGTGATAAGTTCACTTTAGTGTTGCCATAAGTTGGAAAGGACATGAAGGCACACAACACTAACATCTTATCACCAGCAGCAAGTGCAGAGTGAAGTGCAGGTGAAGTACAAGTATTCATCCTGACAATCCTTGTAATTATGGCTTCAAGGAGATTCCAAAAATGCAGGCAGCTATCTTAATCTCTTTGGAGGTATTTTGTAAAGCTAATGGTTCTTAATAACCCATTCAAGGGCAAGCCACTCCATAATACTTTATTTTACAACAGTGATAGTTCACAACAATAGATCATTGTTGGGATAATCCATTTTGCCCTCAAGCTACTGCAGCTAAAGTCAGGGGAGAGAGTATGGGGAAGGGTAGAACAATAGATAAAATAATCATCACTGCTAAAGAACAAACCCTGGAGCTTCAACTCTGGCCACTCTACAGCACCACAGAACAGAACAGTAAGAGTCCCTGTCCTTTGTAAAAACTCTCAGCTCAGACTTAATTCTTGACAAACAAAAGGGATTCCAGCCCTAAGGTTGCCAGCTCCTTCTTTCAACTTTTGAGAATGTGGCAATGGACATACCATGGCTTTGTATCATGTTGTTGGAGCCCAATCCCCATTTCCCCCTTTACAACCCAGATGTAACCAACATATTGACGCTGGCTGCCCATCTGGTTGTCCGCCTCAGTCTGTTCTCCCCTACCACACCCCACCCCAGCCACTCCATGTTTTAGGTGAGCTCTCTAACCTTTGAAAACATTTGTTAAATGCAGCCTGCACATTTTTCAATTAAATATACATTTCATACTCTCAAGCTGTTCCAATTTGGCGGTGATACTCCTACGGTATTAATACTCTGTCATCCCAGCTGCTTTTAAAATGTCCCTGTTTCTCTTTTCCTCCTTCCACTTTCCCTCTTTGTCTTCAGCTTACTTTGCTGCAAACTGAGTTTGAAGTGCAAAAATAGTTTATATTTGATGAGCTCAGTGGAGGGGGAGAAGAGAAGAGGGAGTGGAGTTTTGCCCTTCCCAGTAGGCTGAGGCAAAAGCAAACTCCTGCAGCCTCCTCTAGTTTGTGTGTTCTTCCTTGTTAAAAACTTTGGCCATCTTGATCACACTCGGACGTTGCTTGGCCACACTTGTCCCAGTTTTCATCTGTCAAATGGTGGAGGGTATGACATTTGTTCCCACTTTAAAAAAAATGCTGATGGGAGGAGATGGTTGAAAAGTGTTAGCAATCTTAACTGGTTTCCTGGCAATCAGTGTTGCACACAGGCAGCTTCTACTGCAAACAAGAAAAATACTCCTCTGGAGTCTGATCCAAAAGAGAAGACTATATGGATGGTGTGGATACAGAATTGTTGTTGTTGTGTGCCTTCAATTTGTTTCGAGCTTGTGTCAACCCTAAGGTTGGGGTTTTCTGGGGCTGAGACTATGTGATGTGGCCAAGTGGGGAGTCAACCCTGGTTTCTAGGGTTATAGCCCAACACTCAGACCATTACACCAGGCTGGGTCTCTGGACACAGAATAGTGCCACCAATATAGAATCTACAGGTCCTCCTGTATGCATGGGATTTTTATTTATTACATCCTCTGAGGAATGTAGCATTTGTGGTTCTCCTCCTCTTTGTCCTCACAATGGACCCTGTAAGGGGCTCAGATGGAGAGAGTGAGACTGGGCCAAGGCTACCACAGAGCCACATCATGGCTGCCTGAGGATGTGAATCCATACTTTTGTGGTTCTTGTCCAAGGCTTTAAGCACTACAACATGCTGGCTGTCCTTAACATGGCTGCCAGGGTCAAATACACTGACTCCATCTGCTACCTTTCAGTCCTTGAAGAATGCACTAGAAGCAGACATAGAGCCCTCCTATTCCACCCTAAAGTTGTCTCTGCACCAGCACTAACCCACAGTCCCAAATGCTTGGCCTCTTTAGGTTGATGCCAGAATTTGGGAAAGGTATTTTTTTTTAAAAAAAATACCCTACAGATTCCAGAATCCCCCAGACAAACTTTGCCTTAAGCTAGCCCAGAACTGCCCACTTTCCACAGTACAGTCTGCATACTACAAACAGTTATATTCTATGGGAAGGGACATAATGGGGATATAACTGGGGCAGGGATCTTTGCACCTCCCCCAAATAAGTAATCTGCTCCCCACCAATGAAATTTTCCTTCATACCTCAAATTTCTACCACTGTAGAGAGTGAGACACTGGAAGTCATTCATATCTAGAACTCTTCCGTTTGCTGTGTCCCCATTCCCTTGATAATTGTGCCTTCCCATTTTGTTTCCCATTTCTATATTTCTAAATGCTTCAGCTGAAGTTTTAAATTATTGTTATGCTAGAAATGTGGGGAGTGAAGTAAAATCTCATGGGGGGGAGCAGACCTATTATTTAGAGAGGGCCATGTCCTCATTTTGCTCCCACCCCTCATTTCTACACCATTGACTACAAAGCAGCAGCTAAGGTACAACCGTTTCCTGGCCTAAATGGATGCTATGTGAGTGCAAGGGAGGGTGAGTTGGGGAGAATAAAAGCAAGGAGCTGCCATCTAAGGCCTTTGCACTGGTATGAAGATAGAAGCAGGCAGGGACGGGGCTTTGCTGCTATTCTCCTGCTGGATCCGCAGGAGGAGGAGACCAGAAGTTCCAGGGATGTGGCCCCTTGCCAGAGCGAGCTGTGATGCTGCTTGTTTCCTAATCAGAGCTGAACAAACAAAGTGCTGATTGAGCCTAATGGTCCCTTTAATCAGTGAGCTGGGTGCTGACACTAGATTACAGTGTTTATAATTTACAGCTAATCATTCGTGTGGAAAAGAAAAAGAAAAGAGAGAGAGAGAGGACACTGTCCAACTCAGCTGGTTGAAAACTTACATATTAACAGGCCTCTTTTTAGTGATTATTTCTGCACCGGGAGCCAAATGTAAGGGAGTTGGAGGGCAGAGGGGCCAGGCCTCCATTTCATTCTCTGGATGCAGCTGCTGTTGTAAATCTGAAATGAGATTTCTGCAGCTGCTGCACTAAACTGTACAGATTCCCTTTGAAAACTGGGTTATTTCCACACCACAGCCATTGGTCAGTTTGGCTGGGGCTGATGAGAGTTGGAGTTTCTCAGCCTTGCTTTAAAAGAACCAGTGCTCCTCTGAAGAGATAACACACAACTCTTCTAAGGCTGCTCCCAGATAAGATATTTTGGATCTAGTTCATGTGACCCCATGAGAGCATGGTAGCTGGAGGAAGAGAACCACTTTCAAAGCCTGTCTCGAGGGGGTTCTGAATCTGTACACCATATGAAGAGGGGCTAGCCCTGCCATTTGGGAGAGCAAGACAGTTGCTTCAAGTGGCAAAGGCTGGGAGGTAGCAGCAGGTTGTTCGAGGAGACAGCTGTGTCCCTCATGGTTTGTCCCACATTCCCCCAAATTGGTGACAACACTGGATAAACATTATTATAGCTACTCTAAAACTATGTGTGTGCATGTGCCTTCAAGTTGCCTGTTGACGTATGGTATCCCCATGAATTTCATGGGGCTTTGTTAGGCAAGGAATACTCAGAAGTGGTTTTTCCAATTCCTTCCTCTGAAATATCGTCTACAGCACCTGGTCTCCTATCCAAGTACTAGTCAGCACTGATCCTGCTTAGCTTCCAAGATCAGATGGGATCTGGTGCCTTTAGACTAGTATTTAGACCCTCACTCTAAAACTCCTGTGATTTAAAAAGAAAGAAAGATCTGATTACATCCATAGTGGAGATGCCTGAATTCATGATTGATGAGCTCTCCCCTGGCCATGCTTTTGCAGAGCCTTTCTTCCCAGTCTAGAATTTACCATCTGACTTCCATTTTGGTGCATTTACCATTTGATTCCCCTTACCGTTCACGACTGTTCTCCGGGCGATCTCCCAGAGGACCAGGCCATAGGCCCAGATGTCAGTCCGCTTGAAGGATTCAAAGCAGTCCATTTGAATCTGTTCGTCTAACACCTCAGGTGCCATGTAGCGCTTGGTGCCCACTCGTGGGTTGTTCCCAAGGTCCAAGAAGTCATTGCTCTGGGAATGCATGACTGCTAGACCTAAAAGAGTACAATGATGATGGTTAGAATGGTTAGATGGTCAATGGTTAGAAGAATGCTTTTCAGGGAGGACATGTGTTAGCTAGCTGCTTCTGGGATGATGAAATCCATCTTCAAATTTGCATTATGGGTCAAAGTACTTTATGACATGGGGAACACTGGGATCATCCTAGGTTCCTGAGGCCTAAATATTACAAGAAATAAGGGATGGAGGGAGGGAAGAATAGGAAAAGCTGAGAGTAAACTAGGGTAGACTGGGATGGTAACCTGCAGTCTTTCCATGTTTTGAGATGTTATCTCTCATAATTCCTGGTCAATGGCCATGACGACTGGGAGTTAAGTCCAGACAACTGGGAAAGCAGGTTAAGATGGTCAAAGATCTGAAAACCAAGCCCTACGAGGAGTGATTGAGGGAGTTCAGTATGTTTAGCCTGGAGTAGATTGAAGAGTGATACATTAGCCTTCCTTAAATACCTGAAGCGCTATGACATGGAAGATGACACAAGCTTGGTTTCTCCTGCACCAAGAATACGACATGCACCGATAGATTCAACGTATAAGAAAAAAGATTTTGCTTAAACATAATGGAGAACTTCCTGACAGTAAGAGCTGTTTAACACCAGAACACTTGGGAAGGTGGTAGGTCATCTTTTATTTGAAGTTTTTAAACAGCTCCCAGGAATGCATTAGTTGTGGATCCCTGCATGGGAGGTAGATGGACTAGAGACCCTGGGATATCTTCCAATGCTGTAGTATGATGGAGCCTGGGGGTGTGGCTAGCAGAGCAGCCCTAGTAACAGAGGGTAATATACAGTCATCTCTCCACATTTGCTAGGGTTAGGGGCACAGGACCCCTATGAAAGCGAAAAAACTGTGAGTAGCTCTAGGCCCTCCCAAACCATATTTAACACATAAAAAAGTATAATCACTATATTCAACCCACCATGGATTCCTTTAGGGCATCAGGGTTCCTTCACAAGGCAGAAGTGGGTGGCTGGTGGGGCTTATTGCCACCTCCACTGCTGCCCCACACCATTTTTAATAGGAACAACAAACCTCGTTCACAGTTCCTCACTCTCATGAGGCTTGCATTCCCTATTAAAAACGGCATAGAGAGGCAGCAGAGATGACAGCAAATAATCTGTGAATAATCAAATCCCTCACAAATGTGGAGGGCTGACTGTAATTAGATTGGCTCTGTCTAAGCAAAACCCAGCTCTAGTAAGAGGGAGGGGCTGTGGGTGGGACAGCAGAAAGCATATATACTGGGAGCATGATTTGGATTCTAGCTTCCTTCAGTGAGATTCATAGAGAAAACTGAGTCAGGGCTTCATTCAACCAAAAGGGTTTGCCTAGAAGAGGGTTATCTTATTGGCCTAGTGTGGGGGGCAGAGAAGAAACCAAGCCACTTCTGAAAGGGTCAGAGAGTGGGGCCCTGAGTGGAGAAATACACTCTTGTGCTAAAAGTAGCCCAAGGTGTGTGTGTAAAAGCCCTGTTCGTGAACACTGTGGTGTTTTGAGGAAATTAGTTAAATCTCTTTAAGGAATTGTTATTTTGTTTGAATATTCTTGAAACAATACCTTTCTCCTTGGTTGTTATTTTAGTAAAGAGTTCATTCTATTTTTATAAGTTCTGCCTCAACAGAGTATTTCCCCCAGTTTTACTTTTATAACACGTCACCACAGGTTGTCAATCTTTTTTTTTATTTCAATAACCACTGATAAGCTTTGCCCTTTATTTACTAAGGTGGTGGGTTTGGAGAAAAGCATGGTTGTGAATAAGTGGGAGGGAGAGAGCCAGGGTGTAAAAGTAAGATTAAAAGGGGCACTGCTACTCCAGCCAGGGAGAAAGAAAAGCAGGCCTGGTCTGTCTAGGCCCTGGTTTGGCCCTACCCTTGTCCACACAGCTACTCCTTTAAAAAGTGTCTTCATTCTTGAAGCAGAGGGGCTATCAAGGCAGTGCCTCTGGGCTGCCAGAAGGGACTGCTCAGCATCTGATGTCCACTCACCCAGATCAGCAATGCAGCACTGTTTATTGTTCTTGACCAGGATGTTCCTACTTTTCAGGTCACGGTGAGCAATGGCTGGCTTGCCCTGGGTGCCAAAAATCTCCACATGGAGGTGAACAAGCCCGCAGATGATGGAGGAGGCCAAGAGGACGCAAGTCTCCACATCTAGCACAGTGCACTGCAGGTAGTCATAGAGGGAGCCATGCTCATGGTAATGGGTGATCAGCCACAGCTGTGTGCTGGAATTCCTGGAGGTCATGTCTGAGGCGATGAACCCTGCAGGGGGGACCGGGTGGGGAAGGAGGTCGGAAGTCAGGAGGAGTCGGACAGTCACAAGGGCATCTCATGAGAAGGGTCTGCGTCGCCTCTGTGTGTGTGTGCACGTGTGTTTGTATCAGAGAAAGAAAAGCAAAGGTAATGAAGAAAACCTGTCAAAGACAATGTTGCATAAATAAACATTTACCACTGACCAGAGACTACAACTCCACTCAGCCACCAGGGCCAATGTGTGTGGGTCAGAGAAAGAAATCCAAAATGGCTGGTCATGTTGAAAAACAGTTTAAAACAATGTTGCAGAAATAAACATGCACCATTGTCTTGGAGCCTGGAAGATGTATTTTTTTGGACTATAGCTCCCAGAATCCCCCAGCCAACAGGGCCGCAGTGCATGTGAGAAAGAAGGAAACCCAAAATGGCTGATCATACTGAAAAACTGTCAAAAACAATGCAGCATCAATAAGCATGAATCACTTCCCAGAGTCTGGAAAGTGGACTTTATTTGGATGATGGCTCCCATAATCCTGCATCCAACATGTACTGGCTGGGGGGTTCTGGGAACTGTACTACAAAAAAAGTCTGTTTTATAAAAGGGGCTGGCAAAACCACCCCTGAGTATTCCTTGCCTAAAAAAAAACCCTTATGAAATTCATCGGGCGCCATAAGTTGACAGGTAGTTTGAAGACACTCACACCAGTGGAGGATTGACTCACTCTGTCTCCTCCTCCTTGCATTTTGAGAGGGTGGAGGGGGGCTTGTAGTAGCAGCTGCTACACAATTCTCTTCACATCTCTGGTTGGATTTGCATTTGCATTTGCACATGTCCCTCCTACGCTTTTCTTTTCAAGCCCTGGGGAGCAAACGGTCTTCCTATACAGGGGAAGAAAGGAATGGCCTGTTCCCCAAAGAGAGGGAAATCCAGCTGTTGCTGCTGCTGCCTAGGGCAATGCACACTGATCCACTGTGGCTGCTAGCAGAGGGGCAGGTATCTCATGCCTTATCTGAAGAAGGCAAGGAAGAAGGGAGAGAATGGAGTCTGGAAGAAGCAGAAATGGACTTTTTTTTTTAAAAAAAAAGTAGGTGGGTACTGCTCAGGAAAAATATATCCCTCCCTTTCCCATGACTAAGACATGGCCACTAATATGGATAGAATAGCAGCACAGTATTTAGAAGCAAAAAGGGCAGGAGTTACTCAGAGCCATGCTGGAAGATAACTTGAATTCTGCAAGTAGCTTACAGCAAAGGGGCAGACACAGACAGGGCCAGCCCAGGTCAGCTGGCATTGTCCCCCACTCCTGGCTCCCTTTATTTCTCATTCACCCATATCTTCCCTATTTTTACTGCTCTAGGGGAAAAAGATGAAAGAAATCTTGACATTACAAATTGTGCTCATTCCATGAATAAATTTAAAGAAAACACCTCATTTATATCACCTGCTTGGATATTTTCCTCTTGTTTTCATTGTCATTTGGGGCAAAGTTCAGGTCTGGGAGCAATAACAGAAGCAGGTATGAAGCGGATGGCCAAGGATAGATGTTTGGGCAGCTGATGGTTTCCATGCCTTTTGGTTGCTGAATCCACTCAGAAGTTTCATCTGGACTTTTAGGAACCCATCCAAGGTGTTGCACTGTACCCTCCCATAAAGATTGGCACCTTGGATAGAGTCTTCAGAGTTCAGACTAAAATCCAGGGTGCATTCATCACCACTGACATCAGAGCTACCAAGTGCCGCTGGAAGTGTGGAACCTGGGCAAGGGATTGCCTTATGGGATCTGCCAGGATACCAAGGTCTCTGTTCTTTTCTAGAAGGACTGTTATCAATGTCTCTGCTCACCCAATATGTTGTCATGCCTCAACAGCACTGTGTTATATATCTCAGTCTCCCGGAACCACGACTGCTCATCCCGGGAAGAGAAGATCTTGACAGCCACATTCTCCCCATGCCATATACCACGCCACACCTCACCATAGCGTCCTTTGCCTGTGGGGGAGCAGATAGGAAACAACATTTTCATCTGGCTTGTCTTGTCTGGTTCTTGTTTTCACCTGTGCAACATATAAATGTTCTCCTAAATATGCTGGCATATGCTTTGCAAATGTACACCCGAGTACCTCTGTATACATTTTTGTTATGCCAGAGATTATGACCAGAAGCTACCAACCTGCACTGTCCTCCTGATGAGTCTGTGACCAAAAATTACCACAAAAGTCCAATTAGTGATCCTGAGTACTTTCTTTGGGCAGAAAGAGAAGATATATATTTATTAAATAAAATTGTGGGTTATGGTGCTACTTGCCGTTTGTTGTGGCAAGTAATCACTTTAGACAATTCTCATCCATCTAGGGAAGATCTCTCACAAGATTTCTCACAGGATGAAGAAAAATATGGTCGTGCCGTTTGCCACAACTAACTGCAGGAATTTTAAAATGGCCTGACCTCCAAGCAGGAGGTGTCATTCACTGCATAACTTAGGACTGACAGAGTTATTTACTTCATGTACATTTTTTTTCTTCCAGGGTAAGTCTTGAAAACAAACTCTATAGGTTTTCAGTTTGGTCACACTGAACTGGCAAAACTCTACTGTGAAGGGCTTGACTGACTAACAACTATGATGTTACCAACATATCTCTGTAATGCCTGGTACAGTTTTATTTGCAGATTTTTTTAAAAAATGCACACACATGCATTGAGGAACAAATCAACAAGTACGCTGTAAAAGATTTTTTTAAAAAATGGTAGATTTTTGAAAGACAAAGTGAATAAGTGGATGAACTAGTGTCTAAGCTGTAGGTATGGTATCTTAGTCTCTTCTTTACTGGGGACCCCCTGTAAATATAATTTGTTGCGAGGAACCCTCAAGACTTAACTCAGTATTTAAATATATACATTTAGTTTTAAATATTCAAATATTTGTTTAAAGTTGCTCATCAGTTGCTCATCCTTATCCCATACTCTTCCACTAGAAAATGCAAAGGAAAGGAGATTTATTAATGGTCTATGGAGTAGCATGCTGAGATCCTTCAAGTGGGAGGAGAATAGAATAAACTGGAATTTCCTAAAGGAAGGTTATGAATTGGACACAGTTACCCTCTCTAATGCTCTCTGAGCTCCTCCAGAGACAAATGGTATTTCTTTCAAGCTTTCCCCAAAGGAGCACTGGGACCTTTGCTGCTTTGCTTCCAAGCAGTCACAAAAATAAAGAGACTCTCTTCTATACTTGTGGCTGCTTGGAAGTGAAGCTCTGCCATGCTTCCTGGCCCTAGGCTCAAGCAGCATTGCCACACTTGCCACACAAGGCCTGGGCTCAGTGTTTTCCCTTGTTTTCTGGGCTCTCTGTTGCAGCTGCACAGTAGCACAGTAGCACAAGGTGAGATGCCCGCCACTGCCAGCATCATCACTGCTGCCTTTTAGGAATCTAGGACATTCTGCATCAACTGGCCACAATCACCCAGGACATTTTCTAGCCCCTTAAATCTGAAATTTACCCCGTTTTCCAGGATAAATGGCAACCCAATGCGGACTCCTTGTGAAGGCTCCATGGACCCCAGGTTAAGAACCACTGATCTACAGTATACAGTTAACCCATTTTAATACCACTTAATGGTATTAGTTGTCACTCCATCCTATGAAGTTCTGGAACTTGTAGTTGGTTAAAGGGCTTAGAATTCTAGGCTAGACTAGTATTGTGCAATTCTGTGAACTACGGGTGCCAAGGTACTATGAGAAAAGGTACTAAGAATTAAATGAGATTTTTTTGGGAAATGTAGTCTAGGAGAATGGACTACAACTCTCTAACTGAAAAGTCTAAGTTTTTTCTTCCAAGCTACAAATCTCAGAATTCTATAGAATGGAACCATGATAGTTAAAGTGGTATCAAACTGATATATCTGTCTAGTGTAGTTTTTCTCCAAGTTTATGATGCAAATTGCAATGTTGGATGCACAAATTGAAGAACCAGCTGTGAATATTCTTTGAATATTAAACCTTGCATGTCCTCTAAGCATTTCAGTAACTGGTAACAGTGCCAGTTACTAAATTCTTGCTGGTGCTCTGTTCCTTGCAGTAAAAATAGTCCATGTGCTCCCAATGAAACATAGTATGGAAAAGACTTCCTGTGACAATCTTTGTTGATGCATACTGTTCATTTATAGTAATGTATACTTTTGGCTCCTTAATTAATGTGTCTTTTACCATCTTCCAATCTTCTGCAACATTCCTTTATTTATATGCTGTGGAACATGAACATGGGAGATTTCTGCAAGGCCCCCTCCCCTCATAAATTAAGCTTATTGTATTTGATCTTTGCCCCTTCTTTCAACACTCTGCTTTACATTTTTCCTGCCTAGCTGTTCATCAACCACCTCTCTTAGCAGGGTTTCCATAACTGTGAATTAGTCTGCATCACAATTTGAACCCAAACGCTACTTTCTAATATGTCAAAGTAATTAAGTTTTAAAGAGCGGAACTACAGACTACTTTGGCAAGTTATGTATTTGCCAGTTAATAGTAAAATTGAGAATGGGGGAAGGAATGGTGTAGGAGGAAAAGGAGATGGGAATTATTAAGAGGGTACTTAACCCTTCCCCTGCCCATCCATTTTCTTCCCAAACTCTTTCTTCTCACTTACCCCCTTCGCCCAATTCTGTATGGGCTTGTTTTAGTTCTTACAGCGAACTATGAAGGGTGACATTGGTGGAATGAGAGGAAAAGGAGGAATTCTGCAGAGGAAAATCAGATGGAGGGGGAAGGATTAAGCATCCACTCCTATCCACAAAAGCACCAGATCCAGTCTGATCTTGGAAGCTAAGCAGGGTCAGATCTGGTTAACACTTGGACAGGAGACCACTAATGAATATGCGGTGCTGTAGGCTATATTTCAGAGGAAAGAACTGACAAACCACTTTTGAGTACTCTTTACCTAAGAAATTCATGAGGTTGCCATAAGTCGACAGGTGACTTGAAAGCACATGCACACACAAAACTCCCTGATAGATCTCCTCTGCCTAGCCTAGCGTTTGCTTCATAAATGTTCATTTCTGCCCTAAAATTAGTTATTTAGTTATCTTGAATAATATTTGTCTGACTAGAAATGTTAGATGCTCCTAGCTATAAAAAAAATTACATTGTTCACTAGAGTTGGGAAACAGACTTGTTCTATATTCAGCTTTGTCTGTGGATCGCTTTAGTCTATTTTGCATGTTTGAAAGAGAAAGACTAAAGATAACTGGAGCTATAGATCTGTAGGGTAATTTTCAGTATGACAGATACCTATCCATCTTTCTCTTAAAATCTCCACATCAGAAATCACTTCTCAATGGGCACAGACTGGCTTGTCATTTTGGGAGGGCTTGGACCCATAAATATATAAATATATACGTGTGTGTGTGCGTGCGCGTGAAGATATAGATATAGATATAGTATAGATATAGATATAGATATAGATATAGGGGTGGGATTGTGTTTGCCCTCAAATGTTGTTGGACGGCTACTCCTGTCACCCCTAGCCAACTCAGCCAATGGAGGGGGATAATGGGAACTACAGACCAGCAACATTTAGAGGACTTTATCTTCCCCTGTCTCTGATATAAAACCTGCCTTTAGTGAGATGGTTTACAGTTAGAGGTGTTATGATTAAAAAGATTATGTGAAATATCTGCTGACGGAATGGGGACTGCGAAGACAGCAGGAGGGGACTCAAATTGTTCCTCCCTATTTGTGAATATTTCTTACACAAAAGAGTATTTCAGAGAGATCCAGTCTAAGAACAGTTTTGTAACAGAGATTTGCCTTATTGTACAGTCAGATGTATGTTGTTGGTGTTGTTGCTGTTTGCCTTCAACTCCTTTTTGACTTTGGATGACCCTCAGGCAAACCTGTCATAGGGTTTTCTTGGCAAGGTTTGTTCAGACAGGGTTTGCCTTTGCCATTCCCTGAGGCTGAGGGATGCTCCTGTAATTCTGGATAAAGCTGAGCCACAGAATGGATTAGGACTCTGTGGAGTTTATCAGAGAGCCTGGATTTATATTCCAGACTCCTGCTATCATATGTGCATAATTGTACTCTGGTGCCAATTTGCCAGATCCCAGAAATGTTACCTTTTATGACTGCCATGGGTAGAATTCCTCAATCACCAGTGTTCAAGCTGACTGGAGACTCAGGGAGTTATAGTTAAAAACAAACTAACACAGAACAACAACAACAACAACAACAACAACAACAACAACAACAACAACAACAACTCTTTTCTACTTTTGCCATTACATGCTGGTTTTTTAGGGGAAGTGATGGTGGTAGAAAAATGCATTTGCTTACCCACACATTCAGCCAGCGTGATCTGCCGAGCTACAGTTCTTTGGACAAGGAAGGGCAGTCCTGAGCCACTTCCAGTGGTGCTGTCATCAGCCATCAAGTCCTGGATACATTTTGAAACAAGTGGTGGAGATTTCACAACATCTCATAGAACAGCAAAATCTCCCATCAGTCCCCTAAGCCGCATCATATGGTCATCAACTTCATTATTTTGATGCAGCCTCCTTGTCTGCTTTTGTGTTCTAAACAAGCTACCTACAGATGCAGATACCAAAGCCAGCTTTGAAAGACAACTTAGTTGAATCTCAGGATTTACATCTGGGGTGGAGTAGGGGGGACACAGGCACTGAAGATATATTGCAGACCACAGTCTCCATTTTTGAGATGGCTTGTGCCAATAATATAAGACAGATGAGGAAAATGTGGCTCTCTTGTCAGAATGCAACTCAAATCAGACTTAGCCAGCAGAGCAAATAGTGAAGGATGCTGGGAGTTGCAGTCTGCCAACATCTGAGAGGCTACAAGTTGCCCTTCCTCACTGTGGGCAAATATTGTTGCCTTGATGTCAGAAGGAAAGCCGGTAGATGGGGAAAAAAGATGAGCAGGGGGGGATTTAAGGGCAAACAGACAGAGAACTGACAAAGAGTTTGAGCACCAACCAAGACGAGAGAATACAAAGGAAAGTAAAGGCAACCACCACAAATGCCTCCACCAGTGGCCATGTTTGGGGTTGGACTTGGGAGCTCTAACCAAAGCTGTAGATTGTCTTGGTGTTAGGTTTGTTCCTGCTTCCTTTCGTGGGGCTGCTTGGAGCTGGGAGCCCAAGGCAGCAGAGACACTGAAGTGGTCTCAAGGGAACATGTATGTAGGGCAGCGTGTGGGACACTTGTTTTCAACACCGACTTACTTCTAAGGTACTGTCACCAGCTATAGATGACTTCAAGATGAAATCCATGTCTCCTAGTTCATCAGATCCAAATTGCAGTTTCCTCTTTTGGCTCTGGGACACCTTCCATAAAAAGAGTCCCATCAACAAAGCAAGGAGCGCAATGGCAAACAATGGAACCAAGATCATCAGGAGAAGGTTCTGAAGAGAAAGGCCCGGTTGATCTTCACCTGATTAGAAAGAAATAAAATGATTCCACTGGGTTTCTGTTGTCTCTCTGGGGCTGATGACTGCTTCAATTTCATTTACTCCAAACAAATGGCAATGTGTCTGCAAAAGGAGACTGCACTACTACCATGATCAGAACATGAGAAAAGCCCTGCATACTGTTCCCTGAGTGGCCAGCTGGATACTCCAATGGGAAGCCCCCAGGCAGGCGTGAGTCCAATAGCAAGCTCCCACTCATGTGACTCTTATCGAGAGGCATAGTGAATAACCCTCTATTCAGGTATCTGACTGGACTCCACAAGCGCTTAGGCTAGAAGAAATCAGTTGGTCCCAAAAGTGCTACTGGATTCCTTTATGCTTTTTAAAATAAATTAACATGGCTATCTCTTTGAATTCCACTATTCAGATTCAATGAACGAATGATGAACTGTAGTATAATGACAGAAGGAGAAATATCATCTACCCCACCAGAACCTGCCCCTTCTTGCTTTCATTTTCTCCACCCCTTATAACCTCCTCTCCCTTCTTTCATTTATTGATTTCCAGATGAATCCTAGCAAAAGTTCCAGAGTTAAGAGCTTCCAACATTCACTTTCCTGGGACTGACACAGTTCTTCGATCGGGGTCTCTCATGCATAAAACTGAAAACCACTTGGATGCAGGGACCCCGCCTCTGCTGTTCCTACTACTTGTTGGTTACAAATCTTTTAACCTTGGGAATAACTAAATTTATCAGACTGTAACCATGTACAAAAAGATCCCAAAAGTTGTTTGCATTAGCAGTGGTTTGAATGTTGGGACCTAAATGTTGTAATTCACACATTCACAAAATATTGTAACTGAGGGACAAACAAAAAGTAGGAAGCAGTTTTCAAAAATTCAAGAGAACTAAATATTGCATTAAAAAAAAGTTGCAAAATATGAAACCTGTGGGCTATTTCATGTGTGTGTGCGTGCGCGTGTGCCTTCAAGTTGCCAGTTGACTTTTGGTGATTCCATGGCCATTTCTGCCCTACACTGTTATAGTGCTATTATTCCACTTTCAACATCCTGTGGAATTCTGGGGTTTGTAGTTTACTGAGGCCAACGAGCAATCTGGCTGAGAATTCTAAGTGCTCGTCCCTAAACTGCAAACCCTGGGATTCCACAGGATGTTGAAAGTGGAATAATAGCACTATAACAGTGTAGTGTGGAAATGGACTATGAATTTCACAGGGTTCTCTTAGGCAAGGAATACTCAGAGGTGGTTTGGCAAGTTCCTTCCTCTGAAATCTAGCATACAGTACTTGGTATACATTGGCATGGTCTCTTACTGAATAACTTAATTAACAACTTAATTCTGAAACAAGTTAATGGTAAAATTCTAACTTTATCAATTATGTTAAAATAAACCCCAGTTACAGGTTAATTGATTTTAATTAGTTAGTTTCTATCACTGCCTGTTCAACATCATTGACGAACAAGCCAAAACGCACTGTTCCCAATGCAGATCCTAGAGGGACCCTTGCTGCTCATGTCTTCCATTGTGAGAACTGCCCATTTATTCTTACTCTTTGCTTTCTGTTCTTTAATCAGTCGCTAATCCACAAGAGGCTTCTCCTCCCACCCCATAACAACCAGGTTAACTGGCCATACTGGTCTGGGGATTCTGGGAGTTGCAATCCCAAAAGTTACCTTTCCAAACTTTAATGACATGCTAGCATCAGTCCCAGTTAGTACGTGGATGGGAGACCACCAACAAATACCATGTGCTATAGGCTACATTTCAGAGGAGAGAACTGGCCAAACCACCTCTGGGTATTCCTTCCCTAAGAAAACCCCATGAAATTCATGGGATCACTATAAGTCAATAGGTACCTTGAAGGACCATACACACATGCACGTCCCTGACCCCAGTTTTTCTACCTTACAGTTTACTCTTACCCTGTAGTGATGCTGACTAGCTATTAGGAGCATTTGAGGGGTAACATAGAAAGGCAGTACAATGTCAGCCCCTGGTTTAAAAACTGGACATGAAGCACATGGTAAAGTCATTGAACAAACATTTCACCAGTCTATACTCATTCTCATTCCCTCATCCAATTTTCAGCCAATTTAACAGGATAACAACAGGATAAAAACAGATAACACCCCTGAGCTAAATGCACATGTATGTTTATATTACTAGTTGGCTCCACCAACGGTTTGTTTCCTGCATGAGAGGGAAGAATATTTTCCATATGAGAGGTGGACTACCTTTGCAAAAGTGCAGTAAGAAAATACTATAAAGATTTTGTGGGAAATAACACTGTTAGCAGTTTAGGCTCTGTATTTTAATTTGTTACTATAGATAGCCTTTGGTCCTATTCATTTGTGGCAGATAGCTTTTTTAAAATTATCAAGGGGTTTGAGTCTTGTAAGCTAAACTTTATAATTCCCCCAACCCTAAAGGGCTAAGCAAAGGCAAAAAGAAAAAAAAATCGTTCTGCCAAAATCCAAGAGTAAAGAACCTGCCAGAAATGTAAAATTTGCTAGCTCTTTAGACTTCTCTGCTTTAATTAGTTGATCAATGTATTAAACAAGTTAATTCTGGAAAAAGATTTATGCTGAAATTTTTAACTTACTCATTTTAGTTAAGAAACAAATGTAAGTTACTTGCCTATTTTCTTTGAAAATGTGTAACTTAACCCATAAGTAAACTGATTTTAAGTAGCTGGTTCCTAAACTATTTAAGTTAAGAACACATGTTCCCACTTTAGATGAAGACTAATACATGTGGGTGGGGGACATCTACACCTTATTTCCATCACTAGTTCTTTCCTTCAAATTCACACACAGAGCATGCAAGAGTGAAAAGAAGCTAAAACACTTCAATTGGCCCAAGGTGAACGTTCCCACTCTTTAAAAATCTACCATGCAGATAAGTGTGAGCAAAGGGGAATTTTTAGATGGGGAAGGAAGATTAAAACTTATAAAACACTATACAATTTGGGTCCAGACTATCTGAAAGATCATGGGGTCTTCCAAGCTACAGCAAAGCTACAAGAGCTCTCTTGCAACAGAAAGTCCTTTTTATTATGCATCAAAGCCTCGTGATGCTGCTTTTGCGTCCACACAAAGCCGCTCTGATCCCTGTAGAAGCTATCAGGGAGGCAATGGCGGATGAAGGAAGCTGGCTAGGCAATTTGGCCAATCAGCATTCAAATCTCTGCACTTCTTTTGCTTAGCATTGGCTCTGGATGTTGTGAGACCTGAATGGGCATGCTTTCTTTTTTAAATGTTCTAAACATCTTAAGGTACTGCGATGGACTGTCTCTGCCCTCTCTTCCCATTCAATGAGGTGGAGAAATGGCCAAGGGCTCCCTGTATGATTTGCAAGTATTCAAACACACAACTGCTCCCTTCTCTGCAAATGAAGGAGCAGACTGGGTTCATGCACATGCCTACCACTGTGTCTCTTTTTTCAGGGACATGGCAGCAGGGGTTGTGAGGTGCCAAGGAAGCGAACAAGGGAGGAGTTTCAGCACCTGTGCACACCCCCGCTGCTGCGTCCCTGATGAAAGGAATGCTGATCCCCTTGATTTTCTGCCACATTTTGAAAGAGAAAATGATCTGAAAGGCACATCAGAAATTTGTTGGAGAGCCTATGCTTAGCAGAGCTACTCTCTCAGCAGCTATCCAGATAGTTGAAGTCTCCCATAACTACCAGTTCTTGCTTCTTGGAGATTTTTGAGATTTTGGCCATTTCCGCACCTTAGCCTTTTCTGATGTCATCTCAGCATCATCCTGGAGATGCCTTTGTTGAGTGACATGGACCTTCTTTCTGCAGTGCAGTCAGCCTCTTTCCCATGCTGCACTGGGGAAGGAAGTTCCTACATCGCACTTCTGCCTGTTCTGCTTGGCTGCCAGCAACGGGAGCATTGTGCAATTGTGGGCCATTAATGGATTTTTTCCATTAATGGAATATTCCTCAATCACAATGGATGGGGATGTGTTGGCAACAGGACCGCGATGACATTGTGTGAAAGCACAACTCATAGACTGCCAGCAACAGGTCCCCACTGCAGGACAGCAATGTCATGTGGAAATGGCCTTTTTAAAGAAAAGCATCCACTACCACCTCATCTTGGTTTGGTGGCCTGTAGAAAACTTCTATGACAATTCTGCTTTTATATCTTCCTCCATTTATTTTTTACCCAAATACTCTCCACTGGTCCAGTTTGATCACTCATATGGATTTCTGTACAAGTGATTTTGTCTTTGACATATAGCACTATTCCCTCTCCTTTTCTTCCCCATCTATTCTTTTTAAACAGATTATATCCCTCTCTTGTTATATCCCAATCATGTGAGTCATCCCATCAAGTAATACATACAAAGTCACATTTACCTTCCCATCTAGGACTTAAGCTTGTCTTGCTTTTTTACCAAATTCTGTGATTTGGTTTATAAATATCTAAAACATTGCTTGTTGTCCTGTTTTATTCTGCTGTGAGTTTTACTGTGACTCCCATTCTTTCCCAGCTTTGCCTCTAGAATTCACATCCTTCTGTTTAGAGCAGTGGTTCTCAACCTGTGGGTCCCCAGATGTTCGTCGACTTCAGCTCCCAGAAGCCCCAGCCACTATGGTCAATGCTCAGGGCTTCTGGGAGCTGAAGTCCACGAACATCTGGGGACCCACAGGTTGAGAACCACTGGTTTAGAGCTTGCTTTTGGACAGATACTTAAGCTACCATCTGAAGACCCCACAGGACTTAGTTTAAAGCCCTCTTGATCAGATTTGCCACGCTTTTGGAAAAAAAAACCCTGGTCTTTGTGAGATGCAGCTCATCTGTACTCAATAGTTCAACCACACTTGGAGGGCCACATGATTCCCAACCCTTCTCTAGAGAAAAAAGGAGGAGCTTTAATTCACCATTGCATGTTTAATCTAGAGTGCTGTTTGATTCTCATATGACAGAAGAGCTATCATAATGTCTTGCTTGAGGAGCAAAAGTTATAAGGCACATGGGGGGAAACACATAATACAACATTTATCCCCTCCCTCCTTGTGTGGTATGATCTCCAAAGGACAAGACAGAGGGACATACCTATCAACTTGATGGGAAGATTCAAATTACACATGTTGGATGAGCAGCATTTCATGCCATAGTTTTCTTGGATGGTGCCCTTGCACAGCTCATTCTCCCTTTTCAGGCATCCTTTCCTGTGGACAATTTCTCCATCCTTCCGATGTTTGCTTACAAAACACACCATTCCGGAACAAGTGGAGTTTTCATTACAGTATGAGGCTTGTTTGTCACAATCACAGGTCAGTTCACCTGCAGGGATGTGAAGAAAGATGGACATTTCTCAGACACTTCATTCTTTGTTCTTCAGTCTCCTAACCAAACAAAGCTACAAGCAGTCATATGTTACTTGTTATTTTTGTACAAAAGCCTTCAGAGGCAGAAAGAATGTAAGGTGCTGGATATTGAGTCCCGACAAGGGTACATGTGTGTTTGTTTGTCAGACTGAACAATTACAGGTATACCACAGTTAATGATGTAGATGTGTTTCTGTGAATTACCTCTTTGACAGAAAATGTCATACCAGAGGCAAAAATAACATGGAAAGAACAGGGATAGGTTCTTGCACGACAGAAAACAAGAGCAGCTCAACATGTTTAAGCAAATTTTTTATCCAAGAGGAACAGCATGCACATGTGAAATGAAACAATCAGGTCAGGTAAGCCCTGTGTTAAAAAAAAATTTCAGAGATCACTTCAAGGCCTCTTCCAAGTACATCAAGGGATAATTCTTTCATTTTCCAGCCCCTTCTTTTCATTTAATGTCTATTTTGTTAGCCACAGTTAACACTCTTTAAAAACATGCTGGGAAGTAGCTGGTGAACCATCCTTATCTGTTGTCTCCTTTTCTCTCTGTTCACATGTGCTTAGTAAGCGATTCTGGAGGCAGCTGCTATCTACCTCACCTGTGGTAGTAAGGCACATACAACTACAGTAGGATGGGTCAGAACAGAATCCCACTCCATCCCAACTCAAACTTTGTTGCATTGTTTATTGCAGACACAATGCTGCACATTGGCAATGGAACTCTGTGTGGCTCCATCCCTCTTTCATCCTCCTCCTGATGTGAGTGCTGCTAAAAAATCTTTCAGCTAGATAGAGGACAAGAAGGGATAGTGGGAAGGGACAAGTATAAAAAAGGTGCTCCTTTTTCAGAGACTTTGTTAACTGAGATATGCCTGATACTATGGTCCTCCCTCCACATTCATGGGTTTATCCTTTGTGAATTTGATTATTTGTGAGGAGCACATGTACCTTTTCCTCCATTCTCATCCTCTCATTCCCTTGCCTTTTGCTAGGCATGGAGAAGGAAGGCAAGTGCGCCCAGGCAAGAGGCAAGGGAGGAGACATGCACACAGCTTTCTTTTCCACAAATGATGCTCCCTGCTCCCATTCCCTTTGCCTTTGGCCCCAGTGCAGAGAATGTGTACCAAGGCAAAAAGCAAGGGAATGGGAGGAAAGGCACGCATGTACTTTCCTTCTCCTTCTCTGGTGCTCCTCCTCCTCCTCCCTTGCCTTTTGTCCTGGCTTGGAGAAAGAAAGCACACGTACCAGGGCAAAAGGCAAGAGAATGGGAAGGGGAACATGGGGGGGAGTTATTTGCAGTTTTCCACATTTATGTGGATTCTGTGCCTTGAACCCTTGTGCAAGTGAAGGGGCCACTGTACTTTAACTGCTAGGGCAGCATCATATAGAACCCTGGGACACAATTTAGTTATTTAGAAGTCTGTGCTGGGACTTCTTGTGCTTCATCAAAATACACATTCCAAGATTCTACAGGATGCAGTCATGGCGGGTAAAATGGTGTTAAACTGCTTTCAATTGTGCAGTGTGAAAAAGATCTATATATGTATAATTGACCTACCTTATTTATGGAATTTTTTGGGAGTCCAGATGACATCTTCCATTTGAACTTCCCTCCTTCCCTGCCCGCATGTTTTTCTACCACTTTCTGATCTCCCTTGCCCCCCCATCACACAAAAGTCCATTAAAAAGAATAGCTTTCACATTCCCGTTTGATTGGGAGTGGGAAGCCTTAGTCCAGATCAGTGCCTGGCTCTCTGCCCAGCACGGGAGGCCATCTGGGCATCAGTGGAATGCCTCCTTGCATTTTTGTTCATGTTGAACTTCCAACTAGGAAGTGGAAATGCCAGATTGTCCTTATTCTTATGTGAGAACCACTTGTGTAGAGCAGGGCTGGGCTACCTTTTCTCTGCTAAGGGCCATGTCCTCTCAGAACACATAGTAGTACAGTTGCCAATATCAGACAGACCTGGCCTGCTCTTGCTTTCAACCTTCCACTGCTGGTGGGACTGCCATATAAAATAAGGGACAGGGGTCCTGTACCTTTAACAGTTGTGTAGAAGAGGAAAGCAACAGAGGGGACATCACAAGAAGTGTCTTTGGAGGCAATTCCAAGTATAGGTGGTAGCAAGGAAGAAATGATGGGGCAGGGGCAGAAGACTTTATGACCTGAGAATATGATGGAGCTGGATATTAGTATGTCTCATATGCTTATTCCAGAGTTGACATATGTCGAGTTTTTTGTATCCTTAGTGGGCAGAAGTCCAAAGTGGTAAGCTTATATTGGCCCTGCCTTGTTTTGCTTTGGCCCTACCCTTTCTGCCCTTAGTTTTGCTTCCTGCCCACTGTGGGACTGCCATCCCCTTAAAACCTAATGAGAATTTTTCACTGAGAAGGAATAAAAAGACTCCACAACCACAATCCTGTTTCAACAGGGACCAATCCAGTCCACAATCTATCCATCCACCACACCCCAAGTTTCTTACCAGCAATACAGCTTCTTGGTAGATTCAAGATCATAAAGAAAACGGCTGTGATAATTCCTTGAAGCATTTTGTCTGCAAAACAAAAAGGCAGAATGAGTTCATAATAAAAATCCTAGTAGGCACATTTAAAACACATTGTACAATAGGAATTGTTTCATGAAAAAAAAAAGTGTGGCATGTATACTCTTACACACATTATCAAACAAACAGAATGAGGCAAAGAGGAGCCTGCACAGCAGGATGTTCCATGCAAGTAACAGTAACAACAACGACAAGAAACCCCCCCACAAACTTAGGCCATTTCTTCCCTACATGGTTACAGTGCTATTAGTCCACTTTCAACATCCTGTGGGATTCTGGAGTTCGTAGTTTACTGAGACCAAAGAGCTCTCTGGCTCAGAATTCTAAATGACCCTCCCTAAACTGCAAACCCTAGGATTCCATAGGAGGTTGAAAGTGGAATAATAGCACTAGAACAGTGTAGTGCGGAAATGGCCATAGTAAGACAAGGATATCTACCAAGGAAATATTACATGTTGTCCTGCTTAAAGTTGGCAAATGGTCAGGTGAACACACCTATAGTCCACAAGAATTGGAAGTGAAAAGTCAGTCCAATCCCATGGCTTACACAGGGTGACAAATACAAGCATGGTCTGGGCAATCCAAAATTTAAAGAAAGAAAGCAGTCCAGAGCAGAGTGCAAAGCTGAGAGGGAAGTCGTCAGAAAGGTGAGTCCAAAAGCACATACCAAAGGTCAGAGCTAGGATGTCAAACAGGGTTGCATGGAGGTTTGGGAACTGTTGTCTCCAGCAAAGCAATCTCCTGGGCTGAGCTAATTTATTACCAGCAATTTATCAGCACAGCTGGGGTTTTTTTTTAGCTCAGTGTCCTATATTTAAAATGGAGCAGGACATTGCCTGAACTTTTGCTCCCAGAACTTTAATCTATGTCTCTTGAGAGGGTAAAGTGCCTCTGTCTCCTCCTCCTCCTGATCTGCAGCTGCTGTCTGGGATGGACTAGGCTCGGTGCCATGGCAGGACTTCTAGCTTCTTCTGACTCCAACTGAGATCTGTCATCCTGGCTCTCGTCTTCCCTTTTTTGTCCTCAGGAGGCCTGTAGTAGAACCTGACAAAAGTGCCAAGACTCAGTAGTCTGTTGTCATCTCAGAAAACCACCCTTGAGCTTTCTGGTATGGTGTTCTTCATCCTAAGTTGGGGGGACACCTGGAAGGCCACAGTTATCTACCAGTGCCCTAGGCTGAGAGCCAGGGGGACTTTTTGCAACTTTACCTGTACAGAGAAGCCAGGCTTTCAGCAGTGGCTGACTCAACATCTGGGGTATGTGAAATTATGCTACCCGAATGTTTGGGACTACTAGTGCCATCAGCTTAGCTAGCCTGGTCAATGCCCATGTGGTCCAAAATGCTTGGAAGGCACCATGCTAAAAGATACACATTAACATACCAATAGATCCACCAAAAATAAAGTCTTCAGAAACTGGGAAGTGAGGTTTAATACCCCAAAAGTTTAAAATCCATATAGAATTTTAGAACTGTCACTTGAATTATATAACCTTTTTTCATTCAAACTAGCTCAGAAAAAAAGCATTGAATGACAGCTACAATGTAACTTAACTTGGCTTCTATTTCTGTTAAATAGGAATGTATGTGCGTGATGCCAGTACTGGAACCACTTCTGCATAATTCATTTGTACACCAGGTTGCCTGCTACTGAGCTTGACAATAACCTTTTATTTGGAGATGGTGGACCAGGGAGCTCTTAGGACCTTACTAAACTGAGCCATGAAAAAAAGAAGCCTTCAGAGGTTGCTTGCAAATCTAATTTCAGCTAGAGCCATTCAGCTTTGGGATTTTTATTTGACACCATCTCCGCCTCTTATAGATGGGATATCCAGCATTGGTTATTATCAAGAGGTTTTGACTTCTGGGGATGCTCATTTATCCCTGAGCTGTTGTAAGGATGGGCTCCTCTTTTGCACTGTGTTTCCTGGTTTGGTTCCAACCTGTCCTTTTATTTTCATGAACAGAGGCCAGATGCTGATTTAGAATGTTTTTTTCCCCAGCAGGCTTATCAGTGATATAAAAATACTCTTTACAGATATCCAAAAATATTCCAGCTGCTTCATTGAGGGAGAATGTAGGCGTTTGGGGTGTGGGTGGGTATGGGTGCTTGTTTGTTCATTTTCTTGTGAAACAGAAAATCTTGCCAAGCTGAATTCAGTGGCGTCTTGACCCCATCCATTCTCCGTCCAACTCTTGCAACCTTCTTTTTTGTAAAAAAGAAATTGAATTAAAATAAATACAAAGCATAATACGTGGGGCCTGGCCAGGGAGTCTGGGGACCATTTTTTGTTCCTTGCTCACAGATTCCTAGCACAAACAAGCTGTGCGTCTCCATTTCCTGCTATTCACAAATTCCAGCGTGCAGCCAGGGCGTTGCAGCCTCAACAGGAATCAAGATTGCTTAGATTCTGCCCTTGATGGGGGGAAATGGAGACTTGTAAACAGAATGGGATTGTGTGTTCACAAAGGTCTATCAGGATAAACATACTGCAACAGGGCTCCAGCCATGAGGCCACCTAGTAAGCCATGACACAATCCCTCCCCACAAACAGATTGCTGGGTTGTTGCTTGGGGAGAGGAAACATAGGCGAGACATCAGACCTCACTGACCTGTAAACAGTGAGATCAGAAAGGAATGAGAATATTAGGCTTCAGTCCAGAGGTAAGGATAGTTCTTTGCCTGTTAAATACCAGCATCAGGACCAGTTGCTCCCTGCTCTTTTTCAGCACAAATTCCCCCTCTTTTCCTTTGTCAGCCTTAACCATGATTTAGCATTGCCTCTGCAGTACTTCAAACCACAATTACAGTTGTCCTGATACTCCAGCTGTCCTGCTTTGGCAGCGACACCCCAATTTCCCAGCAGCTTTTAAAATGTCCCCCTTTCTCTTTCTTCCTCTTGCCTTCTCTTTTTCCCTCAAGTTACTTCTACTGCTGCAAATTGAGTTCAAAGTGCAAAAGTACAGTGGCCCCTCCATTTTTCTAAGGCTTTGGGGTGCAGAACCCTTGTGAAAGTCAAAAATGCAAATAATTCCCCTGCACTCCACCTCCCATTCCCATGCCTTTTGCCCTGGCACACAAGCCTTCCTTCTTCATGCTGAGCAAAAGGGAAAGGAATGGAAAAGGAAGGGTTCCAGAGGGGGAAGAAAAGGCGCGTGCATTCCTTCCCCCATTCCCTTGCCTTTTGCTTAGGCATACATTCTTTGCACCAGACCAAAATGCAAGGGAATGGAAGAGGGGAGCACTGGAGGCAGAGAAGGAGGTGTGTGTGTGCCTCCCCCCACCAATTCCCTTGCCTTTTGCCTGGCCATGCTTGCCTTCCTTCTCCAGGCCCAGAAAAAAGGGAATAGGTGGAAGAGAAGGGGGAAAGGCATGTGCACCTCATGAATAATCGAATTCATGAAGGTGAAACCCACAAATGTGGAGAGAGGATTGTAATTTGCACTCAGTTGACTCAGCAGGAGGAGAAGACAAGAGGAAGTGAAACTGTTCCCTTCCCAGTAAGCTCAGGCAAAAGGAAACTGCTGCAGCCTCTCTTAGCTTGTGTGTTTTTCCTCATTAGTAATTTTTACCATCTTATTTTTTTAAAGATGCAGTAAGAGCTTTAATTGTACTATGCTCTTGGCACTGCACAAAAAAAAAATACTTACAGAGATCCACAGTGGTTTGGTTATTTACATTTGCTTCCAGAATTTCCTCCCCAGCTCTACTTCTGGCTCAGAAGCATCTTACCAGACTTTGATGTTGCTTGGGCACACATATTGGTTTTCGTCTGTGAAATTTTGGAAGGTGTGCAGTTAGTATGAATCAGAATTCTCTTCTTTACTAGGATTTGAAATCAGGATATGAAGCTGTCTAACACAAACCGTGGTTAGCACTGGTGATCACAAAGCCAGTGAGAAAGAGGAGGAGAATTTTTTCTGAAGAGGGACATTCCTAGAGAATGTGGAGGTCTGCCAGGAAATTTTCTTATATCTCCATAAGACTCATTGGGTACAACTTGTCTTATGTTAGTCATACCTATCTTACTTAAGAGCTCTTTGAGAGAGGCAAATGTTTCAGAAGGATGCAGCATTTGTTGCTGTAGTTTGCAGTTGTTTGTTTGTTCGTTTAAAGAGAACAAACAACATTTCTGTTGTCCCAGACCATTTTCTAGACATTTTTGGCACCAGTTGCAACTTTTTATCCTCATCCTTGAGTGGGCTTCTTTTTAATTCCAAGACATATTGGAACAAAAATCTCTCAAGCATGGGTAGGATTGGATAGAGCGACCCATCTCCCCTGTTCTCTCTTTCTCCCTCTTTCACTCTTTATCTTCATCGTTGACCTTTTTTTTATTGTGGGTATATTAGGCTGTCTTTTCATTTGTTGGTTTGCTGTTTTATCTTACTGTTTAAATTGTATTATTGTATTTTGTTGCACTACTGCAAGCCTGTTGTATGGGGAAAGAGAGTGTTGATACTGGCATAGACAATATACCAATGGCTGGCATAGAGAGGCTGCAATGAGGCGACAGCAAGAGGCATTAGACTGCATCCTCCCACAAGCCTCAGTTTTGCTTGGTAATTTTACAAGGCTTGACAATGAGAAGCCCAAGCAAATTACAGCATATTTTTCATCTCTGTGTGCATCTACATTTAATACATTTCCTCCCACTCTGTTCTCTTTTTTAGCTTTCTTTCTTCCTCTTGGACAGCTCAGCGGTCATGACACTTCAGCTACCCCCTTGCTCCAGCTGCTTCCCAGACTTCTCTGCCCTTCATGTGAAATCCTGTGACCTCCTCCTTTCTCAACTGGTTTGTGAGCTTCTCGTTCTCATACACACTGTCTGCACTGGAGTCTCGAGAGGATAGGCCAAAGAGGCTGCTTCTTATGTGTCTGTTGCTTTCCAGATCCCCTTTAAATGAGACCTTGGAAATGAAAAAAAATCAAATCATTCTGCAAATCCATCCAAGAAACTAGGAGACAGTAAGGTCACCCCTGCTCACACAGAAAGGAGGGGAAAGGTGAAAAAAGTTAGTGTGGGAGGAGAGGGGGTATTCTTTTACCCAGAATTTGAAAAGGTTACTTTTTTTTTGGACTACCACTTTCAGAATCTCCTAGCCAGTATGACTACTGGTCATACCAGCTAGGGAGTTCTGGGAATTTTAGTCCAAAAAAGTAACATTTCCAAGCTCTGATTTGTCATGTGTCAACTCAAAACAAAGGAAGCTGTAGATGAAATGTTCAGGCATATTTATTAATAATGTTGTTGCTGTTGCTGTTGCTGTTGTTGTCTGGCTTCAAGTTGTTTCCAAATCATGGTGACTCTATGAATAACACATAGCTCTGTCCAACTGATTGTGACAGCAAAGTGCAAGGCCAAGAGGCTGGAAGTGTCAAAGTTAAGAATCTGTGTAGCTCACTGGGTCACACATTGTCCTATTCCAGTGTGATTGGTATTTCCAGCAGGAGCCCTAGTGGCTGATCCTCTCCCCGCTTTATGCATTCTTTGGAGGTCCTATAATTGCAATCAATTCCTGACCTCTGGGACAGTGGTGGAGCTTGGAGTGCATGGAGGGTGGGGCGGGGCTACGATGTGGGGTGTGTGGCCTCTGTGTGTGGGGGCGTGGCCTCTGTGCGGGGGCATGGCCAGGGCACGCAGAGGCATGGCTATGGGTTCGGCTGCCCCAAAAACATTGCCGCCCGGGTCAAATTGTCCCCATTGCTCCCTCATCCCTACGTGACTGCACTGGGATGTTCTGATTTACATGGAAAAGCAGGAAGGGAAGGCATGAGCAGCCACTCTGAGGATCATTCAGTTGCTGAACACCCACCCACCCACCCACTGGGGGCTTATGATATTTAGATGCTTTCCCCTTAGGTTTTGCCTAAGAGTAGTAAGATCACAATAAGAAAAAGAAAAATGCTTTGTTGAGCCAAACCACAAGCCCATCTAGTCTAGCATTCTGCCTCCAACAGTTAGGGCTGGCTATGTCATGAGGGAGAGTGAGGAGACCACCTCAGGCAGTTGATGCTGGCTGTGGCAGTAAAACTTTGGAGGAGAGGTGTAGCAGAAGATCCTGTCTTGTCACTAGTGCTTGAAGTCGTGGAACATGACAGGAAGGGCATCATTTTGCCTTTTGCCTCAGGCTGAAAAATATCTTGGGCTGACCAATCAGATCCCCATGGGGAGCTATAATGAAGATGGCTTCCCTTTTCCTGTATCCTAATATTACATCAGAATTATACCAACTTAGATCTATTGTTGATCATACATGATAGCTAGGACTTTGATTCACAATCCTACGTAGCCCTGAGATCTGATTCCATGGCACTCTTCTTATGTTGCTTTAAAAAAAAACATGCTCCAGCTTCTCTCGTCCTCACACTTTGCCCTTTGTCCACAGCTTAATTTAAACAGCTATGAACTAGTTGTGTAGGAACGTGGGGGCGGGGGCGGGGCAATTAACCCCCAGCAACAATGTTTCTCCGGCATCCCGGCCTGTAGCCAAGTCCTCGCGTGCCCTGGCCACCCGCCCGCGTGCTGCAGCCACGCCCACACACACTGGCCATGCCCCTTGTGCCACAGCCCCACCCCCTTCTCGCCCCCCTTCACACACTCCAAGCTCCACCACTGCTATGCGCTGAGTTCAATGTGCAAAAGTAGGAGGAGGAAGAGGAGAGGAAGAGGAGGAATGTTGCCCTTTCCAAGAGGCTCAGGCAAAAGCAAATTGCGGCAGCTCCTTCTTCCTTGTGTGTTCTTCCTCATTAATAACTTTTGCCATCTTGACTACACTCTGAGATTACTTGGCCACACATGACCTAGGGCCTTTCCACACTATGCTGTTATGGTGCTATTATTCCACTTTCAACCTCCTGTGGAATCCTGGGGTTTGCTGGTTAGGGAGGGGCACTTAGAATTCCCAGCCAGAGAGCTCTTTGGCCTCAGGAAACTACAAACCCCAGAATTCCACAGGAGGTTGAAAGTGGAATAATAGCACTATAACGGTATAATGCAGAAAGGCCCTTATCTCAAGGTCCCCATCTGGGAAATGTTGGAAGGTATGTATGATGTATTTCCCTCATTGGTTCTATTTAGGTTATCAACACACCTCAAACTGAAGCTTGAGTTCTGCCAAGGAGGGTGAGCTGGATCCCATTTATGTTTGGTTTGTAGCAGAGCTGGAGAAATCCTTCACTGCCCAGGGGCTTCTGCAAAAGGGGAATGCTTGCTTCATGCTTCTTCAGCCGAAATCTGCCTCCACACATGAATTTTCATGTTGGCAGCCCTAAGCCTCTCTCTCTGTCTTGCTCTTACCCTTAAATGACATGGAGCTGAGCAGGAAGTGGAACGAATGTACTAAACTAACTTGCTTTTGAGTGCAGGGATTCACCGCTGAGTGGAATTGGTACGTATTGCAGCTTTTCGCTGACATAGCAGTTTTCAGGGTGTGCTGAAGTCACGTCCCACATGCACAATACCACCGGAAGGAGAGAATAGTAAGTGTGGTTTGAGGATTGTGAGTTGGCCACATGAGTGAAGAAATTACCCAGTGTCTTCACTGTAGGCAGAATCGTGAACAGAGTCGCTCAAACCACATTTTGTATATGCCAATTTACTCATGTGAGTTGGTCTTAATTTTTGCATTCACAGAATCTGATCTGCGTATTAGAGAGCTGGCTTAAGCCACCTGGTTTATCCATTAGCCCACAGAACAGTTATCCACTGAGCCCAATGTTGTCCACTTAGATGGGTGGAATTTTTCTAGGATGTCAGCAGGAAAAGGTTTTCCCCATTTGCACTGTGTGCTAACCAGAGGTGCCAGAGATCAAATCTGGGACCTTCTGCATGCAAAGAATGTGCTCTGCTACAAAGCTAGAGCCTGCCTTTTACCTTGTGATTTTCTTTTCGTTTACCTAGGTTTCAACTGCTACTCTCCCCTCCAACTCACTCCGCAGCAGGGATGGACAGCCTGCGGCTGTATAGATGCTGTTGAGCTTTCATTCCCATTGGCCTCAATCCAAATGATATGGCCAGGGATGATGGGAGTTGTACAGTCCAACAACAGAAGAAGGGTCACCATTTCCTCACCCCTGTTCTAGACTCCACATACCCTTTTAATGCTGTTTCTTTCACAGAACTCAAAGGGATGAGCTGAGTCCTTGGCTTGATCTCACCAGAACAAAGGCAAGTCACTCTCTAATCCGACAGCCTTCCTCAACCAAATTGCAAATTGGCTTGATTATACAGCATCATAGCAAAGATTGCTGAGAAAACCAGAAGCACTCTTGAGACCTTAAACAACTCCTCTGTAAGTGCTAAGTATAATTCTGTGGCTAAAAGTCTCAAAACCTCAAACACACTGACTGCTTCTGCTTTTTAATGCCAAGATAACACTCATGACTGGGTTCCTTTTTTCTTTTCTTTTAAATTTCCAGTGTGTGCGTGTGTGTGACTTCAAGGATAATCTTTGGCTTTGTTTCAAGTTATAAGATTGGAGAATTTCCCACAGCTGCAATCTTCCACCTCGTGACCAGGGTGGCATTTAAATACAGAAACTGGAACATGGGTAACAGGGTGCTGGATACGCAGCTGAAACTGTAGCTCCTGAGGTTTCAGCAGGCTTTGTCAAAATTTCACACACACACACAAGTGAAAATCCCACTTTGCATTTTACTTTCCCTAATTGAGCAAGGCTGTATTGTGGAACAGCAATCTGAATGGGATCCTAACGAACTGAGAGAATTCACTGGCACCTGGAATAACACTCTGGAAGCAACAGTGTAACTGGTAATGCTCCTACCCGTGACACATCACTTTTTGTGACAGTGAGGTCATAATGACTCCAATTTTTAAAGCTCTGGTTAGTACTTGGATGGGAGACCACCAATGAATAGGAGGCACTGTAAGCTATATTTCAGAGGAAAGAATTAACAAGCATTCTTTGCTGAAGAAAACCCTGTGAAATTCATGAGGTCACCATAAGTCAACAGGCAACTTGAAGGTGGACGCACACAGACTGTTAACAACACAAAAACAATTTTGTGTTGGAGTAACTTTTTAAGAGGTTGGTCATTTCTGACTATTTTTCAATTCAGAGCTTTCTTTCAAAAATAATTTAATGTTTTATTTTAAAGAAATCAATAATTTTAATGTTAATGTGTTATAAGAATTCTAAAATTAATGGCCCAAACACCAATACATCAACCATTTTGGATAGATTTTTCAAGCCCTGGAATTCACTGCCGTTTGTCCTAAATCTTGGATGAGGCTGATTTCTGATGAGATCCCTCATTTCTTCCCCTTTTCACCTCTTCCTCAGGGACCACTCTTTTTGTTATCTTTCAGGACAGTATCAAGCCATTTTTTATTTAATCAAGCTTTTAGTATCGCTTCTCACTCTTGACATGTTATTTATTCTGCCATTTTAGCCTGTCTTTATCCTATGGGTTGTATTTTAGGCCGTAAAGTTTAGGCCATACCCTCACAAGGCTGTTTACACCATAAAATGTAAAATATATTAAAAATGTTTTAAACAGTAACAAAGCTGAAGCTTAGAAAAACAGATGGACATTCAAATATGTTAACAGATAACAATTTTAAATAGATCCAGTTTCAAATCAGCAGCAGGAAAGCACTTTGAGGAAAAGCCGTCAGAAACAGACCTTTTTAAAGATGCACTGGGGTCCTAGTCACACTACACTGTTATAGTGCTGTTATTCTACATTAACTGCCAGGGCAATATGCTACAGAATCCTGGGATTTGCAGTTTAGGGAGAGGAATTTAGAATTGTCAGCCAGAGCACTCTGGTGCCTCACCAGACTACGGAAAGTGGAATAACAGCATTTCTGCCCTGCACTGTTACAGTGCTATTATTCCACTTTCAACATCGTGTGGAATCCTGGGGTTTGCATTTTAGGGAGGGGCCTTTAGAGTTCTCAGCCAGAGAGCTCTTTGGCCTCAGTTAACTACAAACCCCAGAATCCCACAGGACATCGAATGTAGAATAATTATGCTATAACAGTGTAGTGCTGAAATGGCCTATACACCCCAGGATTCCACAGGATTTAGCCAGCGCAGTTAAAGTGGAAGATAGTCCTACAACAGTGTAGTATGATAAGGACCTCAAGGAAAAGGTCACACACAGTTCACTTGAGAGCTCTGCAACTAGGGGACCATCACCGAAAAGGCTCTGTCCCTCATCCCTGACACCCTGATTCATCTTGGTGGGCCTACACTCAAAAGCTGGTCTTAATGTATGAGAAGGTTAATTTTGGAGTAGGCAATTCTGTGGATAACACCAGCAGCCAAGACAATTGGTGCAAAACAGGTGTTGTATAGATAGCCAGCATGGTGTAGTGTTTTGAGAGCTGGACTACAGTTCAGGGGACCAGGGTCTGAATCCTTGCTTGCCCATTAAAACTCATCAGTTGACCCTTGGCAAGTGACATTCTCTCAGCCTCAGAGAAGGCAAATGGAAACCGCACCTCTGAACAAATTTTGCCAAGAAAAACCTGTGATATGTTCACCTTAGGATTGCCATAAGTTGGAAATGACTTGAAGGCACACAAAACAAGGTGTCTTATGTTCTGCGTTCCTACCTCCAACAACACATAGGCAGGTGGAAGCATTTGCAATAGTTGAAATTTCCCAGTCTGAATCACCTTCTAAGGCAGCTTTATGCAGGATTCATTAGAGTAGTCTTGTCTAGATGGAAGTCCAGCCATCCTTCCAGATTTGCAGGGGCTAGGGGCACAGGACTTCTGTGAAAGTGGAAAAACAGTGGATATCTATAGTGGCCCTCCAACCCTATTTAACACATATGTAAAAGTATGGTATAATCTGAGGATTCAGTCCACTGAGACTGAAATGTACAATACACATACCAGCAGCCCGGTTCTGCCTTCAAGGTGGCAGGGTTCTCTCACAAGGCTGAAGCGGGACGCTGGTGGAGCTCCGCTGCTGCCCATGCCATTTTTAACAAGCATTTACAAGTGTCATCTTATGTTCACAGTCTCTGTTTCTCTCAATCTCGTGAGGCTTGCAGAAAGACTGCGAATGTGAGGTGAGACTTATAAATCCCTATTTAAAATGGCATAGGGCAGTGGTGGAGGTGGTGCCAAATAATCCATGAATAATTAAATCTATGAATGTTAATCAGCAGATGTGGAAGGTCGACTATAGTGCGCTTGTTTTATCTTGGCTTGTTAAAAGTACCTGATTTTAATTGTTATTAGCAGCTTCAGGGTTCCTAAATGACAGTATAGAAATTACTTATAAAGAAATGTCATCTCAACCTACCTTGCAACCTACCTTGTAAATAATACATGGCATTTAGGATGCATTGATGTTTCTCAGATGAAAACTGGAACATGGGTGGCCAAGCAGCATCAGAGTGTGATCAAGATGGCAAACGTTATTAATGAGGAAAACATACAGGCTAAAAGGGGCAGCAGCACTTTGCTTTTGCCAGAGCCTGCTGGAAAGGACAGGATTTTCCACTGTTCTCTCTTCTCTGCTGTGTTAACTGTGTACAAACTATTTTTGCACTTTGAATTCAGTTTGTACCAGTTGAAGTAAACTGAAGACAAAGGGGGAAAGTAGGAGGAGGAGATTGAAACTGGGACATTTTAAAAGCAGTTGGAAAAGTGGGATGGTGGAAGATTAATCAGGACAGTTGGAAGGTATGCAGCAAGAAAAATAGAATATCCTTCACCATTAGCTGCACTGAAGGTAGCCAGATGGAATATCGGTATCATACCCATAGACAGTAATCCTCATTCCTGGACTCATCCCAGTTACATAAGCACATTTAGACACTTCAATCCCTAGCCAAAATTTTAAGGTAATACATGCGCCTCTGGCACACAGCATTTCGAGTAGTCATTAACAAATAACTATAAAAAATTTAGTATGGAGAATATTTTAAGTGCAACAAGAAGCCAGAACTTCAGAGTATTCTGACTGGTCTTTGGTACATGCTTCCCACTCTCTTTGCAGGTATAGGAAGCAGTTCAACAAACTACAGACTTTCTGTAAATTTTTTATTGTTATATCTGAACCCAGCACTATGGCTGGTCTCTCCCACAAGAAGCCAAATAAATATGCTAGGACATATTGTTGGTGTGTTTCCCTAGCTTATTATTGCACCTGAACACTTCAGGATCTGAACAGCTCACCAATCTCAGCAGTGGGCGTGATTGCACCTCATACTGGAAGAATGTTAATGCCCCAGCAGAGCAGTTCCATGCAGTTTCCTTTTTCCCCTCACTGGAGGCAGCTTCAAAGTGCTGAAGCTGATCTTCTGTGGCCATTTAGTGGCTGGGAAAAGTGAGGAGTGCCTGGGACCCGGAGCAGACATTGCTCTTCACACTCAGAAGTTGCCTTCCATGTGGGAAGGGGCGGTGCTGCATGAGGAGACATTGAATATCTCCTTATGCAACATCCTGAAAATTATACCGTTGTTATGTGCTTTCAAGTAGTTTCAGACTTAACGACAATCCTAGGACAAATGGTTTTCTGGGGTTAAGAGTGTGTGACATGCCCAAAGTGATGTCATGGGTTTCCACGGCCAAGCAAGGGAATCAAAGCTTGGTCTCCAGAGTCATAGTCCAATGCTCAAACCACTACATCACATTGGATTTGTTAAAAATGATATACATTGGTATAAATTCCAGGTTGCACCAGTGTATGTCACCAAGAGGATTCTGGCCTTTGTCTCCTGAAAAATGCTGTCTTAAAATTTGTCAGAAGAGTGTTATTTCTTCTACAGTCTTACTGGGCATTGAAGAGTAGTGCTTTTCTTTGTGTCAGAAATCAGAAACTTTGGCAGACTGGAGCCACTTTTCTGCCCTTAGGTATGTGAGGGGGCCATACATGCCAAGAACAAAACCCAAACCAGGTGTAACTAGAAGTCCACTACTTGTTTTGAAAAACTGGTGTTTTAAATATGTTTTTACAAGTCCTGTGCAATGTGACTACAGCCTCTGCAGGCTTTCAGAAGAGACATCAACACCCCCTACACCCTTTTTGCCTGAAAAACTGCAGTCTTGAGAAGTGTGGATGGAGCCAGGGCCCACAAAAAAAGCCCTGGAAGGCCACATGCAGACCTGGAGGGCCACATATGTCTGTAAGCTGCTTTAATACTATATATGTAACACAGTTGTCTCTCCACATTCACAGGCTTGACCTTTGCAAATTTGATTATTCACAAGGCACCCATTCTCCTCCTCCCATTCCCTTACCTTTTGCCCAGGTGTGTGTGCCTTCCTTCTCTGTGTCTGGGCAAAAGGCAAGCAAATGAGAGGAGGGAGCCCTGAGTGCAGAGAAGGAAGGTGCGTGCAAGCCTTCCCCACCATTCTCCCCCTCCCGTTTGCTTGTCTGTTGCCCAGGTGCATGGAAGGAAGGGATGCGTGCCCGCAGAAAAGACAAGAGAATAAGAGGGGGAGAATGGAGGGGAATACACCTTCTCTCCATGTGGGGTTGCCCCCTCACTTTTGCTTGCCTTTTGCCCAGGTGTGTGGAAGGAAGGCGCACACACCCAGGTAAAAGGCAAGGGAATGGGGGGAAGACATACATGCCTTCTTCATGGGTAGGGCTGCCCCACCCATTCCCTTGCCCTTTGCACAGGCACAGAGAAGGAGGCAGCACTTCTGGACAAAAGCCATGAGAATAGGAAGAGGAGATTGGGGGGCAGGTTTAATTTATGTTTTAACTTTTGTATGTTATGGTTTTTTAACTATGTTTCCTTTCCTAAAAGTACTGTAAGCCACTTTGAGTCTCTCTGAGGAAACAAGCGAGATGATGATGATGATGATACATACATGCCTTCTCCATGTACAGGGCTGCCCCCCATTCTCTTGCCTTTTCCCCAGGCATGGAGAAGGGAGGCAGTGCACCTAGGCAAAAGGTAAGGGAATGAAAGGGGAGAATGGGGTGAAATATGTGTGCATACTTCTGCCCGAGTGAGCGCTGCCCCCTCCCATTTGCTTACCTTTTGCTTGAGTGCATAGAAGGAAGGCATGTACTCCTAGAAGAAGGCAGGAGAATGGGAAGGAGAGAATGGGGGGAGGCATGTTGAAATGAGAGGGAGAACCCCAGAAGGGAATGGGAGGGGGAGCACTCACTTGGGCAGGGGGGAGTTATTCATTGTTTTTTGACTTCTGCAAGGGTTCTGCGCTCCCAACCCTGGCAAAAGTTGAGGGACCACTGTATTGTGCAGCATGCAATGCAACGCCTAGATGATACCATGGAAAAGTTCCTGCATCTTTGAAAATGCAAGGCATAAAAATAGATTAGCTGCATTATTGTGTTCTTCTTCTCTTTTTTCTTCGTTATCATCATTGTCATTATCTTCCACAGTATCAACTGACATATGTTTGCAAGACAGGCCATAGCACAGTGGGAGAGCAGAATATACATGCCTCATGTGTACAAGGACTTGCATTCAGTACCCAGCTTCTCCAGTAGAGGAGACATAAGATGACAGGGCTGGGAAAGACCTCTTGTCCACCAGAGTAAGCCTAGCAGAACAACAGTCTGATTATGTAGGGCAGCTTCACATGTGTTAAGATGACCTGAGTCCTACAGCTTCAGCACTTGCCTAAAGTCATACATTTCGAATGTGAATGGATATTTTCTCATGCCATAACAAGGGCTCTTGAGAGTTAATCAGAATTTGGAAATACTGGAATATAGAACTGGAGTCACCTCAAAGGTTACCTCAATCAATCTTCTACCAGTGTAGGAAATCCTCTGCTATAGCATGCCTGATAGGTGGCAGGGATGGTCCAAGCAACTTTGCTGCCTGACACAAAATGCTCCCCCCTTTCCACGTACCTGGCACCTAAGCAATGACAACAGAATAGCATCCTTCATCATATGGGAAGGTAGGAGGGCTAATTTGGGGAGAGAAAAATGGGCCATCTAGCACAAACAGATCTCCATTTCAAGAAAAGGGAATGGGCATAGAATGCAAAAGGAATGTTTGGGGTGTGTGTACTGCTGTCCCTTGGCATTTGCCCTGAGGAGACTGCCCCAGAAGGTGGTGGATTTCCCATCATTATAGGTTTTCAAGCAAGAGGCTGGATGAACACCTCAGAGCTGGTGCTACCATAAAGCAGAGGGAGCCAATCTGTTCAACAATCAAACAGCTTTTGTATAGTCTGGATGGTTACTTGCTCAGTTTGCCCAGTGGGAATGTTTGCTTTCTCCCATGGGCCATGACCATCAACGACCATCGACTAGTTCCCTTCCCCCATAAGCCATCACTACCAAACTGCACTGTGGGAAGGATTCCCAGAGAAAGAAGCAGACAGAAAGGAAAAGACCAGCTCAGGCCTCTGCTCCAGCTGGACTGTTGTTGCCACCCCTCACAGGGCATTCTACAATATACTACCTTGTAGGACTCCCAAAACACTTACAAAAAGAAACCACCAGGTAGTGATCTGTTTATGAAAATGAAACTATGTAAATAAGTCTGCATAATTTAATTGATTTATATAGATGTAAATTTAGAAATCATTGGTCTAAGTTTTCCCACACTGATGAGAACTGTGACTAGGGACCTCTGTACGTACCTGTCCAGGTGGTCACAGTTTCCTGTGTTGCTGGGAATTTCAAGCTGATGTCACCTAGCATTTAAATATTTTCTCCATGCTATAAAGAGCCTCAGGCCTAAAGCTCTGATATTAGGAATTTGATGGGTTTTTCTTCTTTTTTTTTGCCTGGGAGGAATTCTATTTATTGTTTTGAATTTTGTCAAATAAATATGGAAAAAAATCAAGGGAGACAAACATTAATTCCAACTTACCCAGGAGTCTTCGTAGGCGGAATGGATCAGACTTGGACTGTAAATTGTATGCTCCCGTGTACCTCCTTTCAGCAGGCCTTGGATGAGGCTTCCTCAGATGAGAGAGTTTTCTTTGGTACTAAAGTCTGAGGTGGGTTTTTATTTTCTGGGAGAGGTGTGTTGATTGAAATCACCCCGGGCAGCTCTTCATGGGATTCACACGCCTTGTCTGAAATGGATTCATGGGACTCCTTTCGGACAACAGTTCCAGCCTTCCTGGATTTTCCACTTTAGAAAGAACAGTATCTCCAGACTGAGCCTGAAGCTGAGTTTGGTTGGAGTCTGTCGCAGGGAGGCCAGTGGGCTGAAGGCAGCTGGGAGTGTGTAGGGGTGGGTGGGAGACAAGATCCTCTTTCCACCCCCCCCCTTCCCTCTTGCTGAAAGCAGCGGTTTGGCAAGCTCTGGTTGTGGGAGAAGTTAAAAATGTTTCTTATTACTGCCTCTTCCTGCCTGGCTTTTCTCCACCACTCCCAGCTAATAAAGCATTTCCTATTGCGGAGCACAGATCTA
The DNA here is from genome assembly GCA_948472985.1 of Iguana delicatissima. NCBI lineage: Eukaryota > Metazoa > Chordata > Lepidosauria > Squamata > Iguanidae > Iguana > Iguana delicatissima. The sequence goes on along the minus strand of CAOKZL010001136.1, from coordinate 1,362,599 downwards.
CACACACACACACACACACACAACACACTCTTCCTCCCAAGCACAGCAGGGCCCTGTGCAATTGTTCTCTATGCTCTCCCCTTTCTGCTCTAAGAGAAGAACTGAACAATCCCTATTGCCTCACCTTTCTGGATTTCCTTCCTCCCAACCCTTGCTACTGCTGCCTTCATTTTCAGAACTGAATTGACTAATCCAGGGCTAGTGTGTCAACCAGCTCAGTCACTATTTTATCTGTCCAAACCACTCAAATTATATCCTGTCTTGTATATATAACAGAGACCTGTAAAAACCCCTATAGTGGCTCCAAGTTTTTTAGTTTCCTTGGCCAGTACTTGGAAAACGTTCTTTTTGCTTGGTCTAAAAAAAAAACAACTTTCTCAAAGTCTACTGCTGGGTCAGCCTCTATCAATGAGCCTCTTAACCTGGTCAAGACTGTGAAGCCTGCAAAGTGACAGTCATTCTAGACAGTCCTGTAACATGGCCAGCTCAGACATTGGCCATTTCCACACTACACTGTTAGAGCGCTATTATTCCACTTTCAACATCCTGTGGAATTCTGAGGTTTGTAGTTTACTGAGGCCAAAGGGCTCTCTGGCTGAGAATTCTAAGTGCCCCTCCTTAAACTGCAAACCCCAGGATTCCATAGGATGTTGAAAGTGGAATGATAGCACTATACGAGTGCAGCTCAGAAATGACCCTTGTTTGGTTCTTGGTGCTTCAGTGAGAATGGAAGTTCTGTTGAGGCCCAGAAAATGCCTGACCTGTCAGCATCATCACCCTCTCCAATACTGAATGCAGATGGTTAATACCAACAAGACTGGAACCAAAGCAGAGCTGCTGAAAAACAAGCTGGGAGGTACTGGTGTGATTAAGGCATACAGGAGTCCAAAGTTGCAAATGTACAAAAATTATTTTAAAAAGCCTGAGGCAAACAATGAAAAACAAATTAAAACAGCTTCTTGTGGATATGCTGAGTAGACAGGGAATGTTTTGGTGCACAGACATCATATAAGCACTGCAGAGTAGAAATGGATAGAGATGAATTCCCAGGCTTTATCAAACATTCTGCTCAAAAAGCAAGCACTGCTAACCCTGAGATGTCTTCTTGCCCAGAGACTGGGAGAGGTATAGCAAATCCTTGAGACTTCAGTTGTCGCCCTGGGCCTAAAGTTGAGCTTGAGCTGAAGCCTGTCTCAGGAAGCTCTTATAACATGGTGCAAATAAGCACATTTTTCAACTGCCCATTCCTCTGAAAGGCAAGCAAGCAAAAATATAGAAAGAGCAGAATAAACTTCATCTTTATCTTTTCTTTACTGAGGTCTCCCTGCAAATCTAATTTGTTGCCAGAGTCCCCCAAGGCTTAACCCAAGATTTAAATATATAAATTTAGATTTAAATATTTATTTATTTGCTTAAAGCTTCTGGAAACTAAGGCCATTTCCGCACTACACTGTTATGGTGCTATTATTCCACTTTCAAGATCTTGTGGAATTCTGGGGTTTGTAGTTTACTGAGGTCAAAGAGCTCTCTGGCTAAGAACTCTAAGTGCCCCTCTCTAAACTGCAAACCCCAGGATTCCATAGGATGTTATAGTGTAGTGTAAGTACGGCCAACAGCTCTCTCCCAGGGTCTACAATGTATTAATTTATCACATCAAATTGATATCTCCACGTGGCTAATATTAGAAATCATTCCATGTGTCTGACAGGGTCACTGAAAGTGCACGCAGGCAGGAAAGCTGAAAGGTGGAAGTTAAAACTTTGGTCAAGCCAAAGTGACTCAGACCCAATCTGTCACGTAGCCAGGGATCCCTGGAAGACATTCTGACCATCAAACAGACAAAAGGGCCCTTTTGCACTGATATGGCAGCTCAATAGAATCACAATCAGCCTGCCTAATGTGGGCAATTTCCACTCTACCTGTGCCTTTTGTCTCACTTGGGCAGTATCATTCACAAAGGACTGAGAAACCATTCAGCCGGAGATGTTTGTCATTGAAGGCTTTTGATCTAGCCTCCTGTACTATTGTTCTCCCAGGGAGAGAACCAGCCTTCCAGGTATATTTTTTCTATAAAAACCCCATGTTTTTATGTTTGTGAGTTCATTCACATTTTCCTCCTGAATCCCTGTCAGTTTGTCTTGCCTCACCCCCACTTCCCCCATTCTGAGTTTCATTGCTTTGAATCTCCAGTTTTTCAACATTGGCTCCCTTGGGCATTAAATCAAGGTAGAATATTGCCTATGAACACCCCAAAACAAAATCCCTATCAATTTTCCTTACTTTCTTTTTCTTTAGCTCTTGAATGAATGCGTGAGGGTGTTTGTTGTTGTTTGCTTTAATTACTGAGGGTTTAATAAAATCTTTAAACCGAACAACCTGCCTAGTTTTTGTCTTGGTCTGACTCTGTAAAATCTGGGTTATAAGGTCCTGCAGTTACCCTCCCTCTTGTAAAGCTAATGCAGTGCTCTGAGCTGATTTTCCCCACAATTTTGACAGATTTTGGGAATCCCTTAAGGGAGCCTCCTAGCAAGCAGGGTAACAGTAGTATGAAAATTGCCTAAGATTCAAATCCCTGCTCAGAAACTGGCTGATCTTGGCCAAGCCACATTAACTCAACCACAGAGGAAGACAAAGATAAAACCCCTCCAAACAAACCTTGCCAAAAAACTCTTGTGATAGGTTACCCTTAAGGTTGCCATAACTGAGAAGTGACTCGAAGGCACACAACAACAAAGTGCTGCTCAGAGGGGAAGGTTCTTTCTAGCCATCCTTTCTTTCCCCTTTGAAAACTGACTTACGCTGACCCAAGGGAGAACCTATCATGGGGGTTTTCTTGGCAAGATTTGTTGCCTTTGCCTTTTTTTGGATGCTGAGAGCATGTGACTTGCCTGAGGTCACCCAGTGGGTTTCCATGGTTGAGTGGGGATTGAAACCCTGGTCTCCAGAGTCATAGTTTGGGCACATGCACACTTTCATCAGGGACATGGCTGTGGGGGTGTGCATGTGCCCAAACTGTTCCCTCGTTTGCAAATGAGGGAGCAGTTTCAGCACTCACAATCACCTCCTGCCATGTCTTTGTTGCTGCTGCTGCTGCTGTTGGTGTCCACAGCAGGGCTTCCTGGACCCTCTGTGAAGTCTCTGCGGCCCTCCAGGGGTCCCTCGACCCCAGGTTAGGAACCACTGTCATAGAACTTTTTAAAAAACTAACGTTAGTCATTTTTTAAAAAAGTAATATATGACTCATTACTGAAAGAATAGCATTTTAGCAGCATGTTATCAACATATGGCCTCATGATTGCTATTATCATTTTATTAGAAATATTTAAAAAGAGCTAAATGGTCTAATCCTCCAATATAACTCCTCCAAACAATTATTTAGAAGTACAGTGAGCCCTTTGTATACACTGGGGTTTCATTCCAGGATCCTTTGTGTAAAACAAAAAACAGGAATGCTTGCATCCCATTCTTTTGAATAGACTCAGTGTGTGGGCAGAAGCGGCAGCAGATGCACTTTGCCACCATTTTATGTACAGGGGTGTGATGTTTCCTGTGACATAAAGATTGCTTGTTTATGCAGAAGTTGTGGTAAGGGATGGCCCACTGTGTTTCTACCGACGAGGTGGAAGGTGCGGCAGCTGCCGCCGCTGCCGATGAAGAGGTAGTCGGGCGAGACAATTTCTCGGCCATGGTACCGTGGGCCTCAGACTTCTGGGCACGCAGTGACTCCTCCCAACAGTGAAACTTCAGTCTCGCGGATCGGTTGCGGAGGGTCTGGTGAGTAAATTGCTTACAGATCGGGCAGGCCTGAACGTTGTGTCCCCTGCCCAGACAAAATAGGCACTCACGGTGTTTGTCTGAGAGGGTGACCTTCCTTCCACAGGAGATGCAACTCTTGAACAGTGCCGACATAAAACAAACAGCGGAAAGAAGAAGAGAAGAGTGGGGGAAGCGGGGAGTCTGAAGTTGTCAAAGCCAGACAAAAGTCCAAAAACCGTAGTCAAACCAGAAATGGGTCAGAACCAGAGCTGGAAAACACCAAGCCAAAATTGAAATCCAAGAAACAAAGTCAAATCCGAAAACCGTAGTCAAGAAAGCCAAGAATCAAGCAGAAAACGCACAAGCTACCGATAGAACCTTCTGTTCGCAACGGCGGACAAGAAAGAACCGAGGAGCGACCGTTACTCGGTGGGCTGAGCATGCGCAGTACCGGCATGGGGGAGGGGTTCCCACCAAGCTATCGAGCTCTAGAATCTTCCAAACGCTACCGCGCAGGCGTGAAATCTTCTAATGTATGAGGCACAGAGACCACGAAGAAGAATTCTTGTTACATTAAAAAATCCCAAACATTACAGGTTGTGATGGTACTTCACAAAAATGACATTACACCCAAATTATCCCCACAAGTAATGTATTAAAAGCAGCTGTTACTGCAGTCTAGGCCTACCCGGAGATAGCACCCGATATCGTTTTGATATGAAACCATTCGGCTTTCTTCCACCACCCCGCTCCACGTGTTTGCGAGGCCACCAGACAAGCACGCAAACAGGCACGGCCGATAATTGCTGGACATTCCATTCTCCACCTAGGCAGGCCAGATACAGCTGGTTCGTTGCTTTGGGGACCTCTCCGGCAAACACCTCATTACATATGCGTGTTACTAACAAAGGCTTCCTGCCCTGAGCAGGCTCCTGGACAAAGGTTGTGCCACCCACTGGTAAGCGCTGCGCATTTGCATACTGGCCACACTATTGTTAATTCGGCTCTGATTCCATCATGCAAAGTTGTGACCTTTCCGAGACATTGTCTCGCACCCAAAACTCATTGTTGTCCCCGAGTAAGGCATAGCCTGCAGTCCCAATTCACCCTATAAAAACCCCTGATTCCGAGACCTTCCTTGGATCGCTCGACCCGCTCCAGAGTTTCATCCCGCCTTGCTGCTGCTTTACTTGGCAAGCCTTCCCCTCAGCTCCAGTAGCTGAGACTGCAGCAACCCTGGATCACTCCTGACTTTCATCCCGTCTTGCTGCTGCTGTGCTTGGCGAGCTCACCTCAGCTAATCGAGCTGAGTTTCTTCTCTGCACCTCCGGATTCTCCTGCAATGTCTAGAACGATGAGACAGGTGTCATATCACCCATTTTCCCTGAGAATCTCTATCCTTAATTCAACCTCTAATTTCTTAGGTAGCTGTGTGACTGTGATGTCTTTAATATTTGTTTGTATGCAATAAAACATCATTTGATTGCTTTAAACCCGTCTGGCTGCTTGACTGACCTGACCCCATAGACGCTGGGTTGCAAGATCCCGCTAAGTTACCCTGCCTCTTGCTAGCTTAAGTGAGTGCTCCAGCTAATTTTCCCCAAAATTGTGTTTTATTGTTTAGTTATTTAGGTGTCCCTCTCGGGACCCCCAGAGAATAGTGTAACACAGCATTACACAATCCAGAAGGCACCACTCCCAAGCTGTGATTCACATTCTTCAGTCACAACTCCTGGCTGCACCATCCTGTTTCTGAAAGAGCTTTCCATGTACCTACATTTCATGGAGCCCTTAATAGCATGAAAGTCCCACCAACCTCCAGGCAGAGCTTCTGATTCTTCTTCTTTAGTGAGGGTTCTGTGCCTTTGACAGGCACATGACAGAAGGGCAAGAGGTGATATAGTCCCCTGTAACTTTCTCTTTATTCTAGAAAAAGAAAGAAAGAAAGAAAGAAAGAAAGAAAGAAAGAAAGAAAGAAAGAAGAAAAAAACTTGAATTTGACATGTACTGCTTTTCTCAGCACAGACAGGGAGCACATTTCTGCACATTTCATGGAAGTCCTGAGAATATCCTTTACCAGCTTCCTTGATATCAAAATTCCAGTGACAGCTGGTGGTTTCCATGTCAGAGGTGGTGGTGAATCTGCCCTGGGGCTGAGTCTGAACTTTAAAGGTGCCATCCAAGGTGTCTATGGGGGTGTGCTAGGGTACACCTTGGATAGGTCCTTCAAAATCTGGATTAAAACCCCAAGCAAATTTATTGCCCTATTGACATGGGATCCATTGACCATTATTGTAAACCTCTACCAATATGCAGTGCCTCAAAATGTATCCCTTCATCAAACTTACTTTCTTCATGCCAAGTTCGAACAAGACTAAATCTTTTGAGCCCAGTATCCAAAGGGTATCTTAAAGGTGAACGTATTTATGTCCTTTGTAGATGAGATGCATCTGGTGAAGTGGGCCAGTTCACATTGAACCTGGGCCATAAAAATTTGTTAGTCTTTAAGGTGCTGCAAGATAATTTCCAAGTCTTGCTTTGTATAAGCGAGCTCTGTCAGTACCAGGCTCAAGTAATCTGATTATGTTCAAATTGACATGCAAGAAACAAAAGAGGCACATATCGAAGTGTGAGAGATGTGTAGATTGACAGTAGATTCAATGCTTATATGAACTGGGCCCAGGCTATTTGAATGACTTTATGAGCCCATTAGAGCTTTAAGAGCTTTAGGAGAGGGCCTTCTCTCTGTCCTGCCATGTTTTCAAGCTTGTTTGGTGGAAACAAAGGAGAGGGCCTTCTCAATGGAACCTCCTCCCTCGGGAGACCAGGATGGCCCTGTCCTTGTTCACCTTCTGCTAGCAAGTTGAAATATTCTGTTAGCAAGTTAAAATATTTTTATGTGGTCAGGTTTTTAGAAACCAATTGGGATGAACTTTTAATGTTGTGCAGTGCTGTTTTAAAGGTTTGCGTATAGTCTTTTAACCAATTTTATTTTTTTATACATTGTCTTCTAAATAACTTCTATATTTATAATTTATTGAAGTTTCTGTATAGTTTTTGATCTGTTATGCTTCTGAATATGTTGTAAGGCTCCTTGAGTCCCATTGTTGGGAGAAAGGGGGATGTAAATGAATGTAATGATGATACTAATACTAATGATGTGAGAGATGCTAGGGAGAGAAATTAGAGGTGCACATTTGTAGCATTTGTCCGATGAAACTTATGACATTACAGATTTCTTACTTTCTCCACTTCTCTGTAGCTGCATCATGTAGTAGCAGAAAAAGAAACAGAGAGGCATTTTAAAAGCACTATGCAGAGTGGCATAACCTACATAACCAACATTTCAAACACTGTACATTGAACAGGTATTTTCATATTGAATTATCAAAGAACAGGCTGGGTTAAGACGTTGGCTCAAGCTCTATGAAGCCAGGAACTTGGAAGCTACAGCTAATGCCTCAATGGACATGCCCTATTATTTGCAATGATGTTGAACAGTTTCACAAACTATGGCCATTTCCGCATGATGTCACTATCCCGCAACAGCAGCGGTTTGCTTCCAGTCCAGGAGCTGTGTTACTGCACAACATCATCGCTATCCAGCTGCTATCCTGTCCCCAAGTGTTGCAAAACCACCTTATACCATTTCCAGAAAAAATCTATTAAGAGCCTCCTTTAGCACTTCAATCCTGTTACCCGGGCTCAGTGTGGTACTATAATAGCATTTGATACCACTTCTTGTCCTCCTGGATCCAGGAGTGGGAAAGTGTGGGTGTGCCCAGCTTCTCCCTCCCTCAGCTACTCCCATGGCATGGTAACTTTGAAATCAACCACCTCTCTGTGTTTATTTTAAATTTCTCCTTTGAGTTAAAACTTTTTTAAAAAATACATTTTTAAGCATCATAGCGCAAAAGTGCAATAGTATTCTGGTGTGTCATGCTGTTACAACATTGCTACGCTAGTATGGCTTCCAAAAAACAAAACAAAACAACTCCTGACCAATCAGGGCGGTGGAGCAGGGAGAAGATGAGGAAAGGGAGTGGCCAAGGATGCTGTAGTACAGAAGGGACACATGTGGCAATACTGCTACTCATCCACTTAAGGTGGAAGGGTGTGGAAGAGAGCATTTCTAACCTGCTACCATCACATGAATGCTGGGATTGTAATGGAAGAATGTGCTAATGGAGTATGGTGCAGAAAGGGCCTATGTGAGCCTGCAACTTACCCTCCAGGCACTCACATTTTCCTTTGTTCTTTCAGGCTCAAGCCCAGAGGAGGAGGTTGGAGTACCTGGGACCAGCAAAGATACTCAATGATATCCTTGTTTTGTATTGGTCAGAAATCAGCCTCCCTCATAGAGTGGCCTGTATGGATGAGACCCCTATGAGCATTCCATGTCTCTACTTTGACAATAAGGAGTAGAGAGTCTCCTTCCACTTCCAGTAATGTGCAGGATCTCATCCAACAAATGTAACACAATCATATCCTATCAAAAGATTCTTGTTCATTGAATCAACCCTCTCAGTTCCATCTGGCAGCCACTTGTAAATGAGAATTGTACATCTTTGCTTTCATCTCAGGAGAAGGTTTTGTCTCACAGATGGCCTCTGTGTGTGAGAAAAGCATTTCTGCAAAAGGTGAGCCTTAGGAATACCTTAGGAATGTCACAAAGTGTTTTGGAGTGTAGCTGTCTTTCAAGAATGGACATTCTTAATCCAGCCACAGACTCAAATGCTGGTTCATTTGAGATGAGTGGACACAGGAGGGAACTTTCCCCTTCTCTAATTGATTAATGTTCTCCTAATGGGTAGGAGAGAAAGGGGCCAACAGGTGAACTGCTGTTATCACCTTCCCTGCAATTGTTGGGACTAACTGTTATAGTTACATTTTAAAGTTGTCTACTGTTTAAATGACATAATGTTCTTTTAATGGGCCTTATTATGTGAGAGTCTTGTTGGCTGAAGACTGGGATGAAAATACTCAAAAGAAAATAAATAAGAACTCTGGCAGAGGGATGGTGGTGACTAATTCAGAACCACCTGGTAAGCTTCAGGGCTCGCTGGGCCTCTGTTCAGGGTTTGAGGACCATTTTCTGTCTGTTTAAATGATGTTCCTAGAATGGTCTGTTTCTTCAAGGAAGGGACATTGTCAAAGCTGAATGGGTCTCGTAATGAACAGTCATGAGGTAAAAAGGAAGATTCAAGATTACTAGACTAACTTTACTCAGACAAAAGCTTGTACCCTACTGCTACCTCGCTGTTGACAGTCTGTCTTTTGGATTAGCTTTTTATATCAACGCAATGATTAATGTATCTCATGAGTGCTATTTGTAATGAACCAAGACACTGCCTGACATTAAATAAATACCATATTTTGTACTATCTGCTATTGACAATGGTTGTTGTTGTATGTGCATGTGTCCATGAATCAGGTATTTTAAAGTTTCTTTGAAATGTTTTAAATGCTGGAGATGACGGAGTTGCAATTCAGAATGCATTGAAGATTGCATGCATATGCAGGGAGTAGTAGACAGAGGCTAGAATCCTGTTATTTAGGTCCAACCAGAGTAGGCACATTCTATCAATTTTTGAATGCTGAGCCAACATTCAGTTGATTCAGCAGCTCTCTTCTAGTTGGGGCTAAGTAGGATTTAAGCCAGAGAGACAGACCTTTTCAGGTTTCCTAGACTGTTTTCCACTTGGACCTATACTGACCTTTGTTCTGACCTAGACTGATAAATCCTAGTGTTGCAGATGCTCCTTTATTCTTCTTCTTCATCACTTCCTCAACATCTCTTGAGGAGGAGAGCTCTCATCTTTGTTCTAGGAGACAGAACCAAGTATGGTACCCTATCTCTCAAGCTTAGTTAGAACAAGATTTTTTTTCTTTATCTTTCCTGTTTCAATGTAGTTCTCTTAACATTCATATCTTCTAACCATTCTAATTTGGTAGGGATAGTCCTTATTAGTTTGCTGTTGTCCCATCTCTTCAGCTGCTTTTAAAATGTCACAGTAGCTCTCTACTCCTCGTGTTTTCCCACTCACTTTTCAGCTAACCTTAGTTCCTGCAAACTGAATTCCAAGTACAAAGAGAAAAAAAGAACACAGAACCTTGTCCTTCCCTCCAAATCAAACTACAGCAGCTCCTCATTAATAACCTTTGCCTTCTTGACCACACTCTAATGTTGCTTGGCCACACAGTGTCCTGATTTTCATCTGTGAACAGTTTGGACAGTATGAGAATTAGGTTTCTTATTTTTGATCAGGAAAGCAGATTCTGTGGTGGTTGCATTCTAGGGAAAGTAATCTGACAAACCATCCTGATATTTCCAGAGGCTGAACTACAAAATGTAGCTGCGAGTTTATCTTGCTGAGGTGAACATTAAAAGTTTTTATGTTTTTCTACATGTTTATTTAGTGTGGGAAATGGCAAGTAATTATTTTCCTGGAGCATTCAATGACATGGCAGGGACAAGGAAGAAAATAGCTGAAACCCAGTTTCCCTTCTGACATTTCCTGTTGTGAAAAATCATGGAGCCAGACTTTTTTTCAGACATTGCAAAATCACCTCAGATTAGGTCTCTAACCCATTTCCCCCCTGTCCAAATGCATGGGTTATTTGCGTATAATCTTAGTTCATCTGAGTGCCACTAAGAGGTCAGTGTTGTTTCTTATCTTAAGCAATGGTGATTTCAGGCTCTTGGATGGGAAATAAAAGAACTTAGAGTCTGCATCCCTTGAATTGGAACTAAAGAAGTTTGATCTGATAACAGGAGATCGGCTGCTGTGGAGGCAGGAAAAGGAAATCTCCTCCTTGCAGGAAATGTGTCTTGACTTGGAATACCTTTTGCTAATCGCAGTAGCCATCTTTCTTCCTCCTTGGAAATCTCAGTTGCCCACCCGCCTCTCATGGAGTCAGCTGGCTCTGTTCTATTTCTGAATCCATCTTTCATCACAGCTTTGTTTGACAGTAGAAATGTATGAACTCGTGGCATGCATAGTTTTTCCTTTGGCTATTGTGTCATTACCCAAGGCTTCATTAGTAACTGAAGTATAACCCTCAGCTCTCAAGAATCACAGCACGAACAGAGCTGGTGCTCTCTGTTGCTCCACTCATACCAAGTTTCCCATACCCTGCAATATTTCACAGATGATAACCAGGACACTGTGAGGACAAGCTACATCAGAGTGTGGTCAAGATGGCAAAAGTTATTAATGAGGTGGGGTGTGTTTCTGTCTCGTGAAGGCTTCCTGCAGGCAATGCAGCCCCCTAGCCTCCCACAGTTACTCGCCTCCTACTCTGGAGAGAAATAGCACTTAGATGTTACAAAGGCACTGCATGGATCATAAAGTGGATTAGGAAAAATAAACAATATGGTTAGTTATTGACACATTTTGTATTAGGTGGCCAGCTGTGCCCCTCCAGATATTTTTTATCTACAATTCCCAGCAGCTATACCCAGCAGGGCCAGTAGAAAGAGATTATGGGAGTTGTAAGTCAAAAAAAATCTCTGGAGGGCTAAAGTTTTCCACCCCAGTTATACATAATAAAATAATATTTTAATAAGAAACAACAAACAATAATAAAACAATAATTTTGGTTAGTGTTACCATAGTAAAGCACTTGAGGGTGAGTCATGTATTCCTTTATGTTCATGCTGCAGTCTTGAACACACTGGGGAATGAGAGCCATTGAAATTGTTGTTGTTTGCCTTCAACTTCCTCAAGTTCCTTCAAGACCCTAAGGTGAACCTATCATTGGGTTTTCATGTCAAGATTTGTTCAGCACGGGTTTGCCTTTGCCTTCCTGTGAGGCTCAGGGAATGTGGCTTACCCAAGTTTACCCAGTGGGTTTCCATGGCTGAACAGGGATTCAAACACCTGGTCTCCAGAGTCATGGTCCTAATGCTTAAGCCACTATACCACACTGAACTTAACTCTATTTTTTACACACACACACAAACACTCATTTTATTGATATATCATCTTATTGAAATTACCTCTTTTATGTGATCATTAAAGGTACAGGCATCCTCTTCCGTTTTCAGTCTGGTAACTCTATCCACATAGGAGTGCAAACAGAATAAGTAATTCATTTATTTATGTGAGTTTTACTTAGTATTTTGAAAAATTGTTTGCAAAGGTGGCTCACAAAAGAATCCACTTTGAAAAATTGTGGAATAGAATGTAACACAAATAACACAAAAGAATACAAATAGAAAAATCACAGCAGGGTAAAACCAAGCAGGAAGTCTTCAAAGTTTTTTGAAAACCTGAGAACACAGAAAGATGATGGTATGATACAGAAAGACAAGGCTATGGACACTGCATTGCATTCCTTGAGAGAGCCTTCCACAGATCAAGAGCAATCACTAAGAAGGCCCTCTCCCTAACTGCAACCTGTTGTGTCTGATGTGTTATCTGGAGCAAAGCATCTGCAGATGACTTCAGGAGAGCGCTATCAGGCTGAAAATTGGAGATGACTCCTGTACATTTAATGGTTGTGTGGAAGAAGGAATTTCAGCATGTGTTGCTTGCTATCTGGTTGCATGACAAGCAACACCTGCTGAAATTCTCGCTTCTACAGAACCTTTTTAAAGGTACAGGAGCGCTGTTGTTCACTTGGGAAAATGAAGAAGTGGGTGATTGATTAGCAGTCTAAAGGTCAAGATCCAGGGTATCTGTCAGAAACCAGGGAATGAAAACCAATAGGGAAATGCACAGAAGAATAGCCTGGATTCAGGAACAGGGCTGAGTCTCTGAGCTGGCTTAGATGTCTTTCACAGAATGGGCAACCGATGTTGTAGAGCATTTGTTGTCCACCTTACCTAGGGAGGCTGATTGTTCAGTGGAAACAGCTGAGGTGGCACCAGTGGAGCTACAGGTATGCCAAACTTCTCCCTAAACACTCCAGTCCTGCTAGTATCTCTAAGGGAGCTCCAACTAGGAGCCATTGCCGGTTTTCAATCTGGCAGCCTTACCTCAGGATATGCCCTTTACCTGTCTTTCTCCCTAGCCATAATGGGCTAAATTTAAGGGTCAATGCCACCACTAGGAGTTATGCCCAGGCACGGACCAGCAGCCAGCACAACTCTTTGAGGACTGATTAGATGTGCTCCTAATTGCAAGAAATCTTTCACAATAATACACCTGTGACAACCAGTGCCTGAACAATCTATACATTTATATCTGCCTCTGCACAAAGAGATCAGAAGCTCAAGCTGAAAATACACCGAGATGGTAGCCACAAGATGGCAGCTTCTAATTCAAATTGCATGGGACTTTGGGTTATTTGTACTGGCTGCTCATTAAAAATTACGGAAACATTATGGCTCCAGCGACGAGCATTGTTGGATAATATCACACTATGTTTAGTGCTCTGTAGAATCACCATTTTAATTCCGCTTTCTATTAACAGAAAAGCAATGCCTTCCTCAGCAGTGTTAAAGGTCTCTCATGGCAGAACAGCCCAAACATGGATGTTCCTGTCACAAGGCACCAACACTGAAGAGAAATCCTAGTTACTTAAGTTCCCTCTTCTATGTGAAATGTAAAGGAACAGAAGCCCTGGGCTATTCTAATTAAAGACAGTGAGAAAACTGTCTGTGAGTTTTAACAATCAAGCAAGCATGTCCCATTCAAGAGCCAAACCAACTCCTACACACAAACTCCCGAGGAGAAACACAGTGTCAGTCAGACATTATGAAACCATTTAAAAGCAGAAAGGGTTGGGATGGGGAAGAGGGACGAATGTGGCATTTGCTAATGGAGTAATATTTAGATATCAGAAAGATGTTCTGGCCAAGTGTTCCACTTGTAACCCGTCACGCTCAAGCGCTAGGCCCCTTCTGTTGTTTGGGGTAGGACAGTGAAATTCTGGCACAGCCAGCCCACGGGGAGGAAGCCTCTGAGGCAAAACAAAGGCAGGCGACAAAGCAGATCTTGCTCTTGTTTCAGGGATGGGCGATTAGGAGGAAGAAAAGGACTCCAGGGAAGCAGCATACCTCACAAAGGGCGACTTGTTCCCTGTCCAAACAGAGAATGGTAACTCTGGCTGCCAAGTAAGACCGCAATACTCCTGTACACTGACTGCCTCTGCCTCTGCCTCTCCTTGGAGGCCCTGGCTGAGGCCTGGCTGGGCCATAGAATGAAAGGGAGACGGCTGAGGTGACAGAATGGACTCCACACAGGACCGCCAAGAGTGGATTTGGGCCCCACTGACATTTTTTTTCCAGTCCTCTCAACTGTTTGCCAGCTGCAGATATACACAGTGGGGCGGTACTGTAGGTGGGCAGGTGTGGACTGGCCCAGCAGCCATCTCTGGGCAAGGATAACATATCCTCCAACTGTTCCAATTAGTCCTCTGTTGTCCCACTTTTTCGGCTGCCTTCAAAATACCCCTTTTCTCCTCTCACTGACTCCTTTTTCCTCATCCTACTGCTGTGGCTGCAGACTGAATTCAAAGTGCAAAAGCAGTTGGCGCTTATCTCTGCAGGGGGACAGGAGGAGGCTGTAGAATTTTTCCCTTCTCAGTAGGCCAAGCCAGAAACCTCTCTTAGCTTGTGTATGCTCCTGCATTAATAACACTTGCCATCTAGACCACACTCTGATGTTGCTTTGTTTGCCCTTGTGAGAAGTTGGAGGGTACACGTTGGTGGCTTTGGGCTCCCGGTTTGCATAAAAGAGAGAGGCCCGAGGAAAGGGTTCTTCTCCTGCTCCCCTCCCTCCCTGACTTCTTGCAGGCTGGGAAGAGAGAGTGGAGATCTGCCAGCTCCAGCCTCCTAGTAAGCATGTCTGCAGCATACTGTGCAGCAAAGAAGGTGGATTGGGAGGTGGTGGGGTATGTATGCATTTTTAATGTTCTTATGCTCAAAAATCCCCTGCAAAATACTATACTGCATTAAAGTCAGGAATTGATCTGTATTCCAGGAAGTTTTAAGAGAAATAGCAGCTAAATGGTTCAAATAAATGATCAATTATGATACATATTTTTTAATGGAAAGGGACAGTTAAATCAATTTTTTGTTTTAGCTAAAATTATTGGAATTAAGTTTCATATTTCACCATTAACGTAATTCCTGAATTTAGTTATTAATTATGTTGTAAATTAATTAAATGAGGGACTACTGTAAAGAACCAACATTAATAACACTTCCTAGCTGGTTCTGTACCCATTGCCTGCTTCTCTTGAATTTTTGCAAAAAGATGTCTTCTTTTTAAAAAATCATCTTGTAGGGCTAGGGACTTATAATGATTAGGTCCTGTTTAGAATAGGTCCAGTGGGATGAATTGTTAAAGATTTAGAGATTATCAGTCTCAGTAACTGAAATTCTTGTGTTACCTTCCCATTTCCAAAAATAATAAAGGATCTACATTACTGAAACCAGATATTTATTTACATGTATAAACTTGAGACAGCTTCAGTAAGAGGGAGGGTAAAGAGCTGAGGTTATAAGGAAGGGTGGAAGGGACAGCAAGTGAAATTTTTTAGGTAGAGTGAATGAGAAATTGGGTTTTTAAAAATTCACATGGTTATTCCATTTTCTCCAAACCCCAAAACATGGTTTAAGATGGCATTATTCATTATTCTTTTAATGAAGGCATCTAAGTTAAATTTAAATGGCAATTTATAATAATAGTTCAAATATACCCCTTCAAACGCAAGTATAACAGAATTATATTTTTACACTAATGAGTAACTACATGCATTTACTAGCTTTCCTATCTTTGGGTTTTAATAACTAATGGTAGTGGAAGATCTCTGTACACAGTGCTGTTTCCTATATTTATAATGTTGTACCTGAGAATGCCTCTCTCTGGGGGGTTTTTTTTAGACCTTAAAGTGAACTTTGTTTTCTTTGTTACTCCAGTTTCACTTCTTCTTCCTGTTCTGTGTCTTCCCTGTACATTACAGTTCTAGAACTCAACTTTAGCCACAAACAGTTGGCTTGACACTTGGTGGGAAGGGGTGACCTGGGCTGTGCAATTTAGAGGTTCAGACCAGAGGATCTTGATGCTTCCTTTTACCCCTTTTTTCTTTGGACCAAATTAGACGTGATGCAATAATGTCACTTCTCTACATAGTTCATAAGTAGAATTGACAGTTGCATGATGTGTGTTTTATTTCACCAATGAAAAATAAAAAGGAGGGTGCTAAGACCCTTTGCGCCTTCTCTCAATCTGTTGCCTCAAGCACTTTCTCGTCTTGCTGTCTCATCTCTTAGCACTGAAATTGTGAGACAGGAGAAAAGTACATGGAGCAAGCACCTGAGGCATCAAGGTAAGTTTCAAGAGCAAAAAGAGACTGAGCATCCTTCTTTCATGTGCTCCTTTTTTGGCAAAAGCAAGATGCTCACCCATCCCCTTATACGCAAACAGTTAAAAAATGCCGTGACATCTAGTTCGCCTCACAAGACAATGAATTAATGACATTTTCTTTTATCTTCTCAATCATCTCTGTTCTCAGCTTCCCTCTTTCCTTCTTTTCCCTACCAGACGCTGAAGACAAACTAGGACAGGGTGTACAGACGGAGTAGATGTTTCCTGCATCCGTGTGCTGCCTGCACGCCCCCATCCCATATGCAAGCTGTGCTGGAGAAATTAGATAAGGAAGAAAGCAACACAGAGCGTGGAGATGAAATACAAAGCAGGACAAAGACTGCCTTCAGAGAATCCTCTTTTCATGGTCCCACAGCAACTCTTCTGATTAACTAACCCAGTGGCGTAAATTGGGTGGTGGGAGGATAAGCAGGGAAGATGACATCTCTGTTCTGAAGGACTGCCTTTGTTTTTCAAAAACACCAGGAATTTTAAGAAAGCTGCTAACAGAATAAGGACAATATACAGAATTGTTTCCTTTTGCTTTCAAAATAACCCAAATATGGTCAGAAAAAGAATTGGAAACAATCAATCTCTCCATGGTTTATTGTATAACTGCTTAAAATGTACATTTCTTTTACTTTCATGGATTTACTGTGGCTGTAACATATAGAACTGATACATTATTTGCTCAAAAAAAGAAACAAAACCCTCCAGTAATCAGCAGGCTTTGTCTCAGTACAGACATAGGTCTAGTTCAGGAGGTCTTTTATTATAGTTTCCCAATGTGGCTCTTGTAGGTTATTGTGGTTTAAGAAATCAGGATATCTTTGATAAACCTGGCAAGTAAGGAAAGGACAGAATCGGGGCTGGAGGAGAATGTGGGCACACAACTCATACATGATTTGATAGGCCACAGTTTTTTGGACCAAGATCAGGGCATCCAATTCCATTTAGGTCCACAAGAACCACGCCTATAAAAATATTCAGATGCAACCCTACTGTGTTTCTCAGTCTGGATATTATCTCATAAAAATTCCAGCTTTTCCCTGCACCTTTAAACAGCAATAGTATGGAAAGACTGGAATAGTAGACCAGCCAACATCCTAGTCCAGGAAGGAGTGGCAGTTTCCAGTAGTAATCCTGTCTGTTGGAAACAGACACTTTATCAACAGAGTCTGTAAGTGGAACAAAAATGAGAGTTCTTCACCATTCTGCATTAAATTTCACAGAATAAGTGAAATTAGGCAGACATGACAGACTTAGAAGTGAAGCAAGGTTCTGAAATGTGTGATGACCTCTTAACTTCAGGGGTTTCTGGAAGAAACAGATTATCTAGATACATTTCAATCTAGTTTCAGTCCTGGCTATGCGACAGAGACCACTGTGGTCAACCTTGCTGGATGACCTGCACTGGGAGCTAGACAGGAGGAGTGAGTCCCTGTTGGTTCCACTGGACCTCTTGGTGGATTTTGATACCATCAGTGATGGAATCCTGCTGGGTAACCTTGCTGGGATGGGATCTGGGGACACTGTTTTACAGTGGTTTCATTCCTTCCTGGAGGGGCAAACCAAGAAGGTGGTCAGGCCCTGTGGAGGTCACTTAGGGTTCTGCTTTGTCCCCCATGCTATTTAACATATACATGAAACCCCTGGGGGAAATTGTCCAGAGTTTTGGTGTTTGGTGCCATCCACATGTGGATGACACTCAGTCTATTATTCCTTTCCACCACAAGTCAGGGAACTTTTTTTTTGGTCCTAGACTGGTGCCTGTCATCCATAATGGACTAGATGAGGATGAACAAATTGAAACTTAACTCAGACAAGACAGAGGTGGCCCTGGTCAGTCCAAAGGAATATCAAGGAATTCAGCCTATGCTAGATGGAATTATCTTTCTGCTGAAGATGCAGATCTGTAGTTTGAATGTATTTCTGGATTCAACCCAGGTTTCAGCTGTAGCTAGGAGCGCATTTATACAGTTAAAGCCAGTGCACCAGCTGTATCTGTTTCTTGAGACATCAGATCTGGCCTAGGTGATAGATGCCTGAGTTACATTCTGTTTGGCTTACTGTAGCACACTGTATGTGGGGTTGCCTTTGAAAAGTATTCATAAACTTCAACTGGTCTAAAGAGTTGCAGCCAGGTTGTTAACTGGGGCTGGCTACAAGAAGCACTCAACTCCCCTGTTACAACAGCTCTACTGCCTCTCAGTCTGTTTCCAGGTGCAAGTCAAAGTGCTGGTTTTAACCTGTAAAGATCTTTATGGCTCAGGTATAGGGCTTTATAGGTCTATATTCTTCCCTACAAACCTGCCTGTGCTTTCACATCTGCTGGGAAGGCCCTTCTCTCTGTCTTACCATCCTCACAGGTGTGTCTGGTAAGAGCATAGGAGAGAGTCTTCTCATGGCTGCCCCCAGGTTCTAGAATGCTCTTTCCAGAGAGACTACATTGGCACTCTTCTTGTTTTCTTTTTTCAGACAAGTAAAGGCTTTTCTACTTTGACAGGCATTTAATGATTGATTATGTAAGTCCTTTTCCACCTGAACAGTGTTCTGGATTTTTCTATTTGTTTTGTGTGTGTGTTTTTGTGTTTAATGGTTTATGTTTCAACAATTTTTAATTTTTTTGATTGTTTAACCTTTTTTTAACTTTGGTATTTTCTGAATTTTTAACTTTTTTTTTAAAGTCTGTTGTAAGCTGTTTTGAGTGAGTCCTATATATGCACCAGATTCTGTATGATCTTGGAAGCTAAGCAGGATCAGCCCTGTTTAGTACTTGGATGGGAGACTACCATGAATAGCAGGTGCTGTAGGCTGTATTTCAGAGGAAAGAACTGGCAAAATCACCTCTGAGTATTCCTTGCCTAAGAAAACCCTATGAAATTTGTGGGGTCACCATAAGTCAACAGGTGACTTGAAGCCTCCCCAAGCTACTGTGAGTCCCACATTGGGGAAAAGGCAGGCAATAAATAAAGAAATAAATATCCTAAAGCAAGGATAGACTCCACTCTACTGGCACTTACTGCTTAGAAAAGTAAGCAAAAGGAAAGGAGGATTAATTTATTGGGAGATAGGGCAATCTATGTAGTGGAGGTAGGCATTTATCATAAGAGAAACTCCAGTTTTGACCTGGATGGACCGAAGTCAAAAATACTCTTTCCATATCAGCTGCTGTTTCTTTAGATCAGTGGTGGGCAAGGTGTGGACCTCCAGATAATGATGGACTACAGTTCACCTAACCAATCACCATTGGCTGCTGTGCTGGTTAGGGACCTGAATTCCAAAAACAGCTTCAGGGGCACAATATCTTTCCTCTGTTTAAGATAGAAATCATGTTCCCACTTTGTAGGAATGTGAAAAGATGTCATAACTCCAAAGAAGCAGTTTGTTACCCTTTTCTAACATTAGATACAGATTCTTTTGGTTCCAGTTGTATGAATCAAATTGTGTATTAAACTGAATCTCACGTAATCTTTCAAGAACATTTACCCGTATTTGCCAGCTATAGGACGCACCAGTGTATAAGACGCGCCCCATTTATACATTGGCAAATACTGTTTTCCAGCATATACGATGCACTGGCGTATAAGATGCAACATTATTTTCAAACAGTATTTCTCGGGGGGGGGGAGTGAGTCTTATATGCCAGCAGATAGGGTATTTCCCTGCCACTTCCCTGCTTATCCCAGCCCTGCTCCTTACGTCGGGATGCTTTTCTTGGAGAGGCAGTTCTTCACCACCCTCTGGTTCCTTTATTGCTTTTGCCGCAAGGAAAGCTTTGGGACACATTTTTTTTTAAATTACTGCACTCATAATAGAGAGCACCATTAAAGAAGCCTGTTTGTCTGTCATCTTTCCATCCATCCATCTATCCTTTTACTTGCACTTTTATTAAACTCCAGCTGTTTAAAAATATTAGCAGAATGGGTGGTACAGTGCTGTAGCAAATGCAGTGGCAGTACCACTGGACAGTGGCATAACTAATATGTCACCAACGTTACCAACTGTATGCCTCATGGACCATGTCCACCCATTCCTCAGAGGCATCAATGGCACTTTGCCAGTCAAAAGAAGATGGGGTGGTGCTCTACTTGTATTGCCATCCAGAAAGCTACCAGGATTGCAAAATACTTGGTTCCAGAGGTTTGCTTATACTACATTTTAGTGAACGAATTATTGCCAATTCTTGATAAAAGGGCTGCGAGGGGTAGAACCCACTACTAAGGCTTTCTTGTGATACTCCTGTTACAGAGAGGAATTCCAGCACTCAGGATTATTCCTGGCTGATTCTTGTGCAAACTTATGAAGACATGGAATCACTTCTTATCAGTTGCCACAACAAAGCTGCAAATTATAATTCCCAAGATTCTGTAATAAACAAAAATGTTTATTGTTGTTATGTGCCTTCAAGTCATTTCCAACTTATGGTGACCCTGAGGCAACCCTATCACAGGGTTTTCTTGGCAAGAAATTGTTCAGAGGGAGTTCACCTTTGCCTTTGAGACTGAGAGTGTGGTTTCTCCTGTGAGTCTCCATGGTTGAGCAAGGATTTGAAGCCTGCTGTTCCAGTGTCCTAAGCCAATATTCAAGCCATTATGCTATGCTGGCTCTTAAACAATAATTTATTGGACATAAAAAGAATCTGATTTGTTTTATATGTAATCTGTATGTTGCCCAAAACACATCTATAGGTAGGTTGGACAGAACTCTTTTACTGTCATGGCTGCTCCTGAAAGTGGAGAAACATTTCTGTATTTGTGATGTTTTGATTTGTGCTGAAAAGCTGGTTGATGTTTCTTTTGGTTTCAGCTGTTTGTGTATATAGAGCATGAATGCTAAAGACTTTGTACAGATGCAAAGATGTCTCTGGGGACTGTGACAATTGTTTCATTTATTCCCATAAGAGCTCTTGTGACTGTTTTTATAGCACTGTTAATAGTCGCTTGGAGATAACTATGGAAATGCTGCTGTTGTTTTTTAAATGGTGCAGCTTGGCACTTATAACAGGATTGGGAATTTGAATTTGTGTTTTGTTGTCATTGCAGCACATTGTGTAATAACACTACAGAACATTCCCACTGAGTTGCACTGGAGAGACAGAGAAGAGTGGAAAACAGGAGACTAGAGCTGATTAGAAACTAGTATATTCCTTTGAGAAAGTTGGTGAAAAACTAACACACAATTCCAAATTACTACAGAAAAATGTTTTATTGAACCATATTTCTTCATGAAAGGTATGTAGCTATTGCTACAACAGGGAGACCATATCTCTGGAGAAAATGGGCAGAACCTGTTGTTCATCAGAAATATTTAAGATCAGTTCCTAGTGTCTAAAAGCAAAGGCTGCATTAGCCTTGAAATTTTGATTGTCCACAAATGTTATCAGCCCACAAAAAAAACGTAGTGGTTAATCTAGCTGACTGTGGGATACAGCTGAGTGTCATTGCTTCAAGGTGATTAGAGTCACTGATGTGGTTAGGTGATACAGGTGTGTAGTCTGAAGTATGAATTCTTGCAAGGATGGGTTGGTTGTTATATTAAATAAAGGCCAGGCCTACTTTCAGCATAGTGAGGCAACTACTTCAGATAACAGACTTGGGGCAACATGAAGGGCAGTAAATCATTAATCATTTAATTTGGGTTTTGTTTTTTGTTTTTTTGGTATTTTGGCTAATAGAAATAGGGAGAGGTGCTTGAGGGATTTTCTGTCCCATGTGTTAGAATAACTTGGCTGAACTTGGGTACAGTGTAGCTTGACTCAAGACCGGAGGCTGGGTGTGGGTACAATTTGCTGATCTGCCTCAGGCAGCAAAACATCTTGAGCTTTTCCTGCATTAAGTAGTTTATCATGGCACAAACAGAGAGCAATCAATCTACTCTGGGTTTGAGTTTTATTTTAAAATAGCAGCTACAATTGATGGAAGAGACTGGATGAGGATCAGGGCGAGGCATGGAGGCTGATGGCTTCCATGTCAGTGACACAGTGAATCCAGGTCAGGTTTTAGTCTGGAATTTAAAAGGAATTGGATAAGATGCTGAATCCCACCCCCAAAACAAGCTCAGTGCCTTGGACATCTCCTTTGAAGTTAAAGATTAAAACACGGAGTGGATTCATTGCCCTACTGACATGGAAGCCAGAGCCACAGGGTCCAGGGTCCAGAGCTCTACCCATACCCAAGGCTAAGGGGGATGCCTCCTCCTCATTGGCAATGCACTTCAGGGGGCCAACAGCTGCCACTGGCCAAAGGTAACTCCATCCTCCTTTGCATCTGATCAAGCTATCAGTGTCTCGGCTTTCCCTTCCCTGACCTTCCTATAGCAATGACTTGATTTTTTTTTGAAAGAAATATTTTTAAAACAAATAAAATAAAAATAAATCTTGGTAAGTCCCTGTTATTTGTGAGGGCGGAGTGGAGTGACAGCAACCAGCAATCCTCATCCTTGAGGATTTGTTTATTATGGCCACCAATTTGTTTTCTCGTAAACAAGGTTTCCTAAAGCCAAGATCAAAGCAGAAGAGTATTGCTGGGGAGGGGAGGGGAGGGGAGGGGAGGGGAGGGGAGGAAGGACAACTGAGTCCTTTCTCCTTTTGCACCATGCCTTGTATGCTTACTATAAAGGCTACAGAGACCGTGGATGACGTCATGCAGATGTGGCCCCTCTCATCTTGTCTCTTCATTCTTTCCCCAGCCCATGCAGCCATCCAGAATGCAATGCGCAAACCAAGAAAACCAATATGCTCTTTCTTCCTCCTGGCTGATCATATGTGCGTCTCATTTTTTCTTCTTCTCAGGGTCTCAGAGCAAGAATGTACGCAGAAGGGGACAAGGAGGTTGCCCTATTTTTACTGTCATAATGATTCTGCAAGGAACGTTAGCCTGAGAAATGGGGGTTTAGGTGCAGCCTAAATTCAAATTCAAACCCAGGCCATGTCTTGGAGTACAGTCCTCAGAGTCTCCCAATCACAGTGCTCAATGGCTATGCTGGCTGGGGGATTCTGGGAGCTGTAGTCCAAAAAATTATTGCCTATTTCAAGGTCATAGTACAAGACATTGTACTGATGCATGCTTTTTGGGTGGCGTAACTTTTTTGCTTACTCTTGCATTGTTTATTATTTTAAATAATTAGAGGTATTCTTTCCACCCATCTAACCCCATTGAGCTATGTTGTAAAAACATATGGAGAACCCTGCTGGATAGTTAAATCAATGCAATATCTGGTCCAGCACATTGTATCCATACTGGGCAACTAGGTGTTTGTGGAAGACTCACAACTAGGGTCTTTCCTTCATTTCTGGGAGTCCAGGGACAAGAAGTGGAAATGCTTGTCCTGAACACATCTGCTGCTGCCACTTTATCTGCTAAGGCAGGCACTGAAGGTAGGGCAAGTGGTAAAAGGAAGCCTCATTGGCGGGAGGCCTGGGATAATGTCCCCCTCTGTCCAATGGCAGAATCATAGAATTGGGAGGGCCCAATCTCTTGCCATGCCACAATATGCAGCTATGGTTGTTATGTCCCTACCCACAAGCAAGACGCGAGGGCAGTAGTGTCCTTTGTTTCTTGGAGGTCACACACAGCCATTATGACTCAAAACCACTGACAGCTTTTTTTATTGTATGCCTTCAAGTCATTTCCAACTTAATGGTAACCTTATAATGGGGTTTTCTGAGGCTGAGAGTGTGTGATATGCCCTAGATCACCCAGTGGGTTTCCATGGCTGAACAGGGAATCAAACTCTGGTCTCTAGGGTCTTAGTTCAACACATAAACCATGCTGGCTCAAATACTGATAGCTTTATTTTCCACATTTCTTTGCCTAGGCAATCAAGAATTCCTCTCCAAGGGTGATTGTGCCTGTTGGCTGTCCTTAACAGAAAATGCTGTAAGAGATTCTCATCTAGGTTGCCTTTACTAGACTTTTTGGACATCACTTCCACCCAATGGCTGGCTATAGCTCAGCTGAAATAATTTGTGTGCATCATGAGGACAAATTTAAGGCCAGGATGGGCTGTCTGGCTCAAAGGATCCTATGGCGCGACATCATAATTGGATCAACCTGCATCATCTTTTTGGAAGTAAATTTTAGGTACTTTCCACTCGGTTTTAAAAATACTAGCATGATACCACAGGCAGAGGAAGTTCCCGTGAGCACACATGCTTAGGGTAGAAAAGAACAACTGGCAACATTTACAAACCTTCCTGTTAATTAAAATGTTACTGGTTGTGGAGCATCTTTTGCTGGGAGCAGTTGTTCTGAAGTTACCTTTCCCTAGGGTTTTTTATTTTTAGCAATTTCTCCGCAAGGGTGTGAAAATACTATAGAATAAAACAGAGGTATGAGACAGAAGTGCTTACAATATAGTGGTAATATTAGAGTATCTTTGGAGCTGTATGACAACAGCAATATTTTGTGAAGGCAAAAAACAGTTGGGTTTAGCTAAGAGGATGGAGACAGTAGAATTCAAAGAGAAATCACAGGGGGTTCTTTGACCTGCCATGTGAGTTCAGCTTCTTCCCAGCTTGATAATTTCCACTGTGTGAAAACCTACATGCACAATAGTAACAAAACTGCTCTGGAGACAGGGGAAGAAAGTGTCTTTTTGATGGTACAGGTGCTAGCTAATTGACCTTGTCCACAGCAGACTCTTGTTGAGCATGATCCCCCCTCAGAGCTTGAAATGGAAAAGTACCTAATAATTTGTAATGGATGTGATAAGGGCACTTCCAAGCCAGGCCAAATCCTTTTATGAGCATGACTGTCTGATCCAGACACTGGGAGGTTAGTAGAACTAAGTTAGCCTTTCCATTGCTACATCTGTCTTTCACCCTAACAAAGGAACTTTTGCAAGAATGGCTTGTGAAAGCCAGTGAGTGAGTTAGTGACTTAATGGTAAGCTACAAATAGCATGTCAATGCAAGAGATGGCGCCCCGTGCTTTTCAAATCAACAAATAATACTTCAAAGAAAGAATTTAGACTAGAGAAGTGAAAGGGAAAAAAAGGTGGTGTTACCACATTTTGATGGATTTTCCAGCTCATTCCAGACCGTCTTGTGGGTTTTCTAAAAGGCTCAGAATATATTCAGGAGAGCAAATGTGCAATTGAAACTTTTAGAGGTAAAAGCAAGGAAAGAAGGGAAATTTGGTGCAGAAAAACAGAGCAGGTCTTAAACCACAAATTAGAAAAGGATGGGGTGGGGCTACAACTCCCAGAACGCTGCAGTCAGCATGATTTCACACTGGTGGTGGGATTCTGGGTGTTGTAGTCCAAAAGTAATGTTTTTAAACTCTGGTTTAAATACCCCATGCACAGCTCTGCTAAATCTCTTCTCCATATTTCCTCTCCCTGAAACATCAGGGGCCCGTTACTCATGTTACACATAACCCAGTGGTGGCTTCCATGTCTGTGGGGTGGTGAATCCAATCCTGCTGTTAATCTTAACTCCAAAGAAGCTGTCCAAAGTACCGAACTCATTTTGGCCCAAATGTTGAATGACCTCCAAGGTGTTGAACTATTTGGGGATGGAATTCGGGACCTTGGAATTTGAGGATGGAATTTGGGACCTTGGGTGGTACCTTTAAAGTCTGGGCTAAATCCCAGAGCAGATAGACTGCCTTGCTGAAAGGGAAGCCAGCAGTTACCATTGGTGTAACATCCCATATACTTAGCCATTTCAGCTGGCTGAGAGATGATAATAAATAATGTGTGGGTTATAATAACTTGACATAAATGACTGGGGTGAATTTCAGTTTCATCATGGGAGTTTCTTCCCTCCTCACCACTACATCTCCCCTAATGGCTATGACTTCTTGCTTTTGCCCTTGCCCTTCTCCTTCTTAGGTTTCCCAGATTCTTCTGCTGCTTTCTTTTTCTCTTCCTTGAGCTCCTTGTAGCGCCATTTGGGCAACTCCAGTGTGTTCTTGTCCTTAGAACGCCGTGGCTTATTCTCTTTGGGAATTGTCTGAGCAGGCGACTTGGTGAGTTCGATTTTTGGGATGCCAGCAGGAAAGATACTGTTGCGGCGAAAGCGCAAGGGAATTGACAGGAACTTCACCAGGGTACTGGGTGGCTGGTATGGCACCAGAACCCGGGTCGGCGTCATGAGCTGGCCATTGCAAGATGATGCGCTGGCCATGGATTTGGCATCAGGATCCGGTTCGTACTGCTTGAGGATCTCTGGCACTGAGAGCCTCTGCTTGCCCACTTCTGGTGGGCTGTCAGGACAGACTGTTTGGCAAGCCGTAGCCACAAAAGGGCTGGCCAAGCAAGTGGTCATGCGCACCATGTGATCCATCACACCATCTGGCTCGGGGTCATGTGGAAAATTGATGGTGAATGTGGAACGGATTTTATTAGACAGGCGCTTGGCTCTGGATGTGCCCAGTGCCTCTGCCACCAGCTCAGGCAAAGCGGGCCACTCTGGCAAGTACTTGTTAGAGAATTGCTCAGGACATGGACGCTGGAGGAGAGTTCGAATCTGGACAATAGTTTCAAAACGCCCAGTCAGGGCTGCCCATTCCCGTGCTGTCTTTCCTTTAAATGGGTCCACAGCAGTCAGGTCAGCTCCTAGGAGAAATCACAAGTTACTGGAAATCTAACCTTGTTCCTTTTCCTTAGATAGTGCCATGATGCCTTTCATAATGGCCACTGACGACGTAACAGAATAGGCTGCGCTTAATACTGGTTCTGGCTCATTTTGCCCCATCTTGGAATTCATCTTATGTGAGTATTTGGAAAAACCCACATATGTGCCTAAAGGAGCTTAAAGGTGGTGGAGAGGAAGAGACATATCATGGTAGCAATATTTTCTTTTCCCCTTCTTGAAAATAAAAAAGATATTAGACATCACTGGTTATCCAGAGTGGCACACCAGCACAAGCTAGGAAAGAAATAATGGCTAGGCCTAGTTTTGGCCTGGAACTTGGGAGATCCAGATTCAAGCGTTCACTGTACTAGGAAATGCTCTAGATGACCTAGAGCCAGTTACTGTCTCAGCATGTCCTACCTCACAGGGTTCTTGTGAAGGTATAGTGGGGGAAGGAGACCCATGTACACTGTCTTGAGTTCACTGGAGAAAGGAAAGTGTGAACAGGTACAAAGGTAGATAAGTAGGTAGATAGATGCCACCAGAGTTGCCAGTAGAGCCTGTAGATGCTCTTATGTTGATGTCTGGTCAGAAAGGAAAGATTTTCCTCCTTCCATGGCTATCATAACAACAACTCACTGCAAGCTGTTTCAGTAGTGGACACAGTGGCATAACTGAAAAGCTGTGGGTTGGGGGAAGGGAAAACATCCGTAGAGCTGCACGTAGTCTTTGGACTGCAACAAGTTCTGAGAGAATCTGAAATGTTAACCACAAACCACATATAGGGCATGTCTATTCAGCAATAAAAATGGAAAGCACTATGAAAATCCCGCTTATACATATCTATCCTGCTTACGCTTGCCTAGCTGCCCTGGCTGCCTCTTATGGAATCCTGCAGTTTGTATTTTGCTGAAGAGCTAGAGGAGCTCACTGGCAGAGAACTCGAAATACCCCTCCCTAAAATGTGAATCCCAGCATGTCATAGGATGGAGGCATGGCATTTAAAGTGGAATGATCACCCTATAATTAAACAGTGTGAAAGGACTCTATGAGAAGGCATTGCAGGAGAAATTACAAGTAGCACTGTGGGTTCAGAAACAGCCACAGTCCAGCACCTTGAGTGTAAAGTTTTTCTTTTCCACCAACATCTCACATTGCTCAGTGAAAGAAAGTGAATAAAAATAAAATAAAATCATGAGTTTTAATTTGGTGGTGGTGGAAGAAGAGTCCAATCTTCTCCAGCAGAAAACTTTTCTCTCACCCTCTGCCCAGGCAGAAGTTCATTCATTGCAGAAGAACTCAACATATCCCACACTAACACACTCTGCCACCCTATTCACACACACACACACACACACACCTCTCCTAGAAACATATGCAAACATCCACTCCGCACAAGAAAATACATACACACAAACCTTAGCCACTATTTTCAGATTTCTTTGACCTTTCCTGTCTCTTTGACTCAGTTTCCTGAGGATGCTCCCTATTACCATCCCTGTGAGTGTACTGCTTTTAAAAAGGTTTGCGAGGATTGGCTACAAGCAGTTTCAATGGGTAACCATTTCACAAAAGAAAATTCTGAGTCCTGCAGGGGTCCCCAATACAGTCAGCCCTCCACATTTGCTAGGGTTACGAGTGCATGACACTCGCAAAAGTGGAAAAATTGCAAATATTAAAATGTGGGAAGGGGGCTGAGGCATGGTGGGGAGAGGAGAAACCCAGGGTCCAAACCAGGCATGGGAAAGGGGTGGGATGGTCCTATACTTCCTCTCCTTTCACCCATCTCCTTCCTTGAGTGTGTAGGGGGCATCAGGAGAGGGTTTGTGGTGCTGAGAAACTGGGATGTGAGCTATCCTTAGCCGGCCAGGCCACAGCTGGTGGTGGTGGTGGTGGTGGGGGAGGGGGAGGGGGAGGGGGAGGGGGAGGGGGAGGGGGGTGTTTAAAGGGCTGTATGGCTTCATTGGAGGTGCCAAGAATGAAGGCTCCCCTGGAAAAGAAGTGCCCCAGGTGGGGGGGCAGTGGTCGGAGAAACTCGCAAATAATCAGATCCATGAAAGTCAAACCCGCAAATGTGGAGGGCCAGCTGTATATTCATAAACGTGAAAACCAACACAGCAACATACCCCCAAAGCCCTCCAACCCCTCCTCCTCCTCCCTTTTTGATTTCGGTGGGAAAGCTGCACACATTTTCTGAGCAAGCCCAGCCACTGGACATACTCAGTAGTCACCCAACCACTGGGTATGCTCAGTAGTCCTCAGCCAATGATGGATGACGCAGTAATTACCAGAAGTGAAAGAGAAAAAGACCATTCAAGCTACACTTTACTGCTTCAGTAAAAGCAGTGATCTAATGACTGGTGAGGATCCCAGTTAAAGTGCACCAATTATACCACTGATAAACTGGTCCTGGTTGTAACCCAACACATCTGGAGTGTATCGTTTGGGAGAAGTTGGGATGCAGCAGCTCTCCAGTTCTCCAAATTTGGTGCCAATGAAAGTTTCCCTTCTGGGGTTGCTGCCAGTATTTGTACTTGGGTGTGTGGGAGGTAATCTGTATTGGATAGCTGCCATGATAGTGGAGTGATGCATCTACTTTGGGATTACGTCCAAATTTAAAAGGAGCTATACAAAGTGCTGAACCTATTTTAAGGAGTAGAGTTCAAAATCTTGGAAGGCGCCTTTGAAGTTCAGACTAAAACCCAGAGTGGATTTGTCACCCGCTGACATGGAAGCCACCAACAGTCATGACTGGGTGATCTTGACCCGCCTGATGGTGTTAAGAAAGCCAGCATGGTGTAGTGGTTTGAGCATTGGACTATAACCTGGGAGACCAGGCTTCAGTTCTCTGCTTGGCCATGGAAACCCACTAGGCGACTGTAGGCACATCATATGCACTCAGCTCCAGAAAACCTTGTGATAGGTTTGCCTTAGGGTCGCCATAAGTCTGAAGTTAGTCGAAGGCACACAACAATCACAGCAACAATGGGGTTGATCTTGATGACTACCTCCCATGTCAGCTATTTAGAATGAAATAAATACATTCACAAGACTTGCAATGCCCTATTAATGTCACATATGCTGTCCCTTTCACTGGTTGCCATTAGATGTTGCTGGTGAGGAGGTTTTTTTTTGCCAAACCCGGGATAATAATGGCATAGGTAACAAAGGCTAAGGACTGCTGTGCTTCAAAACTGCCAGCAGATGTCAGTAGACACAATTAAGAAAGATTATTGAGTGGACCAGAGCCAGAGCTTGTGGTTTCCATCATTAGCTTTGGAGCAGGACACCAGAGGAGAGTGCCAGCTGGACTCAGTCGAAACAGTGATAGGCCTTATCAGAAGTTGTAACTAATGTGAATTATTCTAATTCACTAATGTGCTGAGAATTGGTTAGTGAAAAACCCACTGATTATCTAGAGTCCTTTTCTGGATGAAGGGCTTAATGAATCCCTTGCCTTATTTTAAATAAATCCAGGCATTTTTTAAAAAAATGTCCAGTGGGCAGAACTCAGTTTACTTGTGATCAGGAGGATAACAACAACCCGACCATACCATGGATTTGTTTACATTGGCAAGCCATTCATAGGTAAGGAATTTTTTTGTTTACTTTTTTTGAACTGGCTTCCTTGGGCCACAGCACCCTGGCCTGGAGCTCTGAGCAGTGCTCAGTCTCTGTATCTCCCTGCCATATTAACTTCCAACAATGCTCCTGACAAAGCATAACTTTAGAAGGATTATAGGAAATTAAAACGGCAAGTAGATGTTTATGGCCATTGCCAGGTAAGTGGGAGGAAAATGAGGCCCTGAAGGAAGAGCAGGGTCACCAAACAACCAAGAATCCCCGTGGCACCTTAAAGATTAATGCATAAGCTGTTGTAGATAGTAACCACTAAACCACTGACTGCCATATGTACGTTGCTTCTTGAAGTGTTACATGAAATGTTGGGACAAAATGGTTAGATAAAACTCAGATGATTCAAAGGATTAAATCCTTAACAGGCTAAAGAGGAATAATATACCTGCCATGAGCAAGGCTGTGACACAGTCGTTTCTCCCTTGTACTGCCGCCTTCATGAGGGCAGTCAGACCTCTAAAGTCTCGCATCTCCAGCTCTAGTCCTGGATAGTAGTTCAGAAGATAGTTTACAATAGTGATGTGGCCTTGACAGGAAGAGAGAGAAAGGATAATAGCATTAGGAACACAACTCCTTTCCAGAAACAAATATTCACCATGAGTGCAAAAACAGCCTGCTGTCTTTCTAGACCATTGGACTGCAACTCCCATCATATCTTGGCTGATGGCACAACTATTTTCACCAACTTCCCCTTCTCCCTGCAGTCTCCACAGTGCCATCTGTTGCATACTATTCTGGAAAATCTACCTGCCTCCAAGAATTGTTTTTCAAGGGGATAGCACGAAGGCTGGGGGGGGAGGGAGTTTGGCAAAGTTTAACTGTCTTGATTTTTTTAAATGGTCTCTGCTTTGTAGTTCTGTTGTCTCTCAATCACAGTCTGAAAAACAATTTACAGAGCACATGAAGGAAGGAATGCAGTGATAACCTCTGGAATGCCAAATGAGACCAATGTTCAAATTTCCATATTGCCCTTTGCACTACCTGACATTCTGGTTCAAAACAACCAAGGTATGATTTCCAAAAAAAAAATTTTTTTTTTGCTTAAGTATGCATTTATTATTAGCCTGCTTCTGGATTTTAGAGACCCCGCTCATAACCACTCACAACTAGTTTACATTTTTTGTTTTTGCTGCATGAGGTCATGCAGCAAAAGGCACTTTCTATAAACCCAAGTCAACTTGCACTATACCCAAAGTTATTTTGACATCTGAAGCAGAAAATCCCACAAACAGCTCTGGCTGCCCTATGTTGAAGTAACTAAGAATTTGCTGCCCGTTCATAATACCCAGGACACTTGAACCACTACAGCATGCTGACTCTTAGAACTAATTAATTCAATTTAAGTAGATCTAGGTGATTAGTCCTACACGGGACTTACCTTTGCATGGAAGTGAGATTATGTGCCTTCATGTGAGACAAGAGGCTATGCTGCTGGTAGCACTGCTGCTGGTAGGGTCTCGCAAGTAAGATATGCTTTTGCTAAAGAGCCAGACTAACCAAATACCCCCTAGGAAGCATCAGTACTGGCAGGTGTCACTGACAGAGGAACTCTCAGAGACAATGGGCATTTCCATGCTACACTTTTATAGCACTGTTATTCAACTTTCAGGATCCTGTGGAATTTTGGGGTTTGTAGTTTACTGAGGCCAAACAGCTCTCTGGCTGAGAATTCCAAATGTCCTTCCCTAAACTGCAAACCTCTGGATGCCACAGGATGTTGAAAGTGAACTAATAGCACTATAATATTGTAATGCGGAAATGGGCAAAGACAGTGGCACTTTAGCTAAAGGATTTAGCGCTGTGCAGAACTGATGCACTGGTAAGCCACTTCTGACTGTCCTTTACTATGAAAAGTCTATGATGAGACAATCCAAAATGATGGAAGAGATAGTGCTACAGGATGAAGCCTTGAATCTACAAGATCTTAACAGAGCTGTTACTACCAGGGTGTCTTGGAACTCTCTCATTCACAGGGTCACCATAAGTCAAAGCCAATTTGATGGCAATTAATAACATAAAAGTGACCGGTATGCTTGTTCAGTCTGCTGTCTTGGTGCTTGCTGCTAATGGGCAGCTTCAAGGCCTGCCTTATTCTCCTTTTGATTTTTTTTTTCTTTCGGAACTGGACTTGGGCCCAGCAGCCCTCTCTAAAGTAGGATATTTGGTCACTTTCTCTGATTTCTACCCTGATCTACAGCTCAACTTTATTGCTGAAATCCCAGTCATTTTAACACACAGTATAGTCTTTCCATGTGCTATTATTTGTTTGTTTAAAGGAGGGGTGAGAATTGTGCCATCTTCCATATGTTGCTGAACTGCTGGGCCCAGCAGCCCTAGCCAGCATAGTCAATGGTAAGGAGTGATGCAAATTGCAGTCTGACAACATCTAGGGGGCTGCATGTTTCCCACCTTGAGTTAAAATAATTATACACCTTTTATCACTGGTTCACAAGTTTGTACGAGCACAAGCTTGTACTTAAGTCCAAAGGGAGAGAAGGGAACAGTCACTTCTGAATTCAGTGGATTAGGCCTTCAGAGTCTTCTGCCCCTGCAAAATCCATGTGACTCTATGACTCTTGGGGCAAGTGCTGATAATGGCCATGGGGCCAATTAACCTTGTGAATGGCATGCTAGGCCATATAAAAATTTGATCAGTGTCTGCCAGATATTTATGGACAGTAAAGATCAGCTTCCAATGTTATCAATAGGTGCAGATTATTAAGTCCACTCTGGAGGTTATGATGTTGGCCTAAATGACCAGCACCAAGCTTCCTTCTCCAATGAATTTGCAGGAATGGAGTATACTGATTGGAAGGACTTGGATAACTGTTTCAAGGATCTTCCAGAGCAATAGTTCTTAACCCTTTCTTTACCAGGGACCCTTGTAAACATAATTTGTTGCCCGGGACCCCCAAGATTTAAATGTTTAAATTTTTATTTAAATATTCAAACATTTATTTATTTGTTAAATTTATTTATTTGTTCTAAAGACTAGGATTGAAATCCCTGCTCAGACATGGGGTGACCTTGGACAAGTCACATTCTCTCAGCCTCAGAGGAAGGCAAAGGCAGCAGCAAACCTATTCTGAGCAAATCTTCCAAAAAAAAAAACCCCTCTGTGATGGGCTCACTTGGGGTACCCATAAGTCATAAGTGATTTGAAGGCACACAGCAACAAAGTGCCACTGACAAAGGGGAAGATTCTTTCTAGCCATCATGTCTCTTGCCTTTGAAAACTGACCGTAAGGTAAACCTATCATGAGGGTTTTCTTGACAAGATTTCTTGCCTTTGCCTTTCACTGAGGCTTAGAGAATGTTATTTGCTTCAGGTCACTCAGTGGGTTTCCATGGCTGAGTGGGGATTCAAACCCTGATCTCCAGAGTCATAGTTTGGGTGTGTGCACATGCCTGCTGCTGTGTCTCTTTCATCAGGGACACAGCAGTGGGTGCATGTGCTGAAACTGCACCTTGTTTGCTTCCTTGGTGCCCATGTCCCTGATGAAAGGGACATGGGAGCAAGTGTGTGCATGTTTCTGAACTGTTCCCTCATTTGGAAATAAGGGAGCAGTTTTGGCATCCCCCTCACAGCTATGTCCCTGTTGCTGCTGTTAGTGTCTAGCAGCAGGGCTTTGTGAACCCCCTATGAGGGCTTCACAGACCCCCAGGGACCACAGACCCCAAATTAAGAACCACTGTTCTAGAGTAGTTAACCTGTTTTTGTCTTCTCACTGGCATTTAGCCATATGTAACTAAGAGCTCTTTTGTCTCTTTCTTGATAGATTCTGCTCAGTGTAATAATCTGCAGTGAGCCAGCATGACGTAGCGGTTTGAGCATTGGGCTACAACTCAAGAGACCAGGGTTCAAATCCTCACACAGCCATGGAAATCCACTGGGTGATCTTGGGCAAGTCACACTCCTGCCCGTGGTCAAGACAAACCCCCTCTGAATAAATCTTACTAAGAAAACCCAGTGATAGAGTTGCCTTAGGGTTGCCACAAATTGGAGATGACTTGAAAGCACACAACAACAATAATCTGCACTGCTGAGTTTCACTGGTCACTTGAGCACAACGTGAAATGTCATTCTTTAATCAGCGGCTTTTAAATTCTGGTCAGATGCCCAGCAGTGCTATCTGAATCTTACACAGACCTAGAAACACCTCACTGCCCATGAAAGGCAAACAATTTGTTTCCTACCTGCCTGAGCTGCTATCATGAGTGCAGTGTTCCCATCATTGTCCTGGTGATTGACATCTAAGTAGGGGCATTTGCTGAGAACAGTGACAATGTCTACGAAGCCCTTGAAACATGCCACCAGCAACCCGTTCTGCAGAGGAAAATGGAACAGGGTTTAAGAGTTAGTCACTTGAGCAAGTCATACCATCTCCTGTAAGAGATTCATTCCTACCTATTCACATAGACCAGTTCCTGCACCAAGGTGACAACTATCAAGGCTGACCCAAGACATTTTGCTGCTTAAGGCTAAAGACAAGATGGATCCTGCCCCACCCTAAGTCCATATACAGAAACTGACTGGACTGGCAGTTGAATCTTACTTCAGTAATGGTTATGGGCAGTAAGTCTTTTACTCCAAGTCTCAAGTCAAGTCTCAAGTCTCCACCTTCGAGTCTCAAGTCCTTGCAAGATATTTTCAAGTCAAGTCTCAAGTCTTGGAGCCCACTTTATACTCCAATCTATATTCCAGAATTTCTGAACAGAATTGAATAAAGTCAGTTTTAATAAATTAAGCAGAGACAGATTTCCACATTTGCGAGTTTTCCATCTGTAGCTGGTTGGTCGTGAACAAGCACTGTAGTGATTATATCTCTATACTTTCTCAGGAGCTCTGTCAAAAACACATGGATATGACTGAGAACCAGGATTAATGCAGCAACAATCCCAGAGCATCTCTGGCAATTCTGCTGGTAACTTTCTGCCATCACAAGGACATAAAAGACATCCTAAGGATTCCATATTAATCTTGCATGGAAAGTATAGATGAATATATGATGTGGCCAGAATGCCCTTTAATCATTACAGAGCCAGGCCCACACCTTCTTCCCACACCTACTGGATATATGTTCTGCTGTGAATAGCAAACAGCTCTTCTCCCAGAAGATCTGCCCATGGCCTGCTGGATAGTAAGCTTTAGAACCTGAAGGATTGTGCCCAGGAGAAGACTTTGTGCCTTGTTAGGATGGCACATTGTCATAGCAGAGCTAAAAGTTCATAGCACAGAACAGAACATTCCTGTCACTGGAGTCCATGTGCAAGTGGAATGAGTATTTTGCCAGGGGAAGAAAGGAAGCCATGTGGACAAGGTAGGGAGCCAGCATCTAATGATATCTCATTGCTAAATTCCTGGAAATGGTATATAGATGATTTCTTGGACCAGAGAAGAGCCATTGGTTGGTAGCCCCATTCTAACTGTGGATCGATCCCATTTAAGGCATCACATCCTTTTCATCCCGAGGCTGTTTCACCACTACCACTACCACTACACTAATAAGCGTGCTGTCTCAGGGTCACAGAGATGGGTGTGAGTGTGTGTTTTTCTAATTACCCGTCCATTGATGTCCAACTCCATGACTTCCTCTCTGGTCACCCCCTGATGAAGTTTCTGCTGTAACAGCCTTGCGTCATTCTTGACACAGCACTGGTAGAAGGTGAACTCT
Organism: Iguana delicatissima; assembly: GCA_948472985.1. NCBI lineage: Eukaryota > Metazoa > Chordata > Lepidosauria > Squamata > Iguanidae > Iguana > Iguana delicatissima. Next base: position 1,326,630 of record CAOKZL010001136.1, on the reverse strand, counting down.
GTGGCATCATTTTCATCAGACACAGCATGTTCATAGATGGGATAGACAGAGTCATCAGAGAGGATGCTGCTGGTGTCTGATTCTCCTGTTGCCTCATTTTCACTCTCTTCATCCTCTTCATCTTCCTCATAGTGAAGTTCTGGATCTGACTCATCTAAGGTGGATGATGTGTCTCGCTCTCCTGCGCTGCTGGCATCGGTCATCCAGCCCGCTCACAGCAAGCAGCGTTCGTTGTTCCTTTGGCTGCCCATGGTTGTTCCAGTGGCAATGACCCCTTTCCCTTATGCTCTGACAAAAGCCTTCAGTTATGCACTGGAGGTCTGTAAGGGAAAGAAGAAGATTGATTGTTTTACTTCTAATGAACAAGTGACATTCCCACCACCCCATGTAGTTATTTTGTAAACACTGTATGGGTTTGAGAGATTGTTACTAATATCTTTCTTGTTCCTAGCCTGGGCCATCTGTGCAGTGTCCTCTAAAGCAGTCTTTCAGAGAACTCAGAGGTTCTATAGAAGGTTGTCAGGGACTTTTCCATGAGAAGTTGGGCAGTGGTAGACAATTGGAAAGACTGAACAGATCTCTCCCACTGCCATTTTCTAGGAAGGGAGCATAGGGTATGCTTTAGGGTACATGTTCAGTGCAGATACGAAGGAAGCGAGGTTCATAGGGGACTCAGTTCATGTGAACTGGACGTGCACCCAGTAGGGATCTAAGAACTCTCTGCAGGAATGTGCAAGAACGTCTCTGTCAGATGAGCTAGGATACTCTATCACAGTACAGGGTCTAACATGGGGTAGCAGCGATATTTTTTTTCCCATTGTGCCAGGGTCAGGTATCATATTTGTGCCCATTGGCTGCAATTCCCCCACCCTGCTTTTTCCTGGAAACTCACTAGCAGCTGGCAGCCAAGGGTTTGTGGACTGTCACTGATCTCTGGACCATCACTTTGGCTGGCACTGATCTGTCAGGCAAGTCAGTCTGGAAGGGTTTCTGCATGAGGGGGCCCTACCATTAGGCAGAGTGAGGGAAACTGTTGTTTCAGGCTGGAGAGCTGGGGAGCAGTAACAGCAGGCACCTACTCGCACCCCAAACTCTTCTTTCAGAGCCACCTGGTCAGTCCCTTCTGTTGGAAGACAGACACAAAGCCAGTCTTGAACACCAAAATTGCCTGCTGTGCTGGCATCAAAAGTAAGATCTGACTGATCGATGTTTTTATTGTGGGACGGGGGAGGAGGGAGGGATACCGTTTTTTCCTTGGCCTCAGACAGTAAAATGGCTTGGGTCTGGCAATTGTGATTCTCAGAGCATCTGGTCTACAATGGAGCTGAAATCCTGATTTCTTTCAACTGAGCACACCTAGGCCTAATTCATATTGTTGTTGTGTGCCTTCAAGTCATTTCCAGCTTAAGGCAACCCTAATGTGGCCCTATCTTGGGGTTTTCTTGGCAAGATTTGTTCATAGGGGGTTTGCCATTGCGCCTTCCTCTGAGGCTTAAAGAATATGTCTTGCCCAAGGTCAGTCAGTGGGTTTCCATGGCTGTGTGGTCTCTTGAGTCATAGCCCAATGCTCAAACCTCTACGTCATGCCGGCGCTCCTTAATTCATATATCAGACATCAACTGGCATATGGGATCTTTTGGGTAATTCTGTCTGCCCCACACTGTACACACGAACAGCTAACTACATGGAGCAACATCCAAAGAGTTCTGTTCAAGCAGCCATCTATGCATGTAGAAATCTATGAACTGCCTATTAGAATGTAACCGTAAAACCAGCAGTCATCAGTAGCTAATAGGAAAATGGCTTCTCTGGAAGTTATAGAGGCCTTGTAGTTGCTTATAAATACCAGGATTCTTAGCAATAAGTATATCAGGAACAAGTTTCACAACGGTGGGGTTTAACATTCATTCGAGTTTTAACCTATCAACAATGAAACCAGGAACAGGCAACATGGCATCCTCAGATCTTCTGGACTTCAGTTCCCATGTCCCCCAGCCAGTCTGGTCAATGGCTATCTTACGGGAACTGTACCCCAGTGTCAAGTTGCCTCTTCTTGAACAAGACTCTTTGTGACTCACCAAGGCCATTATGAAGCAATGGAATCAACAAATGTGTCTTTGTGACAGGATCGAACTCTTGGGTGTGACTGGGAGCTCTGCATACTTGGCACAGAACCTGAAATAGACTTCTTCACACAGGCTGCCTGGCCAAGGCTGGCACCACTACTACCATCGCCATGGAAGGACAGATTAACACCAGGAAGAGGGACTTGAGACCTGGCTGATGAGTCATTAAACTGCAGTTAGACCTGACTGAGAGGAACTGCTGGGACTCAAAACTGGAAGCACTTACAGATTTGGAACAGAGTAGAAAGGTAATATGTCTCCATCCAGAATGCTGTCCATGGGTTTCTTTGACCATTGATTTGGCCTCTCTGTATAGGTTTCCTGTTTAGTCCTGACTCCTGTCCTAGACAACGTCAAGAGTGTGTCCTTGTTAGCATGGCTCTACAGTCGTCTGGTCAGTGTCTACTTTTCACGCTGCCAACCTGTTTCCTGACCTTTTCTTCCTGATTCCTTCCAAGGATGGCCTAAGATATTTTGTTGTCTGAAGTGAAAGACACGATTCCACCGGTCTCCCACAATTTCAAATTACAGAAGCAGACTAGAATTCTGTTGGTCCTTACACTTCAATTGGGGTGGTGGGATAGCATCTTCTACCACATCTGAAGGGCAGATTAGGGCAGCAGGACAAGGCTGTGTGGCCCATGCACAACTCTCCCCTCCAGCAAGAAGGGAATGAATGGTCAAGGGGCTCAGGAGGACCAGCCAAAGGACTCTGTAGCTGTCTTCCAGCACCCGCTGTCCAGTATGGTTGCCTCATTCTGCCAAGGTGGGCCCTGTTTCCTAATTGGCTTTCTAGCTTTCCTGATGCTTTTCTACACTCTTCTCTCCCCACCCTAGTCTTGCATACTTGTGTATAGTTCTGACTCACTGAAATAGATAGATGGGATTAGGTTCAAATAAACGTATAAACATACAAGCCCTTAACATTCAAACAAATTTATAACGTATAACATATGGTTTGAGATAATAAAGTGTAATGTTACAAAGTAATTTTATACATATAAATTCACAAAACTGAATTAGAACTATGACAATGTACAAGCCAACTCATATTTAAACTAAGCCTGTTTCCGCAATATACAGTTATATCTGATTTCCGCATTACACTGTTATAGTGCTATTATTCCACTTTCAGCATCTTGTGGAATTCTAGGGTTTATAGTTTACCTAGGCTAAAGAGCTCTCTGGCTGGGAATTCTAAAGGCCCCTCCCTCTACTGCAAACCCCAGAATTCCACAGGATGGTGAAAGTGGAATAAGAGCACTATAACAGTGTAGGGCAGGGGTGGGCAATTATTTTTTCCATGGGGCCACATGTCCTGATTGGCGGAGTGCCGCCGGAAGCCGCCGGCCGCCATTTTGGCCTCTGCCAAGCGCCGCCGAGCGCCACCGAAATTTGGCAGCGTTTGGAACGGCGGATCCGCGCTCTCCGCAGGGACGGAGCAACCCGCTCGCGGTTAAGTTCTGCCCCTGTGTGCGCGGCCCCGTTTCACCCCTCCCCCGTGAGGAAAGGGCCTTAGAAAGTATGTTTATTTTGTAATTTCCAATTAGCCTTACACGGGCCGGTCAGAGCCAATCAAAGGGCCGTATGTGGCCCGCGGGCCGTACAATGCCCAGGTCTGGTGTAGGGATAAACGGCCTATGGATGACATGCTACAATGAGTAATGTAGAATAATGTGATATTTTATATAAATACAACTCACAAAAGCCTCAGTACAGTGAAAGTGGGTTATTATGATTAACAGTGACCTAGAATACTGTAAACCTGTAGCTGACATGTTTCATAACAGTATAAATTTGAATTGGCTTGTACATTGTAATAGTTCTAATTTAGCTTTGTGAATTTGTATGTATAAAACTACTTCATAATATTGTACTTTATTATCTCAAACCGTATATTTGAACTTCATACATTTGCTTGACTGTTAAGGGGCTTATACATTTATACACTTACTTGAACCTGATCCCATCTATCTGTTTGAGTAGTTCATAGGAGGTGAGTGCTGGACTGCAGTCCCCCTTTGCGTTGTTACAGTTCTGACGCAGTGGCATGTGACTGGCCTCCTTTGGACTGACCCTCTTGTGCTGTGTTCATGTGGTTTGTGTCTGCTTTGGCTCCCTTTTGTAGTACCTGTGAGTGTTGCTCATAGTACAACATCAGGCACAGAGCTGCTAATACCCATTACACTCGGTATGGCTGCCAGGTCAGGACCATCCCAGGCCAAAACCTGAGACTCTGTGGGTGTGTCCTGGTGATGTTACAAAGGGCAGCCCTTGGTCATGTCATTAAATCTGATACATGAAGCATCAGCCACAGTGGTACAGAGAATGCCATTCGTGTAAAAGACACCCAAGTTTAACAAATGAGAAATACACATACACACACACTTTTCAAGACAATGCTGTCATCTTGTGATCCCCTTCCCCTCGAGGACCAGAGAAGAGAGTCTAGGCCCTGAGATCTGGGAACCCTGGTTATCCGGGCCAGGCCAAAGCATTTTGCTGCATGAGGAAGAACAGCAAAGAACGCTCCCACACCCAGTTGAAGTAAAGGTGGTGGTTGTTAACTGCTGTCAAGTCAGCTTTGACTTTGGTGAGCCTGTGGAAGAGAGATCTCCAGGTCACCCTGTCATCTACTGCCCTGCTCAGGCCTTGCAGATTCATGGATTTATCTTTCTTGATTGAGTCTATTCTCCTGTGATGTGCTCTTCCTCTTTTCCTAATGCTTTCTCCCTTACAAAGCACTATTGTGTTTTCTAGTAAATCAGGTCTTCTCATGATGTGGCCAAAATACGACAGTGTCAGTTTAATCACTTTGGCTTCTAGGGAGATTTCAAGCTTGATTTGTTCTAGGACTCATTCATATGTCTTTTTAGCATTCCAGGGTATCCGTAGAACTCTTCTCCAGCACCACATTTCAAATGAGTTGGTTTTCTTTCTATCAGCTTTCTCCACTGTCCAACTTTCACAACCATACACAGAAATTGGAAATACAATAGCATGGACGATCCTAATTTTAGTATTCAATGATATATCTTTATGCTTCAGGATCTTGTCTAGTTACTTCATAGTTGTCCTTCCAAGTCCTAGTCTTCTTCTGACTTCTTGACTGCAGTCTCCATTCTGATTAATGACTGAACCAAATCTTGAACTATTTCAATGTCTTCATTGTCTGTTTTAAGGTTATGTAAATCATCTGTGGTCATTATTTTTGTTTTCTTGATGTTCAACTGTAAACCTACTTTTGCTGTTTTCTGCTAGTAGTATAATGTCATCTACATATCTTAAATTGTTGATGTTCCCTCCTCCAGTTTTCCTGCCTCCTTCCTCATAGTCTAAGCCTGCTTTATGTATATGTATTATACTTTCAGGTTTTTTTCTCATTAGCCTCAGCGCTACTAGTAATTGTCTTGTGCTCTTCCCCAGTAACTCATTGAGAGCTGTCTGACCTGAGAGTATCATCTTCTGGCAATTATCTCTTGTTTCATTTTACACTGTCTTATCATAGGGTTTTTATGGTAAATGACGTTCAAAAGGGGTTTATTGTGCCTTCTTCTGTGCAGTACTAAAAAGTGTTAGCTACAGTGCCACTGCCATTGCCTCTGAGAGATCCTCTGCCATTGTCCCCCCCCCCACTACTGCTGTTGGCCAATAACTGTTTGGCAGTGATGTAGACCTGAGTCGACTGACTCGGACTTAAGTCGCTTCAGTGACTCGACTCAGACTTGACTCGGCAAGAAATGATGCACTGACTGGACTCGAGACTTGTATATTTTTAGTGACTGACTTGCTGCCCTTGGTTCAGTAACATAATACATTCATCCAGAAACCTTATGACTTTGAACAATCTATTTTTGTCTATGGGGCACATGACAATTTATCTCAAGCCCAAAGTGTGGGTGCATTTCTCAGAGGGGAACAGTAAATAGGCTATGCAATGGGCTTGAGGCTGGCTTGAGGTCTGTCAGCAGCCTGTCCCTGCTGCATATCAGGGAGGAACCTTCTAAAACTTTTCCTAAGAGCAAAAAACAAGACTTATTCCCAGAGTGCAGGGGGCATGAACAGCAAATGTGTTAGGCAACGGACTTGAGGAGAAAAAGGATCCTTCCTTCTAAAGCAGTGGTTCTCAACCTGTGGGTCCCCAGATGTTTTTGGACTTCAGCTCCCAGAAGCCCTGAGCATTGACCATAGTGGCAGGGGCTTCTGGGAGCTGAAGTCCACAAACATCTGGGGACCCACAGGTTGAGAACCACTGTTCTAAAGCTTTTGAAGCTTCAGTAATGGGGAGTAAGAAGGATCCTATTCCCCACTTCCAAAGGTGCAGACTCCTCTATGCCCATTAGCACAAAGCCTCCAGCTTGGGGAAGGGGGAGTAAGAAGGATCCTATTCCCCACTTCCAAAGGTGCAGATGGAAAAATCACAAATGTGGAAGGCCAACTCTGCTTAAATTGTTAAAACTGACTTTATGCGACTCTGTCCAGAAATTCTGGAATATAGGTTGGAATATAAGGTTGGAATATAGGAATATAAGTTGACTCCCAGACTTGAGACTTGACTTGAAAGTATCTTGCAAGGACTTGGACTCGACTTGAGACTTGAAGATAGAGGTAGAGACTTAAGGTAGAGAAGGTAGAGCATTGAGCCTTGACTTGAGACTTGGAGTAAAAGACTTAAATACATCACTGCTGTTTGGCACATTTAATCTGGCTCTGACATGGGAGACCCTACTAGCAGCATTGCTGCTGTCAGCATAGCCTCTTGCCTCACAAGAGCATGCAGTTCCACCACTACGGAAAGGTGGTGCCATTGGTGGGGAAATCAAGGTACATAATACCTAAAGGTGTTCAAGCTCTCTTACCTCTCCTGGCAGTCCAACAAAAAATGAAAGCACAAACCTCACACAAATAACTAATTAAATATTTAATTTTTTAATTATTGGACTTTAATTATTTAAATAACTAACACACAAGTAACTAATTCAACAATTAATCCTAGAAATGCTGTCCTTGAGACTGCTGCCTCATTTTGCCTAATGGTGAGGCTGACACTGGCTGTTCCGATGTTTGAAACTTTACCAAGACTTTACCAAGAAGACAGCAACCTTGCTCCAGGAGCCAAGTCTTAAGGCTAGGGATTTTCATAATGAGCAAACTTCCCCGAGACAAGAGGAGAAAGTATTTTCACCTTTCCCAAATGTCTCCTATGTTCAGCTAAGCACAGAAGCTTGTTGTTGGTTACCCTTCAAGGGATCTCAGATGTACCCTGAAAGCATCGACTGAAACCTGGGTACCCCTGCAATTGAAAGGAAGACTTGGGGATGGAAACAAGCCTACATGATTGTCCAAAGGGTAGGCCTGAAAACGGCAGGACCAGCACTTCCTCTGCTGTCCCTTCCCTGCAAACAGCCAAGATGTCAAAGAGAGTTATCCAAGCCTCAGCAGCTCAAGAGGCCACATCACACTTCAAGAACAGTAGACTTAGTGAGTCTCCTTAATAAGAAGTGGCCTAATGTGATGTGATGAACATACCCAGCCTGCAGCTGGTGCTACTGCATGAGTGGTTGCTGCTGCCTATCCATTGAATCCACAAATCATGGGGATCTCCAGGAAAAGTTGAGACCATGTTTGTGAAATACAGCTCACTGTGCCTTAGCACAGAGCCAGTATACAAGTGATATTATCTTTTGTACAGGACTAACAGCCAACAAATACCAGGTGCAGTAGGCTACATTTCAGAGGAAAGAAGTGGCAAAGCCACCTCTGAGTATTCCTTGCTTAAGAAAACCCTATGAAATTCATGGGGTTACCATAAGTTGACAGGCGACTTGAAGGCACATACGTGCATACGCAACAGCTGGAAATGTCCCAAAACATGTGGCAGTGTTTTCCTAGCTGACAATGGTTTCTTTTAATAAGCAAGTATTGATTTACCCTAGAAATACATTGGCCATCGGGCACTATTATCTTTTTCTTGTCCTCTAAACAAGTGCCACTCAAAGTGGTGGTCAATGAACCATTGCTGGTCCTTAAGCTATTGGCTGCTTGTCCCTGGGAAGTTTCTAGGATAACAAAGAAGTAACAGCCAACAGGCAAAAATATGGGGGGGGGGAATGCTGGTCCTCCAAATTAGATAGCCTGAGAAGCACTGCCCTAAACTATACAGAACAGAAAGCCCAGCCTTACCCTATCTTTCTACTCCCACTACCTGAGTCACACTGTATTTTGCTTTGGATGAACTAGTAAACAATCTGGGGAACTCTGTGCTAGGAGCGTTGGGCTGGGGAGACCCTGGATCAGGTCCTAGTCAGCCATGAAGCTCACTGGGTGAACCTGGGGCAGTCATTGCCTCTCAGCCTAACCTACTGGACAGGGTTGTTGTAAAGATGAAGGCAGGATGTAATTGAAACAAACAAATAAACAAATAATGGGTGCAGCAGGTGGGAGAGGGTGGTAATAGACATAGATGTGCAGTCCTCCTTAGCTCATCTGGCCTTACTATACCCTTATGAAGAGACATTCTTTCACAAAATAAAATTCTTTTCCTTAAGCAGCCCTTGTGATAAGCTGTTCTCAGAGAACCAGTAACTATGACAGGTGTTGCATTACAACATTGATGAAACATTCCCACTTGTGAATCACCTGCAAGCCCCTTCATTTTTCTTGTGAGCATTCTTCCCCCGCCCCACTCAATGTGTGTGTGCATTTCTTTTTATCTTCTCAAGTCTCATTACTTGCAATCCAGTGTCAACATTTTTCATCAGACTAAACCAAGGTTTTCACACCTTGTATAAAGACTTTCAGAAACACCTGAGGTGCCTCTACCAGTAAGCAGAGTGAGGCAAGTGCCTCAAGCAACTGATTTTAGGTATCATGAAAGGACAGCAAATTCTTAAGCATTTGTTTTATTACTGTGTTGATGGTGTAGGAGAGGGAAGAGATCCTTGTGGGATTCTCTGTTTCAGGTGTCAAAATAACTTGACTGGCCTGCATACAGTCTAATATGAGGGTAGGCCTTGGGGTGCCTTTTGCTGGACCCTCTCAAGTACCAACAACCTTTTATTCTTTGTAAAATGTGACTCAATGGGGTGAAATCACAAACCTCAAGTACCAGGATCACATTGAAAATCACCCACTTTAAATGGCACAAGAAACGCATCAACGAGCCTTGTTTTGGGAAAGAAAACACAATCAGTAGCTTCTGTATCCAGGTATAGTTCAGATATAGTGAAGCCTGAAATATCTTTACACTTTTGGAACAATGTGGTCTCAAATCAAACTACAGAATCCTGGCAAGAAACAAAAAATGCCTGCACACGATCTAAACATAGTAATAGCAAGGTGAATACATGGGAAAAAAACATACCTGAAGTTGATGCAGTTTTGCCCCTGCTGTCTTTAGGGAAGATTGAACCTGTAGTCTAAGAAGATGTCCCCAAGCTTCATTTATTCAGAGAAAGAGAATGTGTCTGTATGTAATCTGGTATATTCTGAGCCAGTCTCTGTTTGGAGATACGGTATCTTTGCTTGCCCTCAAAGGTAGTTCTTGGGGCTGTTGCTCTTAACCTGGACCTTATCTCCTAGCCAAGGTGTCCCTGAAGTATGCAGATATTCACCTCTTGTGCCTCTCTTCCTGTCGCATTTGTTGTCACATACACTGGGTAGAGCATCATTCCAAAATGCTAAGACATGTGGAACTTTTCAGACACAGATTCCAGGGACAAAAGAAGCTTCAGTCCTGGGCCTGAGATGGGGATTTAGACTCCTGAGCTGTGACAGCTTGCACGTTGCTGTAAGCTTAAGCTAGGGAAGACATCTTAATTTGCGATGTTACTTAAAACGGTCCTGAGCAGGATTTGGAGTATTTAAGTCAGAAGTTAATTTTAACCACTGGACTCTCCTTGGCATATTCGTACATGGGATTCTTGGCCCATAACAAGCAGAAAGAAGCTACTTTGGCCTGTGGGTTCAAGAAGAAGGTGTTTTAGGCTATCTGATCTACCACACTTGGTGTCTGTTTTGTGCCTATTTGCATCTATGGGATTAATACCCCTCGTGTAAACTGGAGAACTGGCCAATTGCCAGTCATGCATCAATTGTGGATAAAAGTGCCAGTTTATAAATAGGCACAGCTGGTCTAGAAGTAGATGACAACAGCAAGTTCCTCTAAATCCTGCATACAGGACCTTGTACTTTGTGGTTATGCTGCTGTTTATTGTACAATCTGCTTTGAACCCATAGAAGGTGGCGAGCCTCATATAGGAACGGGCAACATTTGTGATCTGAGCCTACAGCTTCCATCAGCCTAGGCAGCATAGCCACTGGTGGTCTTAGGCAGGGCTGAATAATTGATAGTCCAGTTGGAACACTTGCTCCAAGGCTAGGGGCCCAAAGCAGAAGCGAAAGAAGGCATAGCTTTCTTGAATGTGGAAGGTCAGCTAGCCAAAGTGACTGAGGGAGCCTCTACCCATGCGAAGAAGAGATAACAGGGTGGTTTAGTGGAGTGGTTGAGGCAGTTATCGGAAGAAGTGGGGACGGAGGAAAGGGAAGGCAAGATTGTTTTTATTTGAATACATTGAGGATTAGGAGTATTTCTAGTGCCTATTACCATAGCTTATATAGTAATGATGTTTAATGAGAGAGTCATCATAGTGATCAGTTGTCTGCAGTAGTCCGTTGATAAATGTGTTCTCTGTTTTGGTTTGGAAAATATGGTAGCCCTAGGGATGTCGTAGGGATGAAAATAACTTCACATATGATGATATTTTTATGCTCTGTGCTATTTGGCTTTATATTTTTCTGTGTTTATATAATTAATCAGTTTCAATGCTATCATTTCCAGAATAGGTCACGTATATTTACGAAGGGAGTCCTATTTTTGGAACTGCTCCAGAACATGACCCACCTTAATGCAGCTATTTTCTTGGGTATTTCTAGGACTTGTAGTCCAAAAATGTCTGGAGGATCGTATGTGCCACCCTAGGCAGGCATAATCTTTCCTCTTTCCTCTACCCTCTCGCTCAAGGGGACATGCTACTGGTTTCAGTGAGGTTTACTCCAACTCCAGTTTGTTTAGGCTTTGGTGTAAACTAAGAGGAGAGAATCATGTGTAGCAAAATGCTGAGAACATCTAATCTGTGCAGCACTTCACAACTCTGCAACTGCAGTCGCATCAGGGCATAGAATCAGAGAAGGGGTGTGTGCAAACGGAAGATAGGACGGGCAATTTAGAATGGGTTACCTATATTCTATCCACATGACTTATATGTTTCACTAGCATTGTGTAGTGGTTTGAGCATTGAACTAGGACTCTGGAGACCAAGGTTTGATTCCCCGCTTGGCCATGGAAACCCACTGGGTGAGCTTGGGTGCATCACACATTCTCAACCCCAGTAAACCCCATGATAGGATTATCTCAGAGTTGCCATAAGTCAGAAATAACTTGAAGGCAAACAACAACGACAACAACAAATGGAAGATGGGGCAAGCTTGTTTTCTGCTGCTCCAGAGATTAGGACATGGAGCAATGGATTCAAGCTCCAGGAAGAGAGATTCCACCTAAACATTAAGAAGAATTTTCTTACACTAAAAGCTCTTTGACAGTGGGATCCTATGCCTCAGAGTGTGGTAGAGTCTCCTGTTTTAGAGGTTTTTAAACAGAGGCTGAATGGCCAGCTGTTGGGAGTGCTTTGATTGTGCATTCCTGCATGGCAGGGGGTTGGACTGGATGGCTTTTGTGGTCTCTTCCAAGTCTATTTTTCTATGACTCTAGCTTTCACACTTTTACTAATAAAGGGCTATGGTGGCATTGCTATGTTTTTCCTTAGTGTGATATCACCTCACTATTCCTCCTCATAGTCTCACATGCTCTTTCTCCATCATCAGTCTCCTCCAATGCTTCATTTTACACAGGGAGTGCTGAGGAAAACCACAGTAATATCACCACAGCACCTTGTAGCAATCAGAGCTTTTCTAAAAAAACTGCCTCTGTGGGAGAGTGATCAGTTTCCCTGGAGATGTAGAAGGCAATGGAGAAACAAAAAAGTGATAGACAGCAGGCTGCACATACTTGAGTTGTTAATACCCACCTCATAAGGCACTGCCCCCAAATGAAATGAACCACAATAGGTGCACATGTCAGGGGTGTAGCCATGGAGGGTGAAAAAGTGAGCATTGCCCCCCCATAAGAATTCTTCCCCTCCAATGCAGTTTTCCTTCACTCATCAAATTTCTAGCCTTGCAGTAGTATAAAACATCAGCAGAGTACTTTCAAATACAGTTTAGACATCCAAGAAAAGGGGCAGGCAAAGTTACCAAGAGAATGTGAACACAGCAAATACAGAAGTCTTAGATGTGAATAATTTTCATCTTCTTACTCTGCAATCCTAGAAATTTGAGGACGGCAGGAAAATTTCATTTGGAGGGGATGGAATTTTCATTTGGAGGGACTGTACCCATTCCCCTATTAAAAGGAAGTGTGGTGTAGTAGTTTGAACATTGAACTATGGTCCTGGAGACCGGGGTTTGATTCCTCACTTGGTCATGGAAACTCACTGGGTGACCTTGGGTGCATAACACACTCTCAGCCCCAGAAAACCCTTAGGGTCACCAAAAGGTAGAAACAACTTGAAGACACACAATAACAAGTCTTAGCTTTAAACATAAGAGGTTGAGCTCTTTATGTCCCTCCATCCCTCCCTGTCCCTCCCCAGAAAACCTTGCCATTTTTCAAGCAGTGACCTGTTTACCCTGAGCAGCCCAGTGATGTTCCTGGGAAATAGAGGGGGGGTTCCAAAGGATGAAAAATGGGTGCCTGAACTGGTGACATCCTCAGAATGTCACCTGCCCTCCTCCAAAAGAAAGATCAATCCTGTATTTGGCAGCTTTTTTCCTTATTCATGAACTCCTGGCACTCAGGAAAATAACTGGACCGAATACTGCAGCCAATACCAGCAAGCACATTAGCAACTTCTATTTACACACAGGTATCTTATGTGCATGTGCGCAAAAATGAGAACACATTGACATGCATTGAAAGACCTCATGTTTAAAGAGCCACATGAAAAAGTAAAATTCCAAAGAAACCCAGAAAGCGTAGGCACACATGCTAACTATATATGTGGTAATTATTCATTTACATGCTTCACTGATAGCTCAGCCTTCCTCCAAGGAGCATGAGGCAGTAGCAAATGCAGGGAGAGTTCCCACCTTAAAAAAAAAAAAAAATCACCACAACTTCATTTGGTCTTCAGCTCCAAGCTGTCTTGGATGAAACAGATTATCTAGATCCATTTCAAACTGGCTTCAGGGCAGGATATGGAGTCAAGATTGCCATGGTCGCCTTAGTGGATGATCTTCGCCTAGGTATCGACAGGGGAAGTGTGACCCTGCTGGTACTCTTGGACCTCTCAGCGGCTTTCGATACCGTAGACCATGGTATCCTTCTGGAATGCCTGAGAGAGCTGGGGATTGGGGACACTGCACTTAAGTGGTTCTGGTCCTATCTCTCAGGTAGATACCAGATGGTGATGCTTGGAGATAGATGCTCCTCGAAAAAGGAGCTTGAATTTGGCATCCCTCAGGGCGCTGTCCTGTCCCCAGTGCTATTTAACATCTACATGAAACTGCTGGGAGAGATCATCAGGAGCAAGGTGCTATCAGTATGATGACACCCAGATATATCTCTCCATGCCTCGGATAATAGCATCAACTAAGGGTGGCATCTCGCCTCTGAACGAACGTCTTAAAGCAGTAATGGACTGGATGAGGAAAAACAGACTGAAGCTGAATCCAGATAAGACGGAGGTACTCGCTGTACAGGGCCCTAGCCCAGGCATGGAGGTTTGTCAACCAGTTCTAGACGGGGTCACACTTCCCCTGAAAGACTGTGTCCGCAGCTTGGGGGTGCTCCTGGACTCGCCGCTTCAGATGACAGCCCAAATTAATGTGGCGGCCAGGAGTGCCTGTTATCAGCTTTGGCTGATACGCCAGCTGCGCCCCTTCCTGGACCTGGAACACCTAAAAACAGTGGTGCATGCGCTGGTAACTTCACGGCTTGACTTCTGCAATGCGCTCTACATAGGGCTACCCATGTGCTTAGTCCGGAAACTTCAATTAGTTCAGAATATGGCAGCCAGGTTGGTCACCGGAAGATCTAAAACTGACCATATAACACCAATTCTGAAGTCCTTACATTGGCTGCCTATTGGTTTCTGGGCACAGTACAAGGTGTTGGTTCTTACCTTTAAAGTCCTTCATGGCTTGGGGCCTGCCTACCTGTGGGATCGCCTTCTCCCATATAATCCGCCCCGCACATTAAGGTCCTCTGGGAGGAATTTACTGCAGCCGGTCAGAACTAGGTTGGCTGCGGTTACCCAGAGGACCTTCTCTTCTGTCGCCCCCAAGTTATGGAATGGCCTGCATATGAAGAGACCCGGCATATTACCAGTCTTGACTGCTTTAAAAAAGCAGTCAGGACTGTTCTCTTCCGACAGGCCTTCCCAGACTAGTGCTCCACCGCCTCCCACCAACTGTCTTCTTGTTTTTAATAGTTAATGTGTCTTAGGGGGTTTAGATGCGTTGGTGGGTGGGGAGGATGGGTTATGTTTTAACTGCTTTTAATGTATTTATGTACTGCTGTAGTACCGCCTCGATCCATTGGGAGAGGCGGGATATAAATAATAATAATAATAATAATAATAATAATAATAATAATAAAAATTTAAAAATTAGTAGTAGTAGTAGTAGTAGTAGTAGTAGTAGTAGTAGTAGTAGTAGTATAAATTAGGCTGAGAGCAACCTCCTGTCACAGAATTTACCTAGTTGGCTTGGTGAATGAATAGGGATTGGAACCAGGATTTCCTGAGGCATAGGACTGGATTTTGTTGCTGTACTTTCTGCTTTTATTTTTGTGATTCAAGCTGTATAATTCTTGTCCTATCATATTTCCCAGTATTTCCTGCCAGCTACTGCAACATTGTACTCCTTAGCTGAATGGAGCACTTCTTCCTGCCCAAGTACATTTTAGTCAGGAGTATAGCTATAGGGACAGTTGGGTTTGTTATTGTGTGCCTTCAAGTCATTTCCAACTTATGGTGACCCTATCATGTTTTTTTCTGGGGCTGAGAGTATGTGATGCATTCAAGGGCTACCCAGTGGGTTTCCATGGTTGAGCGAGGAATTGAACCCTAGTTTCCAGTCATAGTCCAAATGCTTAAACCACTACACCACGCTGGATCTTGAAAAGATATGACTACATCCTCTCAAAATCATTAGACCATTGCCAACTCCCCTCCCCTGAATGTAACTCAATATCCCCACATTCACAATGGAACAGAAGGTGTTGTGAAAGTGAGGTGGGGGCTATTCAGCCTGGCTTTAGCTAACATCTCCTTCATCTCCAATCTTTGGCCATTTCCACCTTACAGTGTTATAGTGCTGTTATTCTACTTTCAGCATCTTGTGGAATTCTGGGGCTTGTAGTTTACTGAGGCCAAAGAGCTCTCTGGCTGAGAATTCTCAAGGCCCCTTCTTAAACTACAAACCCCAGGATTCCATGGGATGTTGAAGGTGGAATCATAGCACTGTAACAGTGTCGTGCAGAAATGGCCCTTCTATCTGGCTTAAGTGTTTGTTGTTGCTATGTACCTTCACATCACACCTCACACCTTCCACATCACACCTTCCTGCACCAAGACGGTATTTCTTGGTGCAGAATTCAGCAAGTGCTGGAGAAAAAAGCCCAATTGTTGTAGTAGAGCAGGCCAAATAGTATTAGAAACTAAAGGTGGGAGGAAAACCAACTTTAGTAAAGGTCTTGCAGGAACAGCACATGGTCTTAAATGTCTCTACACTAATGCACAGAGCATGGGGAATAAACAAAATGAACTGGAATTTTTAATACAACAAAATAAATATGATATAATAGACATCACCAAAACCTGGTGGGATGAGTCTCATGATCGGCATGCAGTAATAGCAGGGTATAACCTATTTTGCAGAAATAGGCCAAACAAGAAAGGAGGAAAAGTAGCTTTGTATGTCAAGGATGTTTTTACCAGTGAAGAGATCCATTACTTAAATCCAGGAAGCCAGGTTGAGAGCATCTGGATAAGAATTAAGAGGGCAAGAAACAATAGGAATGTTACTGTGGGTGTCTACCATAGACCTCCAAGCAATCCTGATGATTTGGATGATGCCTTCCTGGAGCAGATGACCACACATTCAGATAGAGGAGATGCAGTAATAATGGGAGATTTTGACTATCCTGATATATATTGGCAGTCAAACTCTGCGAAGAGCACAATGTCCAACAAGTTCCTCACTTGCCTTGCAGACAATTTCATGCTCTAGAAGGTGGAAGAGGCAACAAGGGGATCAACTATTTTTAGATCTGATCCTGACCAACAGGGATGACCTTGTTGATGAGGTGGAGGTGGTAGGATCCTGATGGGGGTGTAACCATGCTCTTTTGGAATTTGTCATTCAGTGGGAAGGAGAAGCCAAGTATAGCCAGACATGCATTCTAGACTTTTAAAAAGCTGATTTCTATAAACTTAGGGAATTACTGGCTGAAATTCTATGGCCAAGAATACTGAAAGAGAAGGGAGTTCTTGACGGCTGGGAGTTTCTTAAAAGTGAGATACTGAAGGCACAATTTAAAACTCTGTCAATAAGGAGGAAAAATGGGAAGTGTCTAAAGAAACCAGAAAGGTTGATTAAAGAACTCTCAGCTGAACTAAATGTTAAAAGAAACATGTACAGGAAATGGAAGAATGGCGAAATCACCAAAGAGGAATTCAAACAAATAGCCAGGATATGTAGGGAGAAGGTCAGAAAAGTTACAGCACAGAATGAACTCAGCCTTGCCAGAGAGATTAAAAACAACAAAAAGGGTTTTTTTGAAGATATGTCCACAGCAAAAGGAAAAACAAGCAAATGATAGGGTCACTGCATGGAGAAGATGACCAAATAGTAATAGGGAAGAGAAAAGGCAGAACTACTCAACACCTTCTTTGCCTCAGTTTTCTCCCAAAAAGGAAGAAATACTCAACCTGGGGGGTGGGGAGCAGGTGAGGAAGAAGAAGAAATGCAGCACAGAATATGTAGAGTAGTAGTACAGGAATATCTGGCTACACTAGATGAATTCAAGTCTTCAGGGCCAGATGAATTACATCCAAGGATATTAAAAGAACTGGCAGAAGTCATTTCAGAACCACTGGCACTAATCTTTGAGAACTCTTGGAGAACAGGAGAAGCCCCAGCAGACTGGAAGAGGACAAATGTCATCCCCATCTTCAAAAAGAGAAAAAAAGAGGATCCAAATAATTATTGCCTGGTCAGCCTGACATCAATACCAGGAAAGATCCTAGAGCAAATCATTAAACAGGTAGTTTGCAGTTACTTAAAAACCAATGCCATGATCACTAAAAATCAACAAGGGTTTCTCAAAAACAAGTCATGCTAGACTAATCTTATCTCTCTTTATGATGGAGTTACAAGCTTGATAGATGAAGAGAATGCTATGGATGTAGCATATCTTGATTTCAGTAAGGCCTTTGACAAAGTTCCCCATTACATTCTTGTAAAGAAGCTAGTAAAATGCAGGCTGGACAGTGCTATTGTTAGATGGATTTGTAACTGACCAGACCCAAAGGGTGCTCACCAATGGCTTCTCTTCATCCTGGAGAGAAGTGACTAGTGGGGTGCCACACAGTTCTGTCCTGGGCCCAGTGCTATTCAACATCTTCATCAATGACTTGGATGAAGGGAGTAGAGGGCATGCTGATCAAATTTGCAGATGACACCAAATTGGGAGGGTTGCTAATATGCCAGAGGACAGGATCAAAATTCAAAATGACCTTGACAGATTGGAGGGCTGGGTCAAAGGTAACAAAATGAATTTCAACAGAGAGAAATGTAAGGTCCTACCCTTAGGCAGAAAAAATGGATTGTACAAATACAGGATGTGGGATACGTGGCTGGATAGCAGAACATGTGAAAGGGATCTAGGAATCTTGTAGGAATCTGAACATGAGTCACCAGTGTGATGCAGCAGTCAAGAAAGCCAATGTGATTCTTGGTTGCATCAACAGGAGTATGGTGTGTAGATCAAGGGAAGTAATAGTACAGTCTATTCTGGTTTGGTTAGACCTCATCTGGAATACTGTGTCCAGTTCTGGGCACCTCATTTCAAGAAGGATATTGACAAGCTAGAGTGTGTCCAAAGGAGGGTGACCAAAATGGTGAAGGGTCTGGAAGCCATGCCCTATGAGGAGTGGCTCAGGGAGCTGGGGATGTTTAGTCTGCATAAGAGAAGGTCTAGAGGGGAGATGATAGCTATGTTTAAATATTTGAAGGGATGTCATGTCGTGGAGGGAGCGGGCTTGTTTTCTGCTGCTCCAGAGACTAGGACAAGGAGCAATGAAGTCAAGCTGCAGGAAAGGAGATTCCACCTGAACCTCAGGAAGAACCTGATGGTCAGAGCTGTCTGGCAGTGGAATATGCTGCCTTGGAGTGTGGTGGAGTCTCTTTCCTTGGAGGTTTTTAAGCAGAAGCTGGATGGCCATCTGTTGGGAGTGCTTTGATATGTGTTCCTGCATGGCAGGCAGTTGGACTCGATCGCCCCTGTGGTCTCTTCCAACTCTATGATTCTATGATTCCATTATCAAGTCTGACTTATAGTGACCCCATGAAATGGGGTTTTCCTGGCCAGACAAAGGGGTTTGCCATTGTCTTCCTACTATCTGGTGAGAGTGTGATTTGCACAAGGTCAACTGCAAAGTT
This sequence comes from Iguana delicatissima, assembly GCA_948472985.1. Classification (NCBI taxonomy): domain Eukaryota; kingdom Metazoa; phylum Chordata; class Lepidosauria; order Squamata; family Iguanidae; genus Iguana; species Iguana delicatissima. The sequence continues at coordinate 1,307,722 of CAOKZL010001136.1, read as the reverse complement.
TCCAGAGCTGAGTGAGGATCTGAACCCTGATCTTCCACAGTCCCAGTCTAACACTCACACCACTGTACCATGCTGCTGAAGCACCTTCCCTGTGCTTAAGAACCAGTTCAAATATGCAATGTCCTGAATGTGTTTGGGTTACAGTTTCTGTCCTGATTCTCCCACCTGTTTCTTCCATATCCTAGTATTATAATATCAGGAGAACAACTGCTTTTAACTGCTTTCTCCATGCCATGTGTAGACTTATCTATGCACCTCTATCTTATCCCTCCTTGCTTGTCCTTTTTTAAAGCTAAAATAGCCCCAATGATGTAACCTTTCCTGACAGAGGAGTTCCTACAGCTCCTTGATCTCTTTGATTACGCTTTCCTGCATGTTCTAATGTGACTGCAGTGGCACATTGCAGTCTGACACACTCTGGCCCCAACACCACAGTGACTCTCGCTTATTTTGTCATTCTTAGTTTAGTTGTGCGCCTTCAGGTTGACTCCAGCTCATGGCGACTCTGTCACGGGGTTTTCTTGGCAAGATTTGTTCAGAGCGGGCTGGCCATTGCCTTCCTCTGAGGCTGAGAGAATATTTGCCCAGGGTCATTTTGTGGGTTGCTATGTCTCAGCAAGGATTTGAACCCTGGTTGTGAAAAGCTCTAGTCCAGTACTCAGCATACTACACCACACTGGCTCACTACATCATGCTGGTTCTCTTTGCTGTGATTATGTGCCTTCAGGCCACCTCAAACCTATGTTGACCACTCAGAGGATTTTCCTGGGAAGATTCTTGAGAGCAAATTTGTCACTACCCTCATCTGTATATATCTAATAATCTTAGTAACCCCTGGTAGCTATTAAAAATTAAATAAAGATATTTTGCTGAGGCAGACCAACAAATGGCATCTCCACCTTGCTTAAGCTTATGGACATTGTGGAGAGTTAAATAACCAGCACAAATTTCATGTTGATGTATTTGATGTAATTTATTTTCAAATGTCTAAAAATTAAAGTACGGCTTCCACAATTCAATGCACATATCAGTGATATGAATGATGTGATTTATTTATTCATTTCCAAACATTTATAACCTTCCCATTCTGTAATGGAGTTCATATCAGTGGGGATGGGTAGAGTGGATCAGCTCCTGGTTTTAATCTGAACTTTAAAAGAGCTGTCTAGTGTACTGAACCTTTTTGGGGGGGAAGGAGAGGGTCCAGCATATTAGACAGTGCCTCTAAAATTCGCATTCTAAACTTGGAGTGGATTCCCTGTTTCATTCACATGGATGCCATCCAAGATGATTGCTAGTGGCCTTCAAGAAAAGAACAACACATTCTGAACTATTGTTAAAGGGGTGGAAGGGCGTTCCATAACCTACATGCAGCTCCCTCAGGGACAGCTAGTTTCTCTTCTCTTCCCCACCAAACTAGTATATTTGAAACATTCCGTAGAAGAAATGTTTATGTCTTTCCCTGCTAGTTTTATGGATTCTGAGCTTGGAGGAAAAAAAAGAAAAAAAAAGTTAAGCAAAGAGGAAATCTTTGCATGGGGCTATGTCACACACTCTCAGCCCCAGAAAATCCCATGATAGGATTATTTTAGGGTTGCCATAAGTCAGAAATGATTTGAAGGCACACAACAACAGCAATAACAACAAAACGGCCACTCCTCTGCCCACATACTTGTCAGACTGATCAAATCCTGGAGAAACATGGACAATAAAAACAAAGATGAGTCCCTCCCATGTCTTTATGCAACTGTAATAAAACTTTATGACTTTATTAAAAAACATGATTATAATTGTTGTAGGTTTGGAGTGAGAAAGATTCTTGTTTTGACTTGTTGCTTCTTTTGAGCAGCCTAGTGGCAGTGTATGACTGCAGTGCAAGATTTCTCTCTCTCTCTCTCTTGCTGTATTACTTAACCTAAGAAAAGCAGCATGTCAGTTTCCATCTCCCCTTCACTGAGCAGATCTCTTTCTGGGAGCTGTGGCTCAATCCAAGAGTGATGGTGAGTGACGTCTGCCCTTGCGTCTCTGCTGCTGCTGCTCAGCCATGTCATCCACGTGCTCCTAGAATGGACAATTAGCTAACCTTCCCATGTCCTCTTATCACAAGCAAGCGGGCCTGGAGCGGCTTTATGGCTTACCAGGGTTATCTCAGGGAGTCATGCAATGTAAGCTGCTTCCTATGGGCTCAGCAGGTACTGAGCGGGTTATGTCACTTTGGAAACCTCAGAAGACTGCAGATTGGGTGGGGGCTTTCTCATTCTTTTCTCCCGAAATTTTACAGGCATGTCTCTTTAAATGTCACTTCAGCCCCTTGGTCCATTCTCACCTCAATGGTTTTCCATTTCTCCTTTACACTCACTCAGCATTTTCTGCCCATCAAGCATACTCAGTCCTTATTGAATTACGTTTTTGACCCCCACCTTGTTTGGGAGGTTGGGGCTTTTGTAATTTTTTGAAGTTCATACCTTCCTCTTGCATGAGGATGTTGTTACTCTGGCTCCATAAGAAGCAACAGTCAGAGAATTTGTTTTCTGTTAATATGTAGGATGCTCTTCCACAGGTTCAAAGAACACCTGCATTAAAGTGGTGTTACATAAATATAAATCCTAAGGGGGCCCAACACCTTAAGGCTAAAAACCACACTTCTACCTGCTGCACAGACGTCTTTGTTCTCATTTCTGCTTCTCCAGTAATGCCCTCTTCTGGTCATTCCCTCACCAACAACTCTTCCACATCTCTTCTACCTTGTTTCCTTGTAACAGCCTCTCTCAACCTCATGTCTTCCAGATAAGTTACCCTGCAACTCATATCATCCTAGGAATTTGCATGGCATCAGTTCTTCTGTGGCAGGGGTGTGGAACATGTGGCCCTTCAGATGTTGTTGGACTACAACTCCTGTCATCCCTCACCATTGGCTGTGCTGGCCAGGAGTGATGGAATTTACAGTCCAACAACACCTGGAGGACCATTCACCCCTCTATTCTTTTTTTCCCCATAGGATAGTGAGGATTTATTTTAAAACTAGTGCATATACCTGGCGTTGCCTGGGATTTTATTTTCTCATAGGTAATACTTGTCAGATATACCTTAAGGTAGCTTTACAGTTTTTGGAAAGGCTCCATAAGAAAGGATGAACAGTAATAGTTATGCCTTTTGTCCTTTTTTTTAAATACTATGACTAACTAAATAAGCATTTTTTCCTCTTAAGAACTCACCAAGTTGTCTTGTCCAGTACCTGTAACTTTTCCCCATATTTCCCAATCCAATTTGTATTCAGAGTTATTAACATACAGAGTTTGGGTTCCTGAGGGAATACACTGCCTTCCTCCTTGCTGCTATGGCTTGTCTCCATAGCAACTGGCCTATTAAAGACAGGCACATTTGACTGAAGCCCAAGAGCCCTCTGGCTGAGAATTCTAAAGGTCCCTCCCTAAATTGCGAACCCCAGGATTCCACAGAATCTTCTCAGGCAGCCAATCATCTGAGGTCTTGTCTCCTGTCGCAGCCAATCATATGCGGTCTTCTCTGCTTGACACGGACAAACAGACAAACTTTGACTTTATATATTAGATGTGTTTATTAAAATGTTTATCCATCACCCTGTATCTCAGTCTGGCGTACAACAAAACCAGTTTGAAAAAAACACCCCTCCCTTCTTTGTGAGTCACAATGTTGGTTCTAATGAATGTGGAGAATTGTTAAGAGTTTTATTCTGCCAACCTGCCTTTCAGAGGAGGACTGGTTCCTGAATGGCTGCATAGTACTGAGCAAAATCTGAGGGAAAAAGACTCACTAACAAACAAAAAAGCTTGGGAACTGTAAGGGTTATTGTTGAATGTTTATGAGGTGCTTTGACCTCTTGAAGTATTTCAACCATGGCAGTTATTATTTAAAAAGATCAGCACCAAAACCCTCACAGGGCCAATGGAACGCACAAACAGGTCCCCAAAGGTGACATTAAGTACAGTCTGATGCTAGGAAATAGAAGGCAAAGCTTGTATCCAGGCCAATAAACTCAAAAATATCTATTGTTGACTCTAGGCTATTCCACCACATGCTTCTAAGGCCATTTCCACACTTTTATAGTGCTATTATTCCACTTTCAACATCCTATGGAATCCTGGGGTTTGCAGTTTAGGGAGGGGCCTCAAAGGACCTCAAAGGCCCCTCCCTGAACTTCGAGCCCCAGGTTTCCATAGGAAGTTGAAAGTGGAATAATAGCACTATAACTGCCTAGTGTGGAAATGGCCTAGGCTTATTTAAAGCAGCAGTGGAGAACATGTAGTTCCCCCATTTCTTGTTTTGATGCGCCTTCCTTTTGACCTGATCATGGGGTTTTCCTGGCAAGATTTATTCAGGAGATGTTTGCCATTGCCTTCCTCAGAGGCTGAGGGAGGGTGACTTTCCCAAGATCAATCAGTGGGTTTCCATGGCTGACTGAGGATTTGAATCCTGTTCTCCTGGAATCTGATTCCAATAAACCACTACACCATCCTGGCTCTGGTTCCTCCTTGCTCATTCACATAAATCCTCACAGCCCAAGGTTGTATGGCCAGTGATAGGGGAGGATGGGAGTTGTAGTCCAAAGACGTCTGGCAAGCCACAGTCTACCCACCCTGATCTAATGCAGTCTACCATTCCTGCTCCTGAGACATCAGCTGTAACAAAAATCTGAAGAAACCACAAGATGGAGTCAGTTGACTGCAAATGTCATAGGAGGCAGGCGCTGTGTTCTGGAAAGGCCGAAGACACTGCAGTTGCTTCCCAAACATGCCTCCCACATAAAAATCACTAGCAGGATGATACTGACAGTTGCACAGTCTCCCTGTGTGAGTTGGTTGGTACCTTTTCTTCCCTTTCTGGTGTATCAGTAGAGTGCAAAACAAACAGGAAGGAAGCTGCATCCAGAGTAACCCTCTTATGTCTGGTCCCAATAATTTTGTAGCCTCAACAGTCAACACAGTTGAGGAGATTCTATGATGTCTCCAGGACCACTAGATGTTAGCTATTATGACCTCCATCATACAAGGGTGTAGCTATGGCAGGGTGGAATCAGTACATTCGCTGTTTTTGTTGTGTGCCTTCAAGTCTTTTCTGACTTATACCGACCCTACGGTGACCCTATCATGATTTTCCTGGGGCTGAGAGTGTGTGACACACCCAAGGTCACCCAGCGGGTTTCTACAGCTGAGCGAGGAACTGAACTCTGGTCTCCAGGGTTGTAGTCCAATGCTCAAATCACTGCACCAAATAATTATGTCCTCCTAAAATGAAGTTTTCTTTCAGTTCTCAAATTTCCAGCATTGTTTTGTTGTTGTTGTTGTTGTGTGCTTTCAAGTTGTTTCCAACTTACAGCGAGCCTAAAGTGAACCCATGACAGGGTTTTCTGGGGCTGAGACTGTGTGATGCGCCCAAGGTCACCTAATGGGTTTCCATGGCTGAGGGGGGAACTGAATCCTGGTCTCTAGGGTTGTAGTCCAACACTCAACGTGCTATACCAGGGCTTTCCAAAGGGTGTGTCGGGACACATTAGTGTGTTGCCTGAGGTATGTAGGTGTGTTGCCTTCCTGGGCTAAGACCCCCTGTTACCCTGTGAATTGGGGGTCCCGGGAGGGGCGCCCAAATAACCAAACAAACCTAGCAAGATGGGGAAATTAGCTGGAGCACTCTCTTGGCTAACGAGAGGCAGGGTAACACAGCAGGATCTTTTACCCTATGTCTACAGCGTCAGGTCAGTGAGGAGGCAAATAGTTCAAACAGCAATTAAGATTTATTAAACAGTTATTAAAGAAAGGCACAAACACACTCCTAACTAGAAAAGGAAAATAGAGTTCAAGGGGAATGGATGATACGCCACCTGTCCTGCAGTCCTGGGGAAGCCAATTGAAGAAGAGGAGACCTGGCGTGGCGGCCAAGGGGAATCTGCTGAACCGAGCGGCAGCAAGGCAGAGTAGAAGTCCAAGCGATCCAGCGAGAGTTCTGAAGAGCTCTCAGAGCGGGGGATTTTTATTGGGGAAAGAACAACCGCAGGCTAGTCTGGTCTTGGGTGAAAACAATAAGTTTTGGGTTGGAGACAAAGCCTCCGAAAGGTCAGAATTTGCATGATTGAGTTAAAGTCCGAATTGACAACGGTATGGCCAGTATGTAGATGCAGCTAGCTCGGCAGTTAAGTACCTAGCTCGCCAGGGTGTCCTCTCAGGGCAGAGGATCTCTTTGTGGTAGCATGCATTTGTAATGAAGGTGTTTGTTTCGGGAGGTCCCCTAAAGCAGATCTGGCAATATCTGGCTTGGTTTGGTGTGAGCAGCAAGTAGTAGCCATGCCTAGCTTTGCGCTTGTTTGGCAGGCCTCACAAACACTTGGCTGGTGGCAGAGTACAGCCGAATTGCGATATCAAAATGATATCTTTGGTTCACCAAAGGCCAGGCCAGTACATGGTGGTAACACCCCCTCACCTGAGCCATTCCCACTGCCGCTGCTCTCACTGGGGTCTTTCCTTGTCAAGGGCAAAGGCAGCAGGCCAGGATTGGGTAGGGGGGCTGCCTTTTCTGCTGCATCTGTCCTCCCCAGGGTCTTTCTTCAGCAAGGGCAACAGCAGTGGGCCAGGATTGGCAGGGGGCTGCCTTTCCCCACCCTAGATATGCCTTTGGGTACTGCACATGCATAATCAATTAATTTAACCACTGATTTACTAGTAAAACTGAATTACTGTGTCATGAAATGATGCATGTCTAAAAAGCGTGTCATCAACATGAAAAGTTTGGAAAGCTCTGTATTATACTATTATGGCTCTCCCTAGTATTATACTAACTTAAAATTTCAGTAGAGCATTAAATATACAGTTGAGGCATCCAAAGAAATGGGGGCAGACAATGTTACCAAAGCAATGTGAATACAACGCATGGAAGAGTTCATAGTTTGAATGATTTCCAATACCTTACTATCTGCAAGGCTAGAAATTTAAAGACTGCAGAAAAACTTCATGGGGTTCATACTTTTCATTTATTGCAGCAGTGACTTCATTTTGCCCCCACTCTCTACACCACTGTAGCTATACCACTGACTGAGATATGTTGTTATTGCTGTATGCCTTCAAGTCATTTCCAACTTATGGTGACCCTATTATGGGGGTTTCTTGGCAAGATTTGTTCAGAGGTGGCTTGCCTTTGACTTTCTCTATGGCTGAGAGAGTGTGGCTTGCCAAAGGTCAGCCAGTGGGTTTCCATGACTGAGCAAGGATTTGAACCCTAGCCTCTGAGAATGCTAGTCCAGCATTGCAGCCATTACACCATGCTGGCTCTCATGCTCTCCAGAGTCATAGGTCAACACTCAAACCACTACACCATGCTGGCACAACTGAAGGATAAATTTCATGGGGGCAAGGCAGAATTCTTATCAGCAAGGAAACACCCTCATCCCCCACCCCACCCCACCCCATCGCTGCACACCACTCCATGTGAGACTTTGCTGAAAATCTTTGAGACTGGGCAGAATGGTACTCATCATATACAAAAGTGGGTTGGAGAAGCAGTTGAATTTGGTGGGTCATCTTGACTCCCTCACTGGAGGATCTTGATTTAGTTGTGAGTGGAGGCAGGAGGCCATGTTGTGGGACATGCACAGCTATGTTCTCCAAAAAAAGAGATAAACAGGGTCCAGGAGGAAGAACAGTGAGGTTGCCGTGCTTCCTTTCAGTGGCCATTTCCGCACTAGACTGTTATAGTGCTATGATTCCACTTTCAACATCCTACGGAGTCTTGGGGTTTGCAGTTTCGGGAGGGGCCACATGGCCTTAGCCTGGGGTTGGGCTAGGAGGCCCAGCTGTTCAGAATGTGGCTTGAGAGTCCTTGAAGGCTGCTTCTGATTGGCTTAAGCAAATCTCAGGAGAGCTAGGTAATTAGATATATACATACAAACAAGGGAATAAGTTTCTAAAATTCTCTTCAGGAATGATCTACAGTTTGTCTTGATTCCCCCACCCTCCTCACAGCAGTGGGAATTGCAGCCTGGCCTGGGCCCCTCTAGACCCTGGCAAGTTGTACCTCCCCGTGTCCTCCAGGATTTCACATATGAACACCAGGGTACATGTGGCCAAGAACATCAGAGTCTGGTCAAGATGGCAAAAATTAATAATGAGGAAGAATACACAAACTAGGAAAGTCTGCACCAGTTTGCTTTTGCCAGAGCCTACTGGGAAGGGCAAAATTTTGGCCTCTCGTCTCTCCCCTGCTGAGTTAATTGCATGCAAATAACTTTTGTACTTACTTTCAACACAGTTTGTAGCAATTGAAATAAGCTGTGGATGAAGGAGGAAACTGGGAGGAGAGAGAAACTGGGACATTTTGAAGAAGTGAATGACAAAAGATTAATCAAGACTCTTCCTTCCAAAGTGGGACAATTGGAGAGTATGCCTTCTCCTTTCAAATCTGGAGACCCTTCCCAAAGCTGGCCAGATTATTTTGGCACACAAAGAAAAACATTCCCACAAGTGCCTCTCCCTAAACCTTGATAGTAAAAATCAATTAATGAAATTAACAGAACAGTAGTTAACAATTTATGATGCCCCAAAGCTGCCTCACTGCTCCTGCTGGTGCGTGATGTGTTGCTTTCTGAAGGGTACTGTTCATGTTACCATGTCAGGGTCATCTGAGGCTCTGAGATTTCCAGGCTGAACCTGAGACCTAGGGATAGCCCTTATGAATTCATTAAGCATTATGCATGAAGCAGCAATCAGAGTTGCTCACAGTTTGTCATTCTAATGTACACAGAGACAACATATTTTCCTCGTTGGCAGTTAACTGTATCTGCAAATTGTAACATTCGATTAATTAACCTTTGCAAAGTGCAGCCAGCTGCACAGCTGGGTAGAAGGCTCTGCCTGATCAGAGGTTTGCAGGCAGCCTTGTCTCTTGACTAGACCTGTCCCCATGAAAACTGGAGAATCTGAACCACTGGTGGGAGACCCCAGTGGTGACCCAGCAAAACTGAGGACTCAAATGGGCAGATCTGGCAATCCTAGGTATTCCTGCTAAAATAAATGTTCCGTTATTGAGACTGACTGCTTCTCCTTAATAGGCAAACTGTAAACCAGCTGACCAGCAACCAAAACCTGCCATCTAAGCCAACACGTTTATGATTTTCTTCTTCTCCTGCTTAGCACTATTTTGTGGCTGAATGTGCTATACTGTGTTAGGCTGCAAGCCAATGAGCATGTCGCGTTGCCTATGGCTCCCACTATGCCTGTCAGTCAGCTGTGTTTTCCTCTGTCATACTGAAAGGACATAGTTAATTATTGCTCAGTGCACACCCTTACCTTGTCACATTCTTACATAATTTAACACATGCTAGCTCTCAATACAGCATGCAGTCTTTGAGGCCTGTTTTGTGTCCCTTTTACCAGGCTGTAGCCAGAACAGGTGCTCACATGCCCCTGCTGACCTTCAAGACAAAATATTAGCCTATGTCTTCTGAACATCTAATGGCCTAAATCCAATTCTGCATCCCAACCAGAGCAGAGCCATCAGGTCAATGGGAACTTGGTAAGTCAACCCTCCTGGGAGTTCCATTGATTCAACGGGCCCATGCTAGTTGGGAAGAGCAATTGGATTTAGCTGAGCCGTGCCCAAGGGCAGTTGCTGGATGGAGCCCACACCAAAGCTCCACAAGTGCATTTATTTAATGAGATCAACTTTCCTCCATATTTCACTGGAAGTTGCTGAGGGGGGAGGGGTCAAAGTTCTTCCTCTATATCCTCCCCTTCCTCCTCTTCTGAGGTCTCCAGATCCTCCCTGCCACCCAGCAAGTCTTCGCCCAATGGGTGGTTCCAGATCACCGTCAAGTTCATGTTCTGTCTAGCTGGAGTCCCACCGTAGTGGCCCCCATTAGCGAAGAGGCATTGGCGCAAGTTCCAGCAGATGATGTAATAGACCGAAATGAGCCAGAGGATCAAGCCAGTGAGGATGCTGGCGATGAGCAGCCGGGCCGCTGGGCCAACATACTGCTGTAACGTCTGGTTGTGGAAAGGCAGTCGGAAGTGTTTCAGGAAGAAAGCAGTGGTCTGCCCCCAGCCCTCCTCGTTCAGAAAGGTGCTCTGGTGCTTCTGGATGGGGCCATGACGGGTTCTCCGGATGGGGACCTTCTGTTCAATGAGCAGAGCTGACCTGGGTGCTTCCCTCGTCTGATTCTCCTCCGGGCTCCATTTAGGTTCCAAGCTCATGTTCTTATTGAGGCTCTTCTTCAGCTCCCGTGAGATGTCGGGGCGCCCAATTTGTCGGAGGGCTCGGGCCACGTGGTCCCAATCCATGGCATCTCTCTGCATCTCCAACCACTGGCTAAGGCTTTTTTTGCACTGGTCCATGTTGGAGATGTCTTGCCATTGGCTTGGAGGGAAGAGATCCTTCTCTGCAGATGGTCGCTCTGCATCCTTGGGAGGGATGTTGAGTCGGAGGTGGAGCTCACGGCACTCTTCAGGGTTGAGGAGCTCTGATATTTCGTCTAACATGGTGGCCTCTGCATCGTTAATAGCCATATTAATGTAGGGAAAGTGTGTTGCCAGCAAGAGGAAAGTCATTCCTGGTAGTACCAACATGGTGTGAGTTGTGGGATTTATTGCCTTGGATCAGCCTTTACCTCCTACATTAACTACTTGAAGTGGCTGCTGTACTACTCATGTTGCTTGCTCAGCTCCCTGTGTGTCTTCCTTGCACACCCCTCTTCCTGCAGCTTCCCTTGTGGGGCCCTGTGAGGTCAGTGAAACCTCATAAGATGAGCTCACAGCTCCTGCTTATTGCTGGTGACTGGAGTTTTTGCTATGGTGCTGCTTTCTGGATGTGTCAGCTCAAAAGGCTTGCCTCTGTCTGAATAAATCAACCTTGACAAGAGCAAGAGCATCAACCTTGACCACATACACACATGCATGTGTACACATACACACATGGTCAATGTGTGTAGTAACTATGGTGTACTGTCTGACATCCATTTTCACAACAGCATCAAAAATGATTCTACTATATTTTGCTGTGCTGTAAGGTAAGCTCATTTATCACTGTTTTGACATATCAATTTGTTGCTTCTAGAGAAGAGAGAGATTTACTATAGATTTAGACAACTGGGTTGAGGCATGGAAGAATGTGCGTAGGTTCACTAGATCTTATTACCTTCAAGAGAATGCTGTTAAGTTGTGGTTTCGATGGTATCTTCCACCAGTTAGGGTAGCCAAAATCTCAAAGAATAATAAGAATTCCTGTTGGAAGTGCGATAAAGAAAAGGGAATGTTTTTTCATCAATGGTGGGGGTGCGATAAGGTTAAAAAATTCTGGTTTAAAATTCGAACTAGAATTCAAAGAGTTTTGAGAATCAATATAGAGCTAACTCCAGAAATTTTTCTACTGGGAATGGTAAATTTATGTACCTCAAATAAGCACATTCAGCGATTAGTGTGGCACATGATTACATCAGCCAGAATAGTTTTGGCTAGACATTGGAGGAAGAGAACCATTCTCATGAGGAGGAATGGTGGGATAAACTTCTATGAAGTTTAGTGCCCTTTACTAAAATATGTTAAAGATAACTCATAAAGGATGATATTATTGTGTATTGAGTATTCTTGTTGTTGATGTATCTATAAATCTGTACTTGTATTAATTTGCTAAGGCTCTCTGTATAATCATGTGGAGAAAGATATTAGTGGGAGTATTCGGATAAGGTCTTCCTTTTCCTTTTTTTTTAACAAAAGAAAAGAGGAACACAACCAATGCTAATGTTAAAGATACGATTGGAGGTGGAAATTACTTATTTTTGGGGAAAATTTTGTATTTTTTCCCGATTAATGTAACAAACTGTTCTAGACCCAGTGGGGGAAGGGTTTCTCTTTTTTGTTGGGGGGGGGTATTCCAGTTGGATTAACTATGAATTAATTTTGACTGAGCATTAATCAAGTATTGGACTATCGTTATTGTTAAGAAAATTGATAGATAATATCTGTATATATTTTGAACGTACCATGGGGGGGGGGGCAAAATGGAATCATCATGTAATATGTTTAAGTTAAGGACATCGGTGAGAACAGATTTGCACACCTGAATGAAAAAGGTGATTTGTCTGTTCTGTGGTCTTACATCTGCACAATTTGGCTATAATTTTAAATTCTGCTGTTTACTTTCCAAATTAAAAAAATAAAAAATAAGAGAAGAGAGAGGGCACCTGGTATCCTCCAATGTGTTGTGTGTGTGTGTGTGTGTGATAGTGACTAGAACTCTCACTAGATCCAGCCAGTGTGCCCAATGGTCAGTGTGAGACCTGCAACAAGAACGATGTGTGGTTAAGAGTAGTGGTGTGGTACTTGGGAGATTCAAGATTTATCCCCATTATAGCCATGACATTTACTGGGTGACGTTAGGCCAGTTACTCTCTCTCAGCTGGACTTCCCTCACATGATTGTTGTGAGGGAAGGAAATGAACTATGTGTGGCTCCTCAAGCTTATCAGAGGAAAGTGCTGTTGTTGTTGTTGTTGTTGGAATGTTTTCAAGCTGTGGTTGGTTGAATCTATGGATAAAGAATCCTCAGATATGGAGGGCTGATTGTACACGGTAGCTGCTAGTTTGCATGTCTTTCTAAGAGTTTAGGCATATCATTATTTATGTTTGTTGTTTTTTGGTCTTAGCCACATCCACTCTCTTCTTGCATAAATTAATCTGCAGTTAATCTGAGTTTGTTCATTCTCTGTTCATTTTCTATGTTGTAGTCTGTAGTTTGCTCTCTGTGCTCCTCATATTTGAAGAACACATGTCACAAAGCCTTTCATCATGAGATATTATGGATCTTTAATATTTGTAAGTAAATCTAGTCCATATTTTTTATTAAAGAATACTAAGCTTGATTTCTTCTTCATGGTCTCTGTGCCTCATACATTAGGAGCTTTTGCGCCTGCGCGGTAGCATTCGGAAGATTCTAGAGCTCGTTAGCTTTGGCGGGAACCCCTCCCCCACGTCGGTGCTGCGCACGCTCCTCCCGCCGACTAACGGTCTCTCCTCAGTTCTTTCTTGTCCGCCTCAGCGTACAGAAGGTTCTGCTTGTTGGCTTGCTTTTCGATTCTGCTTTTTGGTGTTTTCGACTTCGGATTTGGCTTTTGACTACCCCTCACGGATTTCGGACTTGGCTTTGGTACTTTCTCGATCGGTTTTGACCTTTTTCTGGCTTTGACTACGATTTCGGATCTCGGACTGTGTTTGGCGTTCTCGGACTTTGCTTTTCTTGCCTTGCCCCCGGTTTATGTCGGCTCTCTTCAAACGCTGCGCCTCCTGTGGAAGGAAGGTCGCTCTCTCTGACCGACACTCTAAGTGCCTGATTTGTTTGGGTGAGGGGCACAACGTTCAGGCCTGCCCCATTTGCAGGGAGTTCACACACCAGACTCTCTGCAACAGGTCGGCAAGGCTTAAATCCCACTGTTGGGAGGAGTCTCTTCGTGCTAGAAGACCCGAGACGATGGCCGAGAAACGCCCATCCTCTTCTTCTTCTTCGGCAGCAGCGGCGGCTGCCGTGCCCTCGACCTCGTCGGTATCGGTACCGGGCTCGGTACCGATAATGAAGTTGCCGAGGATACCGAAGATCTCGGCAACTCGGGCACATGAGGAACCTGCAGGCTCGCAGGTCTCAACCTCCTCCTCCAGGCCGCTGACCGCAGCTCAGAAGAAGCGCCCAGCCACTGAGGGCCTGGGGGAGAAGGGTAAGAAGAAGAAGCGCAAGGAGAAACGACGCTTTCCACCGATGGTGGTGCGACCCCCGACTCCGCCACCCACCCAGCCCGCCGAGGAACCTCTGCTGATGGAGCTCCCCGTGGAAGAGGAGCCTCCGGAAGAGGACGTAATCCTCGAGGTGTCGGACGAGGAGCAGGTCGTGCAGGCCTCGCCTCCTCAACCGCCTGAGCTGATTGCGGAGGTCACTCCGCCGAGTCGCCGTCCACCCTCGGCAGAACGCCGAGAGGAGGCTGTGGTCAGACAGCGCCCAGCCTCTCGACGTGACGAGTCCCGCTCGCCGGAGCAGCGGGCCAGGCCTCCATCCCCGCGATATCGGGAGATGCGCCTGGAGAGGCGTCGCTCGGGAGAGAGAGCATATTCTCCTGCCTACCTTGGAAGGTACGCCCAGGAGCAGGTGTGGCACGAGCCGGCCGGCTCTTACTATTCGTATTCGCCGTCCTACAGGGACCGGTACCACCCAGACCCTCGGTACTGGTCGCCTCGTCGCCGGTCTCGTTCGCCACCGCGGGAGGCTCACTACCCCCGCTATGAGAGGTCACCCCTGCGTCGCTCGCCGAGTCGCCGTCGGTCCCCAGAGCCCTCACCTCGCTACAGGGCTGTTTCTCCACCGCCGCAGACGATGGCTACAGCTACTCGGTAGCTGTATTTCTCTGTTAGACTCTGTGGGTGGGTGGGGGAGTGTTGTGGGACTAGTTATTGCTCCCCTCCTGCTTATGAATACTAATTACTCTACTTGTGATATACATTACCATATCTCACATTCCATCTGAAAGGTAGACTATAAATGTAACTAAAAATAAATAACCAGATTGTTTATCTCCATAGTAGAGCATAAATAGCAGGCAAGAATGCAGTGGATTGTTGTTATTATAAGAAAAAGAAAAAAAGTGGTGAGGGGGTACACTTTACTGTTTGGGATTTAAAAGCAAGCTGGACTGTATGGTTGATGAGAAAGGTATCAAGGTTGGCCTAGGACATTTTGCTGCCTCAGGCAAAGGGCAAGATGGTGCCTCCACCCCTTACTCCATATACAGAAGCTATGGGGGGGGCAGTTGGATCTACCTCATTACTGGTGAGGGGACAACATGGTCACTGTGTCTAAGGAACAGACAGAGTGTGCTTGTTGTGCCATTGAACTAGGGCTGTGTGAGACGGAGAGACAGAAAGATTTGGTCTTCTGTGATGGATCAAGAACTCCCAAATCCCATGTGCTGGAGTAACTGCTTCTCTATGAAAAAGGAGAGTGGTTATGGGGCACAGGGTCCCCTCTGCCTAACTTCTCTGGACTCACAGGTACAGCACGCATACCCGGCAATGCTCAGATACTATCTCAGTGGGCTGGTCTCTCTTGGAATGTTCATGGCCAGAGGGAAGGCGCATTCAGTTTTCCATACTCACCTAAATGATTGGATCCTTTCATCAGCAGATTGCCCCTGATGTGTCCAGCTACACAGAGGCCTCTGTTTGAAGAGCTGTCTGATGTGTCCATCCTCTGTTTTCAGAGCTGTCCAGTCCAAGTCCAACTGAAAGAGAACAAGTTGTAAAGCAGGCAGTGCAGAGGCTGGCCTGGAAGTTGCCCATCATCAGTGAGCCCCTGGACATCAGACTGAACAACCACACAGAAGTTACCAGGCCACAGTCTTCTCCACTCTGGCTGAGATTTATTTCCATTTTAACTGATGGTATTCCCAAAATCTGGAAGTAAAAGTTAAATGTAATGCAGTTGTTTGTAAGTTTTAATTGAGGGGGTGAAAGCAGCAGAAAAAAGTTCCATTTCAAAAGCAACATAGTACATGGGAATGATATAAAATAATTTGGTGTGTGTGTGTAATGAGCAACATTTTCTATCAACTTTTAAAGTTAGAGTTTAAAGGCATTTTAAAATTACTGTGAACAAAAATTTTCCAAGCTTTATGGTGCTTCCTTTAAAATTCTGCATTTTTTTAAGCAATGAAAAATGAATGAGTAATGCAATGTAATACAAGAAGCAACTTTTTTTTTTAAATTTAAGTAAAAGCAACAAACAAGAGTCAGTGTGGTGTAGTGATTTGAGTGTTGTCCTAGGACTCTGGGAATCAGGGTTTGAATCCCTGCTCAGCCATGCAAACTCACTGGGCGACCTTGGAAAAATCACATTCTTTCAGCTTCAGAGGATGACAAAGGTAAACCCCCTCTGAACAAGTCTGGCCAAGAAAACCCCATGACAGAATTCACCTGAAGGCTTCCATAACTTGGAAATGACTTGAAGGCACACAGCAGCAACGACAGCAGAAAGAAGTGATGGTGAGAGGCAGGAGAACAGTCAGCTTTATATTAAGTTTGTTTGTTTGTTTGTTTACAGTATTTTTGTATTGCCTCCCAGTGGACATCCAGGTCTTCCCTTACCCAGAAGTGAGTTTAGGCAAGCTTTCAGCATGTGCGCGTGCACACACACACACATACAACCTGATGAAGAGATTACCTGATGAAGATATCAGTGACCTTAAAAGCCAGCAAATCTGTAGATCAGCCAAAAGTTACAATCCTACTTCCTTTTGTATCCTGTTTTATTTGATTCTTTTCTTCTTAGCTGTTGTTTCTTGATACCAGTGTGTGCGGTATGTGCATGCAGCCGTACTCAAGGGAAAGATCCTTAGCATCCAGAAAAATTAAATGATCACAGAGCAATGTTGCTTCACTGGCCAAAGTCTGGAATTTATTAGCCGCCTTTAGGTCCCTTATCCCCCTCACACCTGCCAGTAATGCAAGACAATACTGTCCTCTAGACAAAGCTCAGAGGGCCTTCAGTGACTCTGCAAGAATTAGAGACCTGCTCTTTCACCTTCTGATCAGGGTGTGGTGGAAACAACAAGTCTGGTGGTCTTATTTGGGGTCAGCTGCCCTTCAGTGCCTGGTCATCACCATCACAAAAAGGACACTATAATTCAGGCAGAAAGGGAAGTTGGAGGATTGATTTAGGTCCCTGGAGGTGTCTCCTCTAACCTCATCCCCCTAAGCACCAGGTCAGGGCTGGGTTATGAGCAAAGCGCAGCAGGCTGGATGGAGGTCCTTCATCCACCTTCCTGCAGCTGGTGCAGGAATACTGGAGCTCCCCTGTCTTCTCTTTGGAAGAGTAACTGATGGGATGCTTTAGCGTATTCAGGGCCACAACATGTTTGTTAACAGGAAAAAAAGGAGGGAAAAGATTGACAGGGAACCCCCCCCCCAACATGCCATCATCAAAATCCTCCTCTTCTTCCTCCTCATTACCACCACCAACATATTAATTAATTATTTAGTTAATTAAGATATTGATATCCTGCCCTATATTAAGAGATCTCAGGGCAGCTTACAAACCATCACTGTAATTTGCATCATTATTTCTTACCTTGTCTTTTGGCAGCTAATGTGATAAGAAACCTCTTAAGCCTCCTGTGTTTTAGTTTGCTGTTGAGCACGCTGGGCCTTATAGTCCTTGAGTACTATGAATCCTCTATTGTCTCTTCAGGGAACTCTGTCAGGGAGTTCTTTGGAACGCGGCACAAAGATAAGAAGTTACATTCTGAAACTCGCTGACAAATTTGGTAGGGCTTATTAAACAGAACACCAGCAAGGGAGGGGTGAGAAAATGAGGCAGGTGCTTCACTGCTTTCTCTTCCTGCTTATACAGTGCGCCCTCTTGTGGAGCAATCTCTGCACACATGAATGTGACGTTGCGTGAAGCGTTGCTTCCATTATAGTCAATGGATGCGATGGACGCGTGCCTGTGTATGTACGTTGCATCCACTGGCTACAATGAGATGCAACACTCGTGGTTTTTGTTTTACATGGAGGTCCCTGGAATGGAACCCCTGCATATATGGCAGGCACAATGTAAAAGCATTTTTAACCCAAGCAATTATAGAGAAGACCAGTGTATTTACCTGGCGTTGCCTGGGTTTTTATTTTCTCATAGGCAACACTTGTTAGAAATCCCTTAGGAATTACCTTACCTTACGTTAGGAGTTAGATGCAGTTGAAATACACAGATCTGACATCCTGTGTCTCTAATTCCCCAAACTGTGTTCTTCACTTTTGCCCATATTCCCCAATCCAGCCTGTTTTCAGAGTTGATAAGATACAGAGGTTTGGTTCGTGAGGGGTCTTGATGCTAGGCCTCGTCTCCATAGCAACTGGCCCGTCCAGAGCTCTCTGGCTGAGAATTCCAAAGGCCCCTCTCTGAACTGCAAACCCCAGGATTTGTGAAGACAGACTCTTCACAGCCAGCGAATCATATGAGGCCTGTGCCTGTCTGACGCAGACAAACAGACAAACTCTCTCAAACTTTGACTTTTATATAGTGGATAAGGTTCCTAAAGTATAAAAGCTTTGTTTGTTACTTGGGGTTCACCATTTTTTCCCATCTTTAGTGCACCCAACTGCACAGTTGCTTTCTTTAAATAAACTTCCTTGCTCTTGAATTTGCTGTCTGTCACTGTCTTCTCATGCCAGGTGGGAATTTCTCATAACACCTAAGGAACTATCAAGTCAGCCTGAAAATTACATAAGCAGCTGTCATTCAAAAATACTGGAAGAGGTTAAAAAAAACCCATTAAATGAAGACTTGCTATGACCTAAATACCCTGAAGGCACAATATTCTTTCTGATCTTGGCACCTAAGCAAGGTCAGCCCTGGTTAGTACTTGGATGGGAGATCACCAACAAATACCTGGTGTTGGAGGCTATGTTTCAGCAGAAGGGAATGGCAGAACCATTTCATCAATTCCCTATGATGAAATGGGGCCACTTTAAGTTGAGAGACGAAGTCATATATACACACACAAAGATAACTAGCGGAGCTTGCTTTCTCTAGGAAGGTCATACTACTTTGGATACAGTGGCTGGAGAAATTGTTTGTTAGATGCTATTCTTTTGTGTTATGATTGAGTAGATATTTGGAATTAAGCACACAATCCATTGATGATGTAATAGTGGTGCTTGTTTGGTCATGATGATGGCTGTTTTATATTTAAATTAAAGAAATGTATAAATGAGATAATGGAGTGAATTCCTATAAATCAGTCCATCTTTCCACTTGGCAAAATTAAATATGTGATCAGTGGAAAGAAACATTTTAAACTTATTACTATAATGGCAGCATTTTGGTTCCTTCCAGCCTTTAGAAACAACAGATACTTCCTTTAACAGCGGAATAGCAGAGAAGATTGTGGCAAACAGCACTTATGTTTCAATTAATTCACTTAATAGAAAAGAAAGTTGGAGAGATTAAAGGCAGTGAAGCAATGTTTGTAGAATTAACTTCTGTTGTTACATGGAGAGAGAGGGGAGAAAGTATAGTCCACCATGTGACTCAACCCCTTTTTTAGCTACCTCCAACTACCTGCCATGGCCCCTTCAACTCCCCGTTTTCCCCCCAAAAACATTTCTGGGGTGTGAAATTGCCCAAATGATGTAGATAGATTCCCATTATCCTGCTACATTTCACAGATGAAAAGTGGGATGTATGTGGCCAAGCAACATTGGAACAAAAGCTAGTAATGAAGAAGCTAGGAGAGACTTGCAGCAGTTTGCTTTTGCCTGAGCCTAATGGGAAGGGCAAGATTGCGCCTTCTCCACGCCTCCCTGCTTCTGAGTAAATTGAAGGCAAACTACTTTTTGCATGTTGAACTCTGTTTACAGTTACTGGAGCAAGCTGAAGGCAAAGGGGGAAAGTGGGAGGAAGAGAGAGAAACTGGGAGATCCCTTGCAGACTGGAGAAGGGCAAATGTTGTTCCTATCTTCAAAGAGGGGAAAAAAGAGGACCCAAATAGTTATCACCCAGTCAGCCTGACATCAATACTTGGAAAGATTCTAGAGCAGATCATTAAACAGTTTGTAATTACTTAGAAAACAATGCCATGATAATTAATTGAAAAAAAAAGAGTCAATATGGTTTTCTCAAAAACAAATCATGCCAGACTAATCTTATCTCTTTTTATGATAGAGTTACAAGCTTGATAGATGAAAGGAATGCTATAAATGTAGCACTCCTTGACTTCAGTAAGGCCTTTGACAAAGTTCCCCGTGACATTCTTGCAAACAAGCTAGTAAAATCCGGTCTAAACTATGCTACTGTTAGGTGGATTTATAATTGGTTGACTGACTGAACCCAAAGGGTGCTCACCCATATCTTCTCTTCATCCTGGAGAGAAATGACTAGTGGGGTGCCACAGGGTTTGTCCTGGGCCCAGTGCTATTCAACATCTTCATCAATGATTTGGATGAAGGAATAGAGGGTATGCTGATCAAATTTGCAGATGACACCAAATTGGGAGGGGTTGCTAATATGCCAGAGGACAGGAACAAAATTCAAAATGACCTTACCAGATTGGAGAGCTGGGCCAAAGCTAAAAAAATTAATTTCAACAGAGAGAAATGTAAGGTCCTGCACTTAGGCAGAAAAAATGGAATGCACAAATATAGGATGTGGGACACGTGGCCGGATAGCAGTACGTGTGAAAGGGATCTAGGAGTCTTCATGGGCCACAAGCTGAATATGAGTCAGCAATGTGATGCGGCAGCCAAGAAAGCCAAAGCAATTCTTGGTTGCATCAATAGCAGTATGGTGTCTAGAACAAGGGAGGTAATAGTACC
The DNA here is from genome assembly GCA_948472985.1 of Iguana delicatissima. Lineage (NCBI taxonomy): Eukaryota > Metazoa > Chordata > Lepidosauria > Squamata > Iguanidae > Iguana > Iguana delicatissima. The sequence goes on along the minus strand of CAOKZL010001136.1, from coordinate 1,287,357 downwards.
ACTCCATTCTGCTTTGGTTAGACCTCATCTGGAATACTATGTCCAGTTCTGGGCACCTCATTTCAAGAAGGACATTGACAAGCTGGAACATGTCCAGAGGAGGGCAACCAAAATGGTGAAGGGTCTGGAAGGCATGCCCTATGAAGAATGGCTTAAGGAGCTGGGTATGTTTAGTCTGCAGAAGAGAAGGTTAAGAGGCGACGTGATAGCCATGTTCAAGTATCTGAAAGGCTGTCAGTCTCGAAGAGGGAACAGGTTTATTTTCTGCTGCTCTAGAAACTAGGACAAGGAGCAATGGATTCAAACTACAGGAAAAGAGATTCTACCTAAACCTCAGGAAGAACTTCCTGATGGTCAGAGCTATCCAGCAGAGGAATGTGCTGCTTCGGAGTGCGGTGGAGTCTCCTCCTTTGGGGATTTTTAAACAGAGGCTGGATGGCCATCTCTTGGGAGTGCTTTGATGTCAATTCTTCCATGACAGGGGGTTGGACTGGATGGCCCCTGTGGTCTCTTCCAACTCTATGATTCTATGACTCTGTGATTCTATGATGCTATGAAAAGCAGCTGACAAAGTGGGATTAATAAGGACTGTCCCTGCCACATTTAGACAGTTGTAGGGTATGGATTTCTGCTTTTAGGGGCTCCCAGGGGCAACAGATTACTTCTTTTAAGAATCCCTCTCCAACTCTAATACATAGAAACCCAGAAGCTGAAAGTGAAGCTGGCTTCTGGATCAGGAAATCACCTGGTTTTCAGCTGATTTTGAGGAAACTGCAACATGGTGGAAGGGGCCTATAAGAAATTTGATCCTTGCCTGTGCTTGAATTGCTTGTCCCTGCATTAGATATTGGAATAAAGTAAATTCATTTGGAAAGGCAAGACAAGAAGTCTTGAATGTGATATGGGGGTATTTTTCAGCGCACTAAATAAAATATGGATTTTGATGTTAATTTTGATGACCTGGACTTTGCTAAATGGGACTCTTGTTTATTTATTTATGATTTATTCAGTGGTCCTTTCTAGATGGTACAATTTGTGGAATTAGTATTCGTTTGATTTATGTTTTAAAAATGTGTTAAAAAAATTAAATGGCTCAGCATCCAAACAGTTAAAGGAACAACATAGGAAATCTTTCATGCTGAAAACTTAACAGTGTGACTGGATGAACCAGCAATGGTGTCACCCACTAGCTGCCAATTCTGTAGCATCAAATGCTGCATTGTTAAAAAAAAAAAATCCAACCTGTTGTATATGCTTTGAAGCAGTGACTACTCAATAAGAGGAAGAAGTAAAAAGACTAGTATCCATTGAATAGACAAAATTCCATCAATCTATCTATGGCAAACAGTGATTGTGGAAGAAGTCCACAAATAACTGGAATTCATTTTTAAGAAAACCTTTGTGTCTCAAAGAAATCCAGAGAGTATAAGGGACATAGCAGGCCTAACTACAAGTGATGAGTGTAAAGTCATGCTAAAAATTCCTCCCCACTTTTTAAGAGCCATTTGTTCTCTGTGAAAAGGGGAGAGAGTGGGCTTCTTCTGGTTGTTGTTGTTAACTGCTGTCCAGTCAACTGACTTATGGTAACCCTGTGGATGAGAGCCCATCCCAAGCCACCCTATCACCAGCCACCCTGATCAGATCTTGCAAATTCAGAGACATGTCTTTGACTGAATCTACCCACCTGTAATGTGGTCTTCCATTTTTCCTACTGCCTTCCACCTTACCAAACATTATTGTCTTTTCTAGTGAGTCATATCTTCTCATAATATGGTCAAAGTACAACAGCCTCAGTTTTAGTCATCTTAGCTTCTAGGAAGAATTTAGGTTTGATTTGCTCGAGGACCCATTCATTTGTCTTCTGGTTGAGTGCAGGAGAAATATCTGAGTTATTTTCAGAGAGGGCTTGACTTGGCTAACCTGTTTGATACATGAGATGACTCATTAATTCATTTAAAAATTTCTAAGGATGTTGAAGCTGTTATATATTTTTACATGTTTTATTTGCCAGTGGATTATAGATTATAACTGTAGATTATAGAATGTTGCACATCCTTAAAATATACTGTTTTTCAGGAGTGATATAAAAGAGTAGGAATTCCAAAACAGGTCCATGGTTATTAGAAATACAGGCCTCAATAGAGCCAAGAAGTAAACACACATAATAAAATTTGTTTTTAAACATTGTAGCAACAAAAGTCTTCTAGAGACTGAATACTATGCATGGATGATATCTGAATGCAGTATTGCAAAAACAAAAACAAACCAAAAACAAGAGCCTGAGAAAGCTGTTTACTGGATACAAATGTGTTACCAAGACATGCTACAATCATGTCCCAGGTGTTAACTCTCGGGAGGTAAAGTCTCTCCAAAAAATGGATTATGACTCATGCAATTCTGAAAAGACTTTGGCAGAAGCTGGGGGAAGGGATTTAAATGGGAAAGACTATGTTCTACTGTTGGATTGCTATTCCAAACATTGCCCACAGTGCTGCTGTTGTCCTGCCACTGTAGAGCATTGTGGAAAATGGAAACAGCAGCTAGATCCCCCTTCCCAGTGGTGCTAGACAAGGCATCAGAAAGGATTCTTGTTTTTCAAAGGGACGCCAATCAGTAAAGAGCATTGCAATGGTTCTGAACCCCTGGCAGCTGCCCCGAAACACCAAACACTGAGTCTGGCTCTGCTCCATTCACAGCCTATTCTGTGAATGCCAGATGCACATTCTCATCTGTATATGGCATGCATCCTCTTCCTGCACAAGCTCCGGCATACACACATCTCAAGCAGCAAGGGTGGGGAAATGCCATCCCAACACCAGCTTGACAGTGGGAGAAATGCTTTCCCAAAACAGTCATTTCATTATTGCAAATTTGTTTCACTATGCAGTCCCACAACTGAGCGTTTTCTGGATGAACCCTAAGGCAATACGCTGAGATGCCCGAGGCTGACTGGGAGAGGAGTCAGGAAACCTGCTTGTTATTGGCATGTTAACATGTCAGTTCAGCAAGACAGGCCTCACTCCAGTCACAACTTTATACACTTCTTTCATAATTCATAAGCTTTCCCAACCTGGAGCCCTCCAGATATGTTGAACTACATCTCCCACCATGATGGGAGTTGTAGTCCAAACACACCTGGAGGCCTCAGAATGGGGAAAGCTGCTCTGTCATGTGTACTCGGAGTTGTCATTTCCCCCCTCCCACCTGATATCTTTCTGAGAGAGAGAGAGAGAGAGAGAGAGAGAGAGAGAGAGAGATTAACGTCTAGGATTTTAGTTTGCCCAGTTGGCTGGAACTTGAGGGACCCCCAAGCCAGGCTGAACAATCCTGACAATATTCCTAAAAAAACCAGGGGGGAATGGAGCCTACCGTGACAGTGATGGGTAGAAACAGTCTGCTGAAAGACACACACACACACACATGCACGCATGCTCTTGTGGGCTCTACCGCACTGCTCATGAATAATACTGTATAACAAAAGTGGTCCACTCTGGCCTCCCTCTGCTATGAATCAAAGCCTCATTGCCTGGTTGCTTCAGGAGAAGGAGGAGAAGGCGGCGGCGGCAGCAGGGATGTGAGCACGGCATGGAGGGGCTGCTGCCTGCAAGCGTTTAGCATGACTAACAGATTTACGAGGGGGAGGGGAGCCCACTGGTCGCATCGGATTGCCTTTTTAATGAGCTCTTCAACCCATACAGTAGCCTCTTTGTAGAGGACAATGTCCTGGACATAAATTTTTGGAGGGATTTGGAGAGCCGGGAGGGTGGGTGGGGCTGCTGTGAAAGAGGACCAGGCTGATCTCTGAGCTCACATTGTCCATCCTCACACCCTGGACTGATTGCTGGGAAGGTGGGAGCAAGGCCTGGACCTTGCCCCCCATCAATATTCCCCGTTTCCTTCTTCGTGGAAGAGGTGCTGGGATGCCAGGTCAGGTTCCCCAGCCCTCCGAGATTGCCCTGCTGAGTTCAGCAATCAGTTCCCTCCCTCTGGCCCGCCACAGGTGTTGCTGGGCCTGATTTGTAGCCTCCGACGGAGAGGGCTCTGGAGCATAAGGGGCTGCTGTTTGAGGGGCGTTTCCCACTGAGAGATCTGGGTGGAGGGGGAAAGGCCAAGCACCCAAGGGACAGGACAGGGTGAGGCAATCCAAGGGTAGAGGGGGATGAAAGGTTATGGGGCTGACACTTGTAGAGGGAACAAAAGGTGAGGCTGGAAGGATCACCCTAGGCTATTCAGATCTGGAAGTGCTTTATATTGTTGCACGCACAGACACAGAGAGGTAGCCTCCATCAAGGACAATGCTGCCAGACGTCTGCATTGTCAAGTCCATCATCCTCTTTTCCCAGCAATGGCTGACCAGCCAGCCAGATTGTTTGGGGGCAAGCTCACTTCAAGCTCTGCTCTTCATGAGCAGTTTGACAGTGGAGTACGCTGCCTGGGAGTGTGGTGGAGTCTCCTTCTTTGGAGGTTTTTAAACAGAGGCTGGATAGCCATCTGTTGGGAATGCTTTGTTGTGTGTTCCGGCATGGCAGGGGGTTGGACTGGATGGCCCCTGGGGTCTCTTCCAGCTCTATGACTCTTCATCTGCAGCAGCTGGTAATCAGAGACATATTGTTCATTGTTGTACATCCTCAAGTTGTTTCTGATATATGAAGACCCTAAAGCAAAACTATCAAAGGGTTTTCTTGGCAAGATTTGTTAAGAGGGGATTTGCCTTTTCCTTTGCCTTCCTCTGAGGCTGAGTCAGTTCCTCACGCACCATGTTTCTATAGCCTGGACAGGGATTTGACAGTCAGTTTCTTATAGGGCTAGCTTAGGGATGACCTCTTGTGATGCCTTGGTGAAGTCATAAGAGGCTACGCCTGGTGATGTCATTAAGTGTGACACATGATGTATCAACCACAATTGCACAGAAAACACCATTCAATAATGACAACACAAAACATCACGTCTAATATAAATGAGGAAAATATATGCAGACCTAAGCACAATGTTCAAGGCACTGCTCTTGCTCTGTGATTCCTTCACTTTGCTCTGAGAATTGGAGATGAAGGTCTGAGACTCAGGGCTCTCACATCTGAGGCCCTGTGCCTCTCTTTAGGTCAGAATCCAAACATAAATAGCATACCTCCGGACTGTCCTGATTTGCCAGAGGCAGTAAAGATTAATCTTCTGTCATCCTCCTTTTTTAGCTGCCTTTTAAATGTCCCAGTTTTTCTCTCCTCTTCCCCCTTTCCCCCTTCATTCTCAGCTTATTTCACTTGCTACAAACTGAGTTCAACATGCAAAAGTAATTTGTACTCAGTTAACTCAGCAGGAGGAGAGGAGGGTATGAAATCTTTCCATTAGGCTCAGGCAATAGAAAACTGCTGAAGCCTCTGCTAACCTATGGCCATTTCCGCCCCACACTGTGATAGTGCTATTATTCCACTTTCAACATCCTGTGGAATTCTGGGGCTTGCAGTTTAGGGAGAGGCCTTTGGAATTCCCAGCCAGAGAGCTCTTTGGCCTCAGTAAACTACAAATCCCAGAATTCCACAGGATGTTGAAAGTGAAATAATAGCACTATCACAGTGTAGGGAGGAAATGGCCCTGGAGTGTTCTACCTCAGTGCTAGCAAAGTGGACTGCTCCATGGATCAGTGCCAATCCCTGAGCCAACTGCTGCTGGTGCCTGTACAGCAGACCTGTCCAAACTGTGTGTTGTGACACATTAGTGTGTCGGCTGCAGTGTGTAGGTGTGTTGTGTGAACATAATGGGTGAAGGGGCTGCCTCTGCCACTCTGGACCAAGGAAGACCCTGGTGAGAGTGAGAGTGGCGGCAGCGGGCCAGGCTCGGCTGCCTCTTCCGTCCCCACTGCGACCACCTCAGGCCAAGGGAGACCCAGCAAGGGCAGTGGTGGGCCAGGCTCAGGTGGAGGGGCTGCTTCTTCCCTCCCCATTGCCCTGAGCTAAGGAAGACCCTGGCAAGGGTGGCAGCAATGGGCCAGGTCCAGGTGGGGGGGCTGCCTCCACTTACTGAATTTCTTACTGAACTCCTGTGTCACAAAATGATGCATGTCTAAAAAGTATGTCACCAGCATGAAAAGCCTGGAAAGCTCTGCTGTACAGAAACATTCCAGGAGAGCAAGAAACAATTGTAGCCAATTGACATATTACATTGGATATTACAGCAGTTTGATAACACTTTAAATGCAGATGGAATCCTGTGATTTGTAGTTTGGTGAGGGACTTAAAATGGTCTGCTAGAGAGAACTCTGGTTCAGTGCTTCCCATGCTATCTGAGGTGGGGGACTACCAATATTTTTTGTTCTAAAATGCTAGGAACTTAGTTGTGCCTGTTCACTCCAACTGTTTCTCTCCCAACTGGAAACTTTATGTGGACTGGCAGCTGGTGGTTTATGGACTGGACTGAGACAGAAGAAGTGGCCCAGTGTACTCCCCTGAATGACAGGATCAGAGAGAACTCAACAGAGAAACTTTAGTACCTCAGACTACAGATCCCAGAATTCTAAGTGGTATGAAACTGATACAACTTTGTAGAGTACCTGCACTGCAGGGCTTTCCAGACAAAATGGTAAGGCTGTGAAAGCAGGAGCAGGCTTGATTCTTGATTATTGAGGTTGGCAGAGGCTAGTGAGTACTTTTGGCTCTCACCACAGGGTGTCTCTGTGTTATCTCTTCATTCCCTCACTTGTAAGTGACTATTTGCCACCCACACTCAGTCTGGAAAGTGAACTGTTACACACCGTAAGAGTAACACCAGGCCTCTTGGACTCCCTTGATAATTGTCCCAGAGTGGTGTAATGTTCAGAGACAAACATCTGTGTTTGTGTGGACGTGCATGCACGCACAACAGGGATGTTTACAAGTTTTGCCTTCACACATAGACACACATATATCTTTCATAATGGTGAAAAGCAATTGGCTAGTATGTGAATTAAAAACATCTTTCCCCACCCACTATTGATTCTACTGATATCCTGATTTCTTCTCCAGTGAATTAAAGGTATTAACTCTTATACTGTAATTTGTTTAATTCAAGGTTTTAACTCTTTACTGTAATTTGTTTAATTGTTAAAATTATTCATATTTATGTATTGCTTATGTTTTTAATCTGTATTGGTTTTAATAATTTGTTAGCTGCCTTGAATTCCACTGTTGGGAAAAAGGCAGGATCAAAATGAATAAAACAACAACTCCCCTCTCCAAGTTGATCTTCACAACAGCCTTATGGATTATGATACACTCAGAAATATGTGAGGAGGAAGAGGATTTGACTCTAGGGTCCTTATTGCACAACACTGTTATAGTGCTATATTCCACTTTAACTTCTATGGCAACATCCTGGGATCTACAGTTTAGGAAGGGGCATTTAGATTTCTCAGCCAGAGAGCTCTTGGGACTCACTAAACTAAAAATCCCAGAATTCCACAAGCTGTTGCCATGGCGGTTAAAGTGGAAAAATAGTGCTATAATAATGTAGTGTGATAGGTTCTAGGTCTTCACCTCACTCCAGATTTAGGCCATTTCTGCACTACACTCTTATAGCACTATTATTCAACTTTCAACATCCTATGGAATCTGGGGTTTGCAATTTAAACTGCAAACCCCAGGATTCCATAGGATGTTGAAAGTGGAATGATAGCGCTATAAAAGTCTAGTGTGGAAATGGCCCTAGTCTTTAAAGGAGGAGGAGGACTATAGATGATCTTATGCATCTTATCTATATAAAAGTGACTTAGGCTGTGCTTGTACCCAGGAGCAGTGTAGTAATGTGTCTTTTCAGCACTAGGCCTCAAATAATGGCTTTGTGTATCCTTGGTTGACCAAACTTGTCTTTTTGTTTTCCATTCTAAAAACAGAATCTCTTTGAGTCCTGGTGTGTGTGTGTGTGTGTGTGTGTGTGTCACCCCTCAGCCACTGATTTGGGCTGCAAGGACTTCAGGGCTGCTCTCTTGTTGTCTACTGAGTCCTCTGAGGCCAGAGCTGGGTGGTAGAGGATTGAAAGTTTTCCTGAGCCCGTGAGGCAAAGCAAAGCAAGGCGGTCTTGTGTGAGGAGGGGCGAAAACAACAATGGTGTCCAAACATCTGTCACACTCGGCCGATCACCTTCCAGCAATGATGGAGCCAGGGAGCTGAGAGGCTGCCTTGTTGGCGGATTTGGGGAGGCAGAGACAATAATCCCTTTTGTGCTCTCCCGCAAGGTAGTGTCATGCTGACTTAGCGCTCTCTTTCCACTCCCCCAGGCCTATCTTTTATAAATTCTGACTGACAATCACAGCCCCAAAAGGTACCCTTTAGCACAATGGCCTTCAGCACAGTGTAGTGTCATATGTATGTGTGTAAATCATATTTCAGATTAGGTCCTGCTATATGTTATATATCCCCTGAAAGTTTGTATTAAACAATTGAAATATCATCTATATACTTGGGAGTGAGTCCTGTTGACCTCCGTGGAGCTTAATTCTGAGCTAAGGTTTACTCACTACTACTTCCAGATAACTGCTGAAGAAACATGCATTGGATTGTGTTGTTAAAGAAAAATCCACTTCTTTATTATTGGTTTTTGCCTGCTAATTTTTAAAAATCTATTTGTTCACTATGTAGAAAATGCTAGTCATTCTGATATCATGTTTTCCCTTATGACTAGTAGTTTGTAAAGAAAAGAAAGCTAATATGGTTCTAGATTTGATTCAGTATTGGGAAACCCAATTTTTACAATTGTATTTTCTGTGGGATAAAGGAATAGTTTGTGTTGGGCGCAACAAGAGCCTTTTTTTAAAAAAGCTTTCCCCCCCTTAACCCCCCCCCCATATATTACAAAAATATCAAAACCATAGATAGAACTATTCAAAATTTGTCTCCAAGAAAAAGGAACTTTATACACTGGATATCATATGCACGCAGAGAAAATTTAAATACATTTGCTTGTTTTGAATACAGTCAGCTCTCCACATTTGCGGGTTTCATTTTTGCGGATTTGATTATTCACAGTTTATTTGCTGTCACCTCTGCTGCCTCCCTATGCCATTTTTAATAGGGACTGCAAGCCTCGTAAGACTTAAGAAACTGTGAACGAGGCTTGTAAGTCTCTGTTAAAAAATGGTGTGGGGCAGCAGTGGAGGTGGCAGTAAGCCCCACCAGCCCCCCACTTCTGCCTTGTGAAGGAACCCTGATGCCGCAAAGGAATCCACCGTGTGTTTTTGTGTATTAAATATGGTTAGGAAGGGCCTAGAGTGATTCACCTTTTTTCGCTTTCACGGGGGCCCTGTGCCCCTAACCCTAGCGAATGTGGAGGAATTACTGTATTTTTTTTTCTGCCTTTGAAGCTACCTTGTGCAGAACTATGTTGCAGATGGCAAAAGATCCACCACCAAGTGATGCAAGACCTACTCAGTTTCTCCTCTCTCCTCACTGGCTTCTGAGATTTCATCAAACTTGACTTTTCAAAGCTACATTCACAGTCTAAAGGACTAGAAACTTTATTTTTCAAAAATGAAAGCTCAGTGTCTGTAATATCAGATCTCATCCTTGTGTGGTGCAGTCTTAGAATCCCTGCATACAAATAGTCTAAACTCATATTAGCCCCCTTCTGTTGCTGTGTTGCTCCTTGTAACACATTACAGTACTATCTGGCTGAAAGCAAGGGTGCCTTACTGTTGAGCTGGGTGAGGCAGCTGTCACATGTGGTGGATGCTGGGAGGCAATAGTGAAATGTTGAAAACAGAGCTGCGTATGTACCACGTGGCCCTTACCCTCTAACTGTTCCAGTCTGGCGGAGATAGTTCTGATTAAACCTCTATCATCTCATTTTTTTAAAGCTGCTTTTAAAATGTTCTAGTTTCTCTTTCCTCCTTGTCCTCAGCATGTTTCAATTGCTGCAAATTGAATTCAAAGTGGGAAAAGTAGCTTGCTCTCCATTAACTCAGCAGGGGGAAAGAGGAGGGGAGGGGACAGAATATTACCTTTTGCAGGGTCCTCAGGTGAAAGCAAATGGCTATAGTCTCTTCTAGTTTCCTCATGAATAACTTTTACCATCCTGACCACATCCTGATGTTGGTTGACCACATGTATCTCACTTTTCATCTGTGAAATATTGGAGTGTGGTGGCCTGCACCCCCCTTGCAGTGATGGTGGGGAAAATGGGAATCTGGGGCTACAGGTGCCCTGCCAAGTCTGTTTTTAAGGCCCTCAATCCCTTCTGTCTGATTAGATCACAGTTTTCCTAGCCAAAGAAAGTGGATTGCCTGTCATGGAAGTCTCCTGGTGAAGTGGATGTGCAGTTTCGGGTCAGTCCTGATGACCACAAGGAGTGGTGAAAAAAAGCAGAAAATTGACTTTGCAGATGCAGTCTTTCTCTGTGCTCGATGAAAACAATAGAACTTGTAAACCCTGAATTGTAATCTTGCCTTGCCTTGCAGTAGAAATGTAACCAGTAAGTTGAAACATTTCAAGGCGCGCAGCAGAACAGCTCATTGTTCATTGTATGGGAAAAACGAAACTTATGCTGCTTGTATGACACGTCTGTTGGAATGTATAAAGGCTTGAACAATCTAAGAGGCGGGGCCGGTTTCTTTGGGAGTGATCCCGACTGGTGCTGTTTGCTAGCAAGAATAAATAATAAAGAAAATCTTTTTTTCAAACTGAGGTCTGATCTCTGACTTGCCACTTTATCTGGGGGCTTGACTCCGGGATTTGGGGCCTTTCGCCCTCTTGTGCGGCTACCGACCTCCCGGGTCCCCTTGCCTCACCGACAGAGACTCTGGGCGCCCCTGACTCTTTGATCGGACAGTCTTCCTCGTGGAGGCATGGAAACGGGGGAGGAAAGGTTGCCAGCCAGGAACCCATGGGCAGTTTGGAAAACTGATACAGAACACAGCCCTAGGTAAGTGTGTTACTGCCTCCCCGCATGTTGGGGAGAAGAGGAGTCTGACCCTTGGAATCCAGCCAGAGTATAGCAGCTCCGCAGGTGGGGCTGCTGAAACTGCAGGATTCCTTACACACACACACGGGAAAGGTGGGAGGCTGTGTTCGTAGCGTGAAAGGTGTGAGCGTGACTGGCGTTGCAGTTCTCACTAGCAGACCGTCGGAACATCCGGCTGCGTGAGTCAACGCGTGTGAAAGTTGTTTACCTCATTGTTTCGAGCTGTTGGGACCCCTCTACCCGCAGCTCACTCCCCTTCTCCTACTGTGTGTTGTCCTTTTGGGGTGGAGATGGGAGGAGGGAGTAGCCGGCAAACTCCTCTTCAGTGCATGTTAAAAAATTAAAAAAAAAAAAGGGTATGGAGGTCAGGCAGGTTGAAAAACCTCTGTGAGGTAGAGTGGCCATCATTCAAGGTTGGATGGCTGCCCCAGGGGAGCTTAGATCCAAATAAGATTAAGGCTGTGTATGCAGTGGTGGTAGGGAACCCTGGACACCCGGCCCAATATCCCTATATAGATTCTTGGGACACTATAGTGACTGAATCCCCACCTTGCCTTGAGAGGTGCAAGGAACAATGTAGCAAAGTCATGTTAGTCATGAAGGACAAGACTCAGAAGAAATTTGGAAGAGGTCCCATAATTTTAGATAGTCCACCTGAGGAACCAGAAGAACCACGTGCACTCCCACCATATGTTCCAGCAAGTCACATCCAGGAGGCACAGGCAGAAGAGGTTCCAGCAGTGCCAGCAGCAGAAGTCCAAGTGGCCTCTATGGTGGCATAAGCCACTGGACCTCCACCTATGCAAGTAACAGAGGCACTGGCGCTGCCACCAGTGAACCGCCAACACTAAGGACCCTGGGGTGAAGGTATTATTGGGAAACTCAACAAATCCCTTCATCAATCAACAGTCTGTGGAAACACAAGGCCTCCCGGTACCGCCTCCTCCTTCTGTGACAGATACGCAAATTCCCCATGAAAGGGTTAAATTGAAGAAGTTATTGCTAAGGTAGAAAAATAGAGAAAAATAAGGTGAGCAGATGCGTCCTTTATCTTATCAGGAAACTTAGGTATGTGTTTAGCTGTGCCGGGAACCTAGGGAGTTTTGATGTTGGAGAATATTCCTCGGTACCAAAATATATCATTTTTGAAAGCTGTAACCTAGGTCTGTATAACCTGTAAACACTTCATATATGGTCATATGTAATCATTTCCTGTAACCTGTTTACAAGAGGGTATAAAAAGAGAGCTAATACCTGGATCAGGGTTCTCAGGCTTTGGACTCATTTCACTGAGTCCCTGCAGTCAAATAAACTTTTTTTCCTTTGCTTTCTAATCTGGTGGTCTCAATTCTTGGCGAGCTACTTCACCCAAGGACCAGGAACTCTGAAAGCTCTATACCCCAGATTACCAGCAGGGAAAGGGGGTATGACACATCCCCAGCCCCATAGATGCCTTGAACCTTAGAAATGGGCCCAAAGTGAAAGCAAAAAGGCCAAAGAGACCACAGGAGAGACACCCTCTCCATACTGAAGAGAGTGGAGAAGAAGAAGGGGATGGCAGTGGTGAAGAAGAGGTAGTGGCCCCACTCAGACAGATCAGCCAACTGGTAGTTGATGCTCAGCAGCCAGGGGCCTACCGGTGAGTTCAGAGTTATCAATATACACCCTTCACCACGTCAGACCTACTAAATTGGAAGACACACTATGCAACTTATACGGAAAAGCCACAAGAAATAATAGAACTTTGCTCCAGCATCATGGCCTCACATGTCCCTAATTGGCAGGATTGTCAACAGTTGCTTTTGACTTTGTTCACCACTGAGGAGCGGAGGAGAGTAATTCAACATGCAGAACGGCTAGCCAGAAACAGGGCACCTCCTGGAGAGGCGAATCCCGAGCAATGGATGAGAGGCAGAGTTCCCCTAGCTGATCCAGGGTGGGATCCAAATAATCCTGACCAGATGAATATGCTCACTGATTATCAAGCCCTTTTAGTGGAAGCCATGAGAGAAGGGATGAAGAGAGCTGTTAATATGTCCAAAGTATCAGAGGTACTCCAAATACCTACTGAGTTCCAGGGGCATATTTGGAGGGGCTACTTGATGCCTACAGGCAATACACCCCTGTGAACCCAGATGACTCAGGCAACCAACAGTGAATTTGGCCTTTATGTCCCAGAGTTACCCTGACATACGGAAGAAGCTACAGAAACAAGAAGGATTTGAGGATGAAACTCGAGCCAGCTGTTGGAGATTGCCCAGAGGTATATGTGAATAGGGATCAAGTGGAGAACGGGAAAAGGATAGACGAGTCTACATAAGAAGGTGGAATTGCTGGCCGCTGCATTGACTACTCGGAAGGGAGACTCCAACTGGGGAGGAGGAAGAGACAAGTGGGGAGGAGGGAGACAGAGGCCTAGATTGGGAAGAAATCAGTGTGCCATTTGCAAGCAGGAAGGGCACTGGAAAAATGAATGTCCCAACCGACCAGGCTAAGGGCTAGCTGAGCCACAAAGGGGCCGAGGTAGAGGTGGCAGGGGAAGAGGGAGACGAGTGGTCGATGGATGATATGAGAGACAAAGCGAAGAGCCCTATGAGACCATAGGGATGGCGGAACTGGAACAATGGGATTAGGACAGACTGGGCCCCCTTGTTGCTGGCCCCGGGGAGCCCATGGTCACAGCAAAGGGGGGGCCACCCCATTCCAATGATGGTAGACACAGGTGCCATCCGATCAGTTGTGACTACCCCCCTTGCCCCGAAAACCACCACTTGTATAAAGATAGTTGGAGCAACAGGAAAAACTGAAAAAGACCCTTATTGGAGAAAAGAATGGTGGACTTGGGAAGACATCAAGTTACACCATTCACCACCACCTCCACCCCTCCTCTTTCTTGGAGAAAAAGGACTAATTTTTTCCTCCTGGAGTGGAGATGAAATTTTTAAAGGCTGCAAAACTGTCTGACACTGTATTTTTGGAAAGCAGTTGGCATAAGGAACGTTGGGCACATGGGAATTGTAGTAACTGAATAAATTCCCCCTAAGGCTTACAAATGTAAGGAACAGAGAAGTAAAACACACCAGGCACACCTTGTTTGAAGACGCTTGAAGACGCTTCCAGCAGTGACTCTTCAAGGAAACAGCCAGCCCCTCCCACCTCCAAAGGCACCTGCGAGAGTGAGAGCCCCTGCCTGTATTTGCATGAAAGAGAGGAGAGTGAGACCAGGAGAAGCGATGGCTGCGGTGGTTTTTCCCCACCCCCAGACTGGGATGCTGGCTAAGAAGGCTAGGAAAGCGACCGGGGGAGAATGGAAGTGGTGGCAGATGCAGCCGAGGCTGGGCGAGACAGAAAGGGAATAGAAGGCATGCCCCCCTCCCCGCAAGCGGCAGAGGAGGCTACCCCCATCCCGCTCTCATTCCCAACTTGTCAGACCCGAAAGGGGGATCCCTCTTTCTTAGTTCATTTGATGTTTAGGACTTTAGAATTGGACAGAAGAGAAAAAGGGGCCAAAGAGCTGAAAGATTTGCAAAGCAGCAAGCTTCCGTGCTAGCTTCAATGAAGGCACTGAAAGGAGAGAGAAGCAGAGGCTAAGGTGTCTGTGGCCAGCTGATAAGGGCAGACTGAGGATAAAGTTTTGTCCCTCATCCCTCAGACAGAGAAGCAGGGCTTGACATCCTGGAAGGAGAAGTTGGCAGCAAGAGCATGAAGAATACAGGAAAAGGTGGAGTTCTAGGTGCAAGGCAGTCCAAATTGCCCCCCCACCAGTTCCCGATAGAGCGGCAATCAAGGCTCCCTGGCCCAGCCCCAGCAGGCTAAAGTACAAGCAAGCTGGGAGAAGAGGTGATGGCACATCTCTGAGCTGGGAGGGAGAAGGTAATGGGGCACTTCTGAGAGGCGATAATAGCGCCCCTCCAGGCTGAAAGTGGAACTGCAGCTGCAGGACTCTGACTGAAAGGGCGGAGGACAGAGAGAAAGGGACAGCTGAAGGCTGTGAGACAGCCAGGAGACCAACGTCAGCCCCAAAGAAGCCCACACACCATATGGGCTCAAATAGTATACCTGCATTTGTCCGCAAGTTCATCAAAGATTGAACCACTGTTCTAGGAATCACCTGGAGGAGTCACATTGTACCTGCAGACCTCAGAACTGAAGGAAACTGAAGAAGATGAAACAAAATCCTGAAGACACAGTAGTTCAACGTGTAAGGCCCAGATAACAGCCCTGGCTACGTCTCTGGACTGGATGCCACCACAGGGCAAGTGGCATGATACCACATTCATCGTCCTAGCCCATTTTACAGAGAGTTTTCACTCTCATTCCATGTGCAGCCCACAACAGAGAAACCAGGAGTTGTTCTTCCCAAAGCCCCATTATGATAAGGCATAGGATGAGGTGCACACCTCACAGAATCATAAGATGTCCCCTTTTTAGCCAAAGTATGAATCCATTTTGGGTGGATTAAGGAAATATAACTCTACAGGAAGGAGATAGGGCATTAGGAAAGCTCTGAGTACAACAAAGGAGAAAGTGTTAGAACAGGGGTTCCCCTTCCTACAGGCACAGGTACACCTCTTCCAACCAGGAGAGATGGGTGAAGGATTGGGGGCAACTTGGTCATGGGTGGAGGAGACCCTACCTATCAGGCAGTGGTGACAACTCCCACTGTAGTAAAGGTGGCCAGGATGAGGCCTTGGGTGTATAACACTAAGGCTCATTTTGACTGGACTGTTGCCCCAAACACAGGGCAACCTCTGAAGCTGAAAATCACTGGAAAGCAGTAAGAAGATCCGCGACCAGGCCTGTTTGTGCTTGTAATACCTGGAAGCCAGGCACCCAGCGCACGGCCAAATCTCCACCTGGAGAGAAAAGAAGAATAAGGACTGGTCCCTACTGCAGTGCTACCCGGGAAGCACTGTCCTGCGTATGGCCAGATCCTGAATGTGGGAGGCAATAACATGGGTTGTGGCAGGCATAGGAGGGGCAGGAAGCCTGGCCTACCTATTTTATCACAACAGATGGATGTTTTGTAGGATTGGAAGATATGTGTATATGGCAACTGTTGGTGATGATGAGGATGATGCAGAACAAGGGAGGCTGGGAGGTGAAAAAGTATCCACCAACTGGTCAATCAGATCATGAACACCTTGAATGTCAGTAATGGCTGGGTATGTACTCATGGGTTAAGCTAGGAGACTATCCCAATTATAATGTAAAGTTTGAAATCCCTGAATCTCTCTACAGGCATGTCCAGGAAAACATCCCAGTGTTGACTTCTTCTTTAGTTATAGCAATGGTTTCATTGAGTTATATGGGAAAAAGGGGAGCTGGTCCTCCTTAAATGAGTTCTAGAAGAAACCAGCTTTTACAATGGTAAATGAGTTTAAATGTGAAAGGAAAAATGCACTCTGAAGTATTCAATATTAGAAAATGATTCTTGTAGTCTGCAGGCATGTGGACGTGATTATCTGGCTCCCTAAGTAAGTATGGGTAAAGGCATTGCTTGTAGAATTGCTTTGTACATAAATAATGGTTTTCCTAAATGTGCTTAGCAATACTCTGCATGTTAGAGTGTTTCCAATCTGTAATGATTAGAGTAATAGAGAAAGCTGCTGTATATGCTTTAATGGAAAGGCCAAACTAACGAAATAGATATGCTCGAATTGCTAGTGAATTCAGCATAAAGGGGGGAATGAAGTGGATGTGCAGTTTCGGGTCTGGCCTGATGACCACAAGGAGTGGGGGGAAAAGCAGAAAATTGACTTTGCAGATGCAGTCTTTCTCTGTGCTTGATGAAAACAATAGAACTTTGTAAACACAGAATTGTAATCTTGCCTTGCCTTGCAGTAGAAATATAACCAGGGCAGCTTTACATTTCTCAAGGCACGCAGCAGAACAGCTCATTGTTCATTGTATGGGAAAAATGAAACTTATGCCTCTTGTATGACATGTTTGTTGGAATGTATAAAGGCTTGGAACAATCTAAGAGTCAATTTCTTTGGGAGTGATCCCGACCGGTGCTGCTTGCTAGCAAGAATAAATAATAAAGAAAATATTTTTTTAAACCGAGGTCTGATCTCTGACTTGCCACTTTATTGGAACACTAGTTTGTATTTTGGATTTATTGCAATGCCCCTGCATCTTTAATGCTAACTCCTACCCTTATTTTTCACAACGAGAAGTGAACATTATCTCTGTTTGCTTTTGAGGTGGGTTTGGGGACATTTTTGGCAGTCTATGCAGCCTCTGGAGCAGCGGTTCTCAACCTGTGGGTCGCGACCCCTTTGGGGGTCGAACGACCCTTTCACAGGGGTCGCCTAAGACCATCGGAAAATAAGTATTATAAAATAAAAAGAAGGTGAAAGGAAAATTACCTGGTAATGCAGTTAAGTCTGTTAAGGGCGGGGAAGGGCTCCCAACCTCTCCTTTAACTTCTGGTGGCCATGTTGAAAAGCGGCGTTCAGAAAGCAACGGAGGGGGCTATGAGAGGAAAGAGCTCTCCTGACCAATCCCAGCTCGCGAGAAACACAACCATTCACACTCAAGCATGCGAGCAGCCTCTGCCAGGAGAAATAGCGGCCTCTAAGTCAGCAGTAAGTAAGATTTGAACCTCCTGTGTCCTCAATGTCTTCCCCGGGGAACGTGTCTGAGTGTAGTAGGGAGGTGATAAGACAAATGATTGCTGAAGAAATGGAGGTGCATGTTGATAGCAAACAATATTAGTGAAATGACTTCACAAAATACATAACCAGTTTAAAAATGTATTGCAAGTTGGACAATTCATTGAATTTGAATGTAAAGTCATTATTAAGCAGTCAACAAACTACTTCAATGAATCCTTCGTTTTCACGTGATTTTCCTGATGATACAAAAGTTATTCAAGCTGAATCAAATGATGCTGGTGTGTGTTTACCAAAAAAGTCTACCCGTAGGTCCAAAGTGACTAGAGTTGAGAAATCTGCTTTGTCACACTCAGAACAAATCAACACTGAATCTGAAAGTGATGAGGAACCAGATTTGGCAGATACTCATGGGGATAATGACTCTAAATCAGATGGTTCTTTTTCCGACGAGGAGGATGCAGAAGATGAAAACAAAGTGAGATTATTTTCCTCAGATTCTTTTAAAAGTTTGCTGGAAAAGGTGTTGGTAACTCTGGGACTGGACAGTCTGGAGAGTGCCACTTCCGATATTGATAAAAACAAGAATCAATTGTAATCAATTGCATCAATTGTAAGGAATAAGCCTACAAAATCTAGTGTTATTCCCATGCCAGATTTATTTTTGGATTTAATTCAGGCTGAATGCAGTGAAACCAAATCTTCAAACTTTATATCATTTATGGTGGACTAAATATCAGATATTTACATTATGATTCATAACAGTAGCAAAATTACAGTTATGAAGGAGCAACGAAAATAATTTTATGGTTCAGGGTCACCACAACATGAGGAACTGCATTAAAGGGTTGCGGAAGTAGGAAGGTTGAGAACCACTGCCTTAGAAGGTTTTACCCACTTGGTAGAACCTACTTCTGCCAAAAATAAAAATTGGCCCCAAATTTCCTCTAGGGGACAAGGGGGCATATTTCACATGTTTTTATCCCTTCTTGAGCCATTTTGTGCCTAGGAATGGCATTTTTTTTAACAGGAAGTGAGCAAAAATTCCTTCCTCTTCATTTCCTGTTTCCAAAAAAGGCTTTTTGGAGCTTAAATCAGCACAAGATGAGCCCCAAAACATAATGGAAATGCCCCCACACCACCTACAGGGCATTTTGGAACAAAAAGGGGGGGGGGTTTGAAAAAATTTGCAAAAAATGGTAAAAAAATTGTTCGACCTCTGGGAGGCCTAGGGGGCCTCTAAGCATGGTGGAAATGCCATTCACACAGCCCAAAAGACTTTATGGGGCAATTTGGAGTTTTGGGAAAAAAAATTGACCCCAGGAGTGGGCTAGAAGCCACAAAAATAGTTCTGGGGAGCTGCAGGTCACCCCATGGGTCCCAGTCTGCCCATTCCTGACTTAGGCCCTTTTCGCACAGCATTTCCAATGCGCAAGGGCCGCTTGAACATGTGAGGAGCAGTCCACACGACGCACTCACATTTGCGTGACGTTCAAGGGCCTGACGCGGACTGCGCATGCATTTTTTTCATTTTCAGCTTGAAGCTGAAAATGCTGCACCGTCGCGCATCACTCTGGGGCCCCGCGTGCACTTACCTGGCGTGTGGAGCCTTGGGAGCCAGGCTTGTCGAGCTTTCTGTCCAGTGCAGCCTGGGAAGGTCCCAGGCTGCACTGCAAAGGGAGAGGCGGGGCTCTCGCGCGAGCAGGAAGCTCATGCGGAGCCGAAGGACCCCAGATGCGAGAGCCTCTCTCCAGAGGCTGCTCATGTGAGCCCTGTACCCCAGCACCGCGAAAAAGTAAGGTGCGAAAAGGGTCTTAGATTAACCCACTGTTTTCTAAAATGAAACTTATCTTGACTTCACTGTTTATATTACCCCCAGTAGAGCTACGATGGAGAGCCAACATGGTGTAGTCGTGGTTTGAACATTAGACTACAACCTTGGAGACTAGGGTTCGATTCCTACTTGGTCATGGAAACCCCCTGGGTGACCTTGGGCATGTCACATAAACTCAGCCCCCCAAAAGCCTGTGATAGGTTTGCCTTAAGGTCACCATAAATCAGAAATGACTCTGAAGGCACACAACAACAACAACAAAGCTAAGATGGCAGCCACCAGTAACTACCAATATTGTTTCCAGAGCACAGATTCAACAGAGATTTCTAGTTTCTGGGAACTGTAGTCCAAAAAAGTTCAATGTTCCAAGCTCTGGGAGTAAGAGAAATTCCTATTTAAAGGGAATCCTCTGCTGCAGCAAGACCATTAGGTCCTGCAACCTGAAATGAAACAACTTCACCTCTTCTAAGAGGAGGACTTCCTGGCTGTGCAAGAAGGATAGGGAGGCCTTCTTTTAAAAGAGCATTCTTTTCAGATGGAGAGCCTCTTTAAAAGTCTAGTTCCAGCATCAAGAGAAAAGATTGAACAAAGAGGATGTCCCCCTGGCTATTTCACAGTTATGAAAACCATTCTCCTTGGTAACTCCCTTGAACGAAAACTTGTGTAAAATGTGTTAGCTTTTTCTGTACAAATGCCTTTTCATAGGGTTTAGACTTGTTTTAAAGGGTTCCAAATAGAGATGATTCGATGGGTGGGTGGGCGAGGGAGGGAGGGAGGCAGACAGACAGACAGACAGACAGTTCACATATCCATTCATAAGCTACCTAACACAAAGCAATTCATGATAAAGGGGGCAAAAAAGACCATTTCCATAGGAACATGAAATAAGTGATTCCAAAATGAAACAAGCAAAATCTTCTTTGTTATCAGTTTCATCCATTTCCTCTATATTTTTCAAAAAGTAAAACTTGGACATAACAGCAGTATATCATATTTTGAAACATCAAATCTGAAACTGGTAGAGTACTAGCCTTCTTCTGACACTTGCAATAGAGACGCTGGGCTTAGTAATTAACTGTCAATTCCATATCAGTTTGTTTTTTTTTTAAGAGAAAAATTAGACAACAGAATAAAATCACCTCAGTTATCAGTGGATATCCAGCAATTTTGGCCACTTTATGAATAATAATTTTGGAGAATTATTATTAATAAAAAATCTACCAGAGTTTTACCAGCAGACATCTGGACTTGAGTAGAAGACATGAGAGCTGAGAATTTTCAGCCAAATGGAATTTCATTCAGTTTCAGAAAATCCTAAAAGAATTTAAACTCATAAATGCCTCGCGGCTGCTGCTGCTCCTTCCTCTTCCTCTTCCTCTTCCTCTTCCTCTTCCTCTTCCTCTTCCTCTTCCTCTTCCTCTTCCTCTTCCTCTTCCTCTTCCTCCCCTCCCCCTCCCCTCTCCTTCTTCTTCTTCTTCTTCTTCTTCTTCTTCTTCTTCTTCTTCTTCTTCTTCTTCTTCTTCTTCTTCTTCTTCTTCCCCATTGTCACCTGAACCCCATGCCACATATTAATGTTACCAGTGTGGCACAGCTTTGTTCAATTTTCTTGTTTTGTTTGGAGTTGTGACAAAGAGTGTTTGGTGGAGTGATGATCAAGGAAGAAAAGAAAGACTGTTCAGTTTATGCTTTTGTTGCTATGAAACGTTGAGCACCGACAACATACTACACGTGGTGGAGAGGAACAGCACCTATGTGACGTGCTTCCTGCCCAGTGGGCTTGCAGTGCAGTTAAGTCAGAGGGGACAAAGGTGAAAGGCGGATGACAGGGTTTGATAAAGGAGTAGGACAAGCACAGGGAAGGTGGGTTTAATCAGTAGCTAGCAAAGCAGAAAGGAGGGGGCTATGATAGTCCAGGGGTGAAATTATATAAGATGTGGATTTGTAGAAGGAGGTGGGAGGAGGGGGAGAGATTGAGAGAGAGAGGGAGCATGATGTACAAAGAGTGGGAAGGAGGCTGTTCACGGCACAAGAAACAGCACAATAGCAGCAAGGCACAAAGGCAGGGGTGGTGAGAAGATGGAACAAAGAGAGGACCAAGAGCCAGCAATTTGTGCTGCTGACCGTGGAATGGCTGAGGAAAAAAGAAACTGCAAATTCAGTCCAAATTTCTGTTTTCTTTGCTTTGTGTTCAAAGGTTTAGAAGCTCCATTGAAGCAGAGATGATGATGGGATGGAACACCATTGCATCCACCTTGTTCTGGAAACAGTTTGACACAGCTCAGCCAGATTTCACCAGAACTTCCAGAAATGTTTCTGAAGCACTTGCTGGGAATTGCCTCTCTGCTGGGAAAGCCAACAGGCATTCATCTGGTGATGGGGTGCTTTCCCAAAATGACTGGTACTGCCACCAGATGCAGGACCTGCCTGCATGCTGATTTGCTCAGGAGAAAATCACACACTTAGTTGCAACTTGCATGCTAGTAATTTTGATGTCTAGGAGAAGTCTGTGGAATTTCTTGTTAGTTTCCTGAGCTGATCTGTTTCTTGAAACTCAAAGCAAAGTAGATTCCATCCTACCCACCCTCAGCAACTGCCATCAGAGCTCAGAAAAATTACTTTTTAAGACTATAACACCCAGAATCCTTTTCCTAACTTTGCTCTATTTTTGTTGCAGTAAAAACCAATACAAACAAAAAAATAAAGCTTTGTATCACGTGTTATTTCAGCTACTCTCATAATAGTCTGGTAAGGCAGGCCCACATATTTTCATCCCCACTCATCAGATGAGGTGTTGAAACTGAAAGAATAGCGGCCAAATGGTGTGTAGTGGAGGAACTATTTGAATTAAGGATTTCTCAGTTCACAACCACCACACTACACCAGCTCTCAAAAATGGTATGTTCCAATTATAAATAAGGGTAGGATTTCTAATAGCAAGGGTGATGACCCATTAGACAGGCTGTCCAGACTTAGAAGAGATGGAAGATTCTCAGTCACTTGCAGCCTTCCAACCAACACCAGATGCCCTTCCAAAAAATACTCCAGCAATTAATGGAGAGGATTTAACGGTCCGTATCATGCAGGGCCGCAGACCAACTATGGAGAATTGAACACTTCTCTCTTGTCATGTTCCCACATCATTTATACAAATAATCCAAAACTATTATATACGTCCACTGACTCTATCACAGCAAACATTCAACATTTGATGAATCGCTGATATTCACATATGACTATAAACGTCAGCAATCAGCTTCTACATGTTATTCTGTAAATAACTATCATGTACCTATGTCTGCCCTGACTGGTGGGCTTAAGTGATGGCAGTCAAAACCATATATAGATGACTATCAACATTCAATGTCATTACCTTGGTATGTTTGAAAATGCAGAAATAATTACAAGCATTACCAGTACAAAGCATCATCAGTAACTGCAGTTTGGCGAATATTGACAGCGTCAGTACATCTGTGTACTTTCAGATGTTCATATGAAATTGTCTTGAGTTTTCTGGGACAACCAACCAGACCCCTAGACTTCACTGTCACTTTTTAGATTCATGAGGTGGGGGAGGCCTCAGAATTAATGCTTATAAATGTATTCTGAATTCCAGTGTCTAAAAAGTGTTTCCTAAGTTGTGCAGACGGGTGCATGCCCTGTGCCATGCTACATTCCCCAAGGATTTTGTGAGATATTTAAACAACAACAAATAGAGGTCCTGGATGAATCAAAACAATTAGAAATGGCACAGATAAGAAGAAAGAAAGAAAGAAAGAAAGAAAGAAAGAAAGAAAGAAAGAAAGAAAGAAAGAAAGAACATTTGCCTATCTACGTCACTGCAGTCCAGTCAAACATGTCTATTATCCTATTCCTGTGTAAAATATTTGCCTAGCTCCCATGTAAATATTCCGTTATTAGATTTGGTAAAATATCATGGCTGTGTTTGGAAGGTTAATTAACACAAGGCATTACAGCCTGGGAACTTGACATCACAAATTCATTAGCCACGGACTAGGCACAGTTCACCCTTGCCCAGCTGAAATAAAATCTTCAGCGGCATGATACACTGGTGACCTCCCGACCTACAAAGGCCTCCCTCTTCAAGGGTGAGTGGTAATAAATTTTTAGTCTCTCAATGAGCTCTGGTCTAAAATCAGAAAACCCCAATGAAACTGACCCAATATACATTATTTTAGGGGGATCATGATGATGATGATGATAGATGAATATGAGAAACTTTAATGAACATGGGCATTTTACAAAGAACCATTAGGTGTTTGATCCAAGCCAGCTAAACATCACATTAACCTCCATGTAAATACCCTAAACCTTACGTTAGTGGAGGGAGTCCTGTCTTCAGGAAAATGCACTGTAATATTACAGAGGGGCCAACACAACAGTTGCAGCATTTTGTGATAAATAGTGAAATGTCGGAAAGAGGCTTTAATCCTGGTACTAGGGATACAGTTCACAGGTTGCATATATATAGTAGGATGAAATGATAATGACAAAGAAGAGTTGTGAAGTGATAGAATGGACTTTATTCAAACAGCAGGGGCATGATCATCTTTTGGTCAGGTGGCTGAAAATTGGCCTCTGGACCCTTTAAAATCATAAGAATCTTTCATTTGCAGGAAAGCTGTAGACCAGTGGTTCTCAACCTGTGGGTCCCCAGATGTTCGTGGACTTCAGCTCCCAGAAGCCCTGAGCATTGACCATAGTGGCTGGGGCTTCTGGGAGCTGAAGTCCACGAACATCTGGGGACCCACAGGTTGAGAACCACTGCTGTAGACTCATTCCAACACTCAAAGCCATAAACAGTGGCCTCCAGCAGAGTGTTCTGCACCTTACTTGACTCCTGTGCCACCAGCTTTCTGGGCCTTCAACAAGCTTGTCAGATCAGGTACTTTACAGCAGTACCATTCAGACCGGTAGCCTCAGACTTGTGCTAGCCCAAGAGCTACTAGCTGCCAATCCTCAGCAAGTTTCCAGAAAAGAATTATAGTCAATGCGCATCAATGTGGTGCTAGTCTCACACTCTCCAGCAATTCGCAGACACATATGGCCAAGCAACATCAGAATGTGGTCACGAAACATCAGAACGTCATTAAGATGGCAAGAGTTACTACTAAGAAAGAACACAGAAGCTAAGAGAGGCTGTAGCAGTTTGCTTTTGCCTGAGCCTCCTGGAAAGAGAAGATTCTATCCCTTCTCTCCTCTTTCGTCTGCTGAGTTAATTAAGCACAAACTGCTTTTGTACTTTGAACTCAGTTTGCACTGAGGACAAAGGGGGAAAGTCAGAGGAAGAAAGAAAAATAGGGACATTTTAAAAGCAGCTGAAAAAATGGGATAAGGTCTGGGCTGTCTCTGTCAAATCAGGACAGCTGGAGGATATACAGACCCTGGTACATTGAGAAAAAGCTCTGCCAGTGCCCCACATCAGACAACTTAACAAATACTGGTACAGAGGAAGAATACCCTCTAAACTGCAGTGCTGGCAGGTGTAAAACCTATAAAACCATACCTTCTAGGTTGGTCGCAGAAGTCTGAGCAGCTTGCATACCTATGCAGCTTTGCCTGTTTTGTACCTGCCTCATCCTATAACCTGACTCTTTATCTTTGTGACTTTGCCTATAATCCTGTTAGCTGGCATAACTACATCATTATGAGAGGTATAGGCAGCAACACAACACCTGAACTTATATGCTTCTGGTAACTTCCTCTTGTCACAGAGGCTACTTTTACTGCCTTCCCACCATTGCTGTTATGCTTACAAAATGTTTATGTTGGCATAACGAACAGTTACATCAGCATAATTCACCAGCAAGATCCTTGGCTACTACTCCAGCCTTTGGGTTTCTGGTCCTTTTGATCTAATCCAGAACTGGACGTTCAGCCTGTTTGTTATCATGCCCCTTGCCTCTGGATCCATGGCCTACTGACATTAGGGCCATAACATCTTGTCACCTGCTAAAGATCCATGTGACCATTCTAGAACAAGGACTTTGGATACGCAAATAAATGCAATATCTTCTAGTGAAGCTAATAAACAGTGCAAAGTCTTTTTAAAGAGTTTCAAGAAAAAACCCACCACATCCCTAATAACTGGAAATTGAACTGGAGGATTCTCTGTACTGTAATCTTTAAAGAGTAATTTTTTCAGCATCTCTTTCTAAAATTAATATTATCAGAATTAACTGCTTATCCGGGACCAGTTGGAGCAAGAGGGTAGAGTTGCATTTCTAGAAAATTAACCACATTTTTGTGATTCTGGTTGTTAACTTATCTGTAACACAAGATCTCATTTGGGGCACCTTTCTGTGCCTGCTCCCTCTATTTACTCATAGCTGAAACAAAGGTAACAATACTTGACTATGCCTTTTCCATAACCCAAGAAGGAGGAGCCTCCTTCAGAGCATCTTCCAGAAATGTTCTTGGGGTGGAGGGGAGATGCATTCCAAAGGTGGGGGAAGGAAAACAGTGGGGCTAAACATGCCAGAATAATTCACATCTGTTACTACAAATGTGTCCACTGTAGGAGGGGCATTTCAGCGGGGTTCCCAGATCTCAGGGCCTGCTTTGAGTCTTAGGACTTAGATCTTCTTTTCCAGTCCACAGGGCAAGGGGCGCGGGAATCTCAGGGTGAGAGCAACTGCATTGAAAAAGATGCACATATCCATTTTCTTCAAATTGTTAAACTTTGTGATTATAAGAATTGCATATTCTGCACAGCTATGTTGATGCATAATGTGTTGTGCTTACATCACCAGGGCCTGCCTCCTGTGACATTACAAAGAATCATTCCTAAGTATCAGGTTTGAGCAGTGAAGCTCTTACCTGGCA
Organism: Iguana delicatissima; assembly: GCA_948472985.1. Classification (NCBI taxonomy): domain Eukaryota; kingdom Metazoa; phylum Chordata; class Lepidosauria; order Squamata; family Iguanidae; genus Iguana; species Iguana delicatissima. Next base: position 1,261,140 of record CAOKZL010001136.1, on the reverse strand, counting down.
ACCCTCATTTCAACTTTTTAGAACAGAAGGGAACCATATAAAAATCAGGAAACCATCAAGCTATGATGTCACGAGGGGGGGATATGGCCATACAAAGAACCTCAGAGGTCCAGGAGGGCTGGATTCAGCCCCAGGGTCTAACCAATCCATAAACATTTTAGCAGTTTAACAAGAAGCAGAAGCTAGCACATATTCCTTGAGTTCCATCATAGACTTTTTATTAACTATTTAATAACAGTGCACACCGAATAATGAATAGCTGTTGCTAATATAATTCTGTTTGGATTTGCTGCCCTGCCCTAACAGGCAGGGACCCAGGCAATGGTACAATCCAGGGTAGAAGCATGAGCTTTAATTGGAAGGGGAAGATTCTGGTTGATTGCCTGAGGTGCATTCACACTGCAGTTAGAGTAGTTTGATCCCATCTTAACCACCATGGCTCCACTCTATGGTATGCTGGAATATAATGTGATGAGGCATTTAGAATTCTCTGCCAGAGACCTCTAATGCTGTAGTTCAAATGAGAGTGCTAGAGCTCTCTAGCAGATAATTCTAAGTCCCTCCCCAAACTACAAATCCCAGAATTCCATAGAATGGAGCCATGGTAGTTACTGTGGTTTCAAACTGCTATAACTGTACAGTGTGGATACACTCCTGCTACAATCATGCAGAGTCTTCAGTAGCTTAAAGGAAAAATCTCTATGACAATGCAGATAAGCTGCAGAGTGGTGTGACTAAAAAAGAAAGGAACACAAGTTCTTCGGCTTTTCACTTGACAAATCACCTCTGATTCATACCAGTTTCTTTTGCTTTATAAGAGTCCTGATGAACACAGCGCATAATGAAAGGAGGACAACACAGCTTAATCCACCACCACCCCGCCACCAACTCCTGCACATACATACACCACACCCCACTTCTGGCAAGGCACTGATCTGTGATTGCCTCTCTCCGAGAAAGGCGATCCATCTTCTTTATAGGAACTATCTACAGCTGGCCCCATCTGCGACATCAAAAATACAATTATTGTAGCCAGAGTCCCCCTTTCCTTTCCAGATTTCACCACAGCTTTTATACTGCTCTGCTAAATTACTCAGCCTCCATCCCTCCCCCTTCATCATGCACACACATGGGACCTTGTGGCTATCCTGTCTCTCATAGCGGTGCTCTGGAATTAGCAAGTGTAATTCAGTAGCACTACTACCCTCTTGCCCAGCCCAGCTCAGAATAAAGAGAAATTGAAATTGATCATTTGCCTTTGTTGACTAGGCAGTTGGAATTTAATCAAGGAGACATATGAAATTCCACGCATTTAAGGGGAAGGAGGAGGAAGGGGGGAATATTAAGAATATGATTTTATCACATAGACATTTTTCTGCTGCCCTTCCAGCAAGTTCCCCAAATGAGAAAACAGACAAAAGTGTCACATTTCTTATTGCTAGATTGCAACAGCAATCAAAACCCAAGCGGTCCCTTTGAAGTGTTGCAACAGGGCAATGATCATTTCCAAACATAGATGCACTTTTGCCAGCTCTCAGTGTGGATGACAACCTTACTGTCTGTAATGCCAGGCACCAGGTGAAAACCCTAAGCTAAGCCTTTGCAGTCTCTCCCTATTTATCAATACCTGTCCCTAGGAAATTAATCTCTTTCATTTTTGGAGCTGTCTTTTTAAAATGTTGCTAGGATGAGTGCAGGTTTTATCTCCCTCCTCCAGAAGTTAAATCCCTGAGGGAAGAAGGATATTTCTTGGTAAACACATGTGCATGGAAATGAAACACTAATGCAGTGGCTACTCCTTCCCATCCTACTCCTCAGTAAACAAGACTGAATTCATTTGACTTGCAGCTATTCTGCAAATACAAGTAGATCCACTGTAAGAATAAACCTTCTATTGGAAATTCTTAATATCTACTCTTTTAATAACCTGAACGGCCGTAGTTAATCAGCAGCTTTTATAGTTTTTAACAGAAGAGTGTCCATTGCTTTTTTTTTCCTTTTCTTTTTTTCCCAGCAGCTTGTTGTAGCACAACCCTAGACATGTTTGCAGCAGTCTGGTCTAACGTAATTAAGGCTGCAGTCCAACACACATTGGGACTTCGATCTCTGCAGGCATACATAAGATAGTGTTGCATTTATGCTCTAATACTCCAATTACAAATTGCACCCTTGGGCTTTTTCATCATATCCAGGAACTTCCTTTGCTCTCTCATCCTCTTTTCCTCCTGTACCTCATCCCATGTTTTGTTTGCATGTCTGTGCATGCATGTACATCTACATGCAGAGTTGAATGCCTCATGTCCAGTCGGTAGAGGAGTTCTCTAGAACTCGGATCACACATTATAGTGAGATATTCTAGTTTGTGCTAATAAAGGTGTCACCCTATTGTTACACTGGATTCCCCCCTAATTTGTTGTTAACTGCTGTTAAGTTGACTTTGACTTATGGTGACCCTGTGAATGAGAGAGTCATCCTATCATCAGCTGCCCTGCTCAGGTCTTGGAGATTCAGGGACATGTCTTCCTTGACTGAGTCTATCCATCTATAATGTAGTCTTCCTCTTTTCATTCTGCCTTCTACCTTACCGAGCATTGCTTTTTCTAGTGAGTCATGTCTTCTCATGATATGGCCAAAGTATGACAGCCTCAGTTTAGTCATCTTGGCTTCTATGGAGAGCTCAGGTTTGAATGAAAGAGAATTTCTTATTTAAATGGAAAACTTTGATTGACTATTTAAATGAAACAGAGGGTGAATTGATGATAACTAAATGATATTAAAATAGTAAAATAATAATATGATTTAGTTCCATATAGCATGAGTAAGACATTACTTAATATTAGATTATTTTTGATTGTTACTGTTTTTGGTTAAAGTGTTATGGCATGGTTTCGTTAGAGATTCAAGCTGATTATTATTAAATTTTATTTATTCTAATTTTAAAGTTAGACTATATAATAGAAGATTAATGTGAGACGATCTAAGAATCTGTAATATTGTTAAGTAAGAATTATTTAGGCAAAGATCGATAGTATTAAAGATTTAATTATATTATTTTAGTAGTTAAGAGATGAAACCTGTAGAAATCACATAACATTATCAAAGTGTTGAGGAGACAATATAAGGGTAACAATGTACTACTTGGATGAAATGTAATTTTTTAAAGGAAGGTTAAGTATAATCAATATTTGATGAGCTGTTTGCAATAAGTGTGGGAACTGATTTTTTTTAATTAAGTGTATTTTTAGTGTTGTTCTTGTGTTTGATTAATGATAAATTAGTGTTGGGTAGTATTAATTGTTCCTCTTCATGCTTCACCCATTCATAAATCAGATTTTTAAAAAAAAGCACTGTGAAAAAAAAAGACTTCAGGCTTGATTTGCCCTAAGACTCATTCATCTGTCTTTTTAACAGTCTGGGGTACCTGTAGAACTGTTCTCCAGCACATTTCAAATGAGTTGATTTTCTTCCTATCAGCTTTCTTCATAGCCCAGGTTTCACAACCATATATGGAAATTTGAAATGCAATGGACAATCCTAACTTTAGTGTTCAGTGATATTGGACAGCATAATTATCCAAATTTTTGGTGTGTTGTAATCTCAGTCAGTCTACTAATACGCTTCAGAAGTCACAGGTACATCTCACAGCTGCCTCATCACATCTGCTACCCAAAACAGCCAACTCACTCTGTCTAGAGATAGAACCAACTCTGCTTCTGGGCCACCCCTGTTATATCCCCCCAACATTTTAATGATAGAAGTCAGGATATGCTTGTATATCCACACTAATCTTTCTCCAAGGACCACAGCTTAAACATGCCTTCCTTTCCCCGTATTACACATTTCCAAAAGTTCTTTTCACCTGCTAGACGTTGTATTTATTGTTTGAGCCTGTAACAGCTTGTCCTATACTGGCTGATCAGCACAGATGTCATCCTCTTTAATCAAAAGTAGAAACATACAGAAAGAGTATTATTTATTTGATACTACCAACAGTAGGGGGATCTGCATGTCACTATCCCATAGTGTCTTCCAGCATTCCCATAAGCTGCAGAGGACAGAATGTTATAAAACCCTTAACTATAAAGCTATTCTGATGGCTTTACCATACCACTTCTGTAGGCCAATCCTACTCTTAGGCAAAAATGAGGCAGCCACTTCAGGCAGCAGACTTGGGTTGTCATAAAAAGAAAGCAAATGGTTATTTATTAATTTTTTATCACTGTTATTTTTGCTGCCAGGGAGATGAAGGGAAGTGCTTGTGGGATTTTGTGCTTCAGGTGCCTAAATTATTCAGTTGATCTTCAGGCATAGATACCATAGCATTGAGTTTGGGTGCCTTTGACTGTTCTGTCTCAGGCAACAAAATGTCTTTGGCTGGCCATGTTGCTGAAAGGACTTAAGGAGTATCCCACTGAAAAAGGAACAATGTGCAAAAGAAAATCAGACACAATCACATATGATAACCGAGATTTTCATGTCTTGGAATTTTCTTTTCTTCTCAGTTTTGCCTTTGGAGATATGGCAGGTCAAAGAACATTAACCACTTCATTTCAAAGTGCTGGTTATAACCTATAAAGGCAGACATGACTTGGGAGTTGGGACCTGAAAGGACACAAATGATCCTGCCTAGTTTGTGAAATCCTTGAGAGAGGTCCTTCCCTCTGTCCTATGATCAGCTGAGAGACATTTGGTAGAAACACAAAAGAGTGCCTTTTTGGCAGGTGATCCCAGGTTCTGACCCTTGTATGTCAAGGCGTCCAGACTAGCCCCGTCTTTGTTGTCCTCTGCCAGTAGGCAAAGATATTCTTATTCAAACAAACTATTGGCCTTTGAGCTGACCAGTTTTGCTGGAGTAGATCTTCACTGGTAATGTCATATCTTAATTTTATTGGCATAGTTCAAATTTATATTCTCTTATGTTTTGATTGACTTGCTTTTACATTTTTATGATAATTTTGTATTTACCTTGCATTTTATGTTGATAGCCAGTTTGTGCACTGTTTACCAATAAGAAGAAAGAGAGAATGGAAATGCCAGCTTGAAACTTTTGTATTGGCTAAGAAAAGGTATTATGTTCAGTAGTTTCAGCAGCTCAAAACAACTTGTTTAGCTAAGTGTGGACTTGCCCCTCAAAAGAAGGGGACAAGAAAGAAGAAATGACAACATTTACTGCTCTGTTCTTGAAAGCCAGATAGGCAGGATGGCTGGCATGGCACCTAAACATGGAACTTGGTACTCTGTTAAAACATGGCGCCTGGCATGGCACCTATCTTTCCTTTATGGTTAAACTGCCCCTGATCTTGTATATAGCTGGCCCAACAGTAGAAAGGACAATACGTGCATAGATGATCCTTGATTGTTCTTCGGGCTTTTCTAGGGACTCTTTCACACCATACAACTATAGTGCAATGATTCCACTTTAATTGCCATGGCTCCATCCTATGGAATCCTGGGATTGGCAGTGGAAGGGAAGGAACCTTTAGAATTCTCAGCTAGAATTGTACAAATCCCAATATTCCATAGAATTCAGCCAAGTTGGTTAAAGTGGAATCATAGCTCTATCATTGTGTAGTGTGAAAGGGCCTAAGTATCAGGACCGAATGCAGCCACTGAGGGTGCAGTCTGAAGGCAGAGACTGGTGTGGAGGGATAAAGGCTGATGAATCTTTTCTACTCACACTGAAAGCCAGGGTGCTTGGAGATGGGACTTTCATAGTGCAAACACCTTCCATATTTGCAGAATTTAACAGAGGATCTAGATGTCAGTTTCACCTGTTTTCTGTTTTCCCATCACCTCTTCAGTACTTGTTTCTTAGGGTGAAAAAAATCTGCAAAGACAAAATAGTTCCACAATGTCTTTTGAACAGTAAAGCGAGGAGCCCTTTTCCAAAAACCTACATTTCCCCTGTTGGGAGGATGGAGACGAATATTCCTATCTTACCTTTTCCAGAGATATTCATTCACACAAACATGCATGGAAGAGCTCATACTCCATCTCCCCACATAGCAAATCCCCTCCCTTTAAAGGAAGGACACAATATATGAACTCATTCTCCTTTGGGAGGCAGAGAGTATAGAACCATTTTCTATTAAAGGCATTTATAACCTTTCAGATGCATGAGCTGGAGAGGCAGACACAGAGACTCAGTGCATATAAATTGGAATATTTGAAGAAGATGGTGTAATATAAAACAGAGGCGGAGGTTCAGATTTCTGATTCCGCACCCTGCCGCCAACATTCATTTCTATTTTCCTTGTGCTTATCTTAGAAAGTCAAAACAAAAGGCTAGGCAGTAGGAACAGTCTGGCAATCCTGAAGATGGAATATTATATATGAGAAATAGAAGAGAGTGGGTGAGGAAACCATCTTAGATAAGAACAGAGAAGGATTTTTCTTTGCACACATTTCCTACCTCCGCTAGACATTAAAAAAAAACACAGGGGTTTGCTTTGTCTTTTGAAATATAGGAAATAATTAGAATTCCTATAAAATCAAGACAAGTGGCTACTGGTCACTACTGGTCAAGAAACCACAGCATTGGGCATTGGGCAAAAGTCTTGTTCCAGAGTATCAGTCTTCCATCCATTATCATTCCACTATGACCTCTTACTAATAAGAATACACTCTAATTACCAGAAGGGACAGATGAGGAGCAATACCAAAACCTTGAGAAAGATGGGGTGTGGGGGGTGTGTGTGTGTGTGGGTGCCTATGATGTCAGAATCTCCAGTCAGCACGGCCATAGTCCAAAAAAAGTGCCTTTTCCAAAAAGTGCTTGTTTATCACAGAAGTCTGTTGTTTTGGGTTGTTCTGTTTGAAAACCACTCCTCCTGTACATGGTAAGGTATTAAAATGGCAATGTCTTCTGCACCATCACTGCATTTGTGCTTAAGGGACATGGGTTCCTATGGTTGCTTTCTTGCACTTGAGATACAACAGTACTGACAATAACATGTACACCACCCTGTTTGCTCTGCCTCCTGCTCCCTGATTGTTTTTTTTTAAGGTGAAGAACCATAACTTCAATATTACACAGTTGTTGTTGTTGTTGTGTGCCTTCAAGTTGTTTCTGACTTATGGTGATCCTAAGATGAACCTATCACACAGTCTTCTGTGTGTGTGTGTGTGTGTGTGTGTGTGTGTGAGATGCGTCCAAGGCCACCCAGTGAGTTTCCATGGCTGAATGGAAAACTGAATGCTGCTCTCCAGGATCACAGTCAAATGCTCAAACCACTACACCACATTGGTTCTTAGGGTACTGTTAATAGTTTATTTCAAGAACAGATTTTCAAATACCCAACAACAGTACATCATACTACAGTACTGAGAGAGCCATGGCATCATGTGAGAAAATCCAGGCCAAGAGGAGACTAACACAGTGAAGTTGCAATATAACAATGTCATGTGATAAGCTTCTTGGTCCACGGTTGGCCCTACCATTAAGCAAAGTGTGACAAACCCCTGTAGCAGCAACTCTGGGGTGTCATGAGAGTGGAGAACTTTCTTACTTTTGCTGTAATTCTACCACCAAAAATAGAGAGAAGCTCTTTAGGGATTTTCTGCCTCAGACTGCCCAAATAACTTTGCTGGGTCAGAAGCAAAGCCATCTGACTTAAGTAACTAGGGGATCCCCTTTGCTGCTCTGCCTCACACTGTGAGCTGGCCCTGCTCCCATCAGTGCCTTTCCAAGGGATTAAGGAAGAAAGGGTGCTACTAACTCTACAGTTGTGAGATCTCCACTTCGAATTTTGAAGCCTTGGAAGGAGAACCTACAGTCAGGCCCAAGATATTTTGCTGCCCAAGGACAGGGCAAGATATCTCCCCATAAACATACATCATTTTACATTCACAAGCAAAGCAGAGTAGCAGATCAATTTTACTTCACTTTACTGTCTTGGAACCCTCCAGACTAAGGTCTCTTGGCAGGCTAATACAAGCTCCTACTCTTTTCCAGTTGCCCAGCCTAGATTTAAACAGACCTGGGAAATAGGAATGAAAAGTCTTTGGTAATGCAGGAAGCTCTGAGGAAATACTTTGGGATGACAAAAATGTTGTATGACATCTCCAAAAGAAAACAAGTTTGTATAAGAACAAAATCTGAGACAGTCAGAGATTTTTTTTCTCATATGGAGTGACTCTCAGGTTTTTAAAATAATGTGTTTATTGACACGTTGTTTAAATGAGTAACACAACACCTAGGATATACCAGCAAGACAAGGCAAAACAAAAAAGAAACACATTCACAACATTCAAGGAGTGATCACGCATGACTTCCAGCCTTCCATCCAATGGCTAGAAGCAAAAAGATAAGTAACTGCCTCTATTTAATGTATAAACTAAACTTCATATTATTTAAGTCTACTATTCTTCGGATTCTATTATTAATAAATACTCCCTGCTGTAGTCTTCTTACACCTCTCAGACCTGTTAATACTTCCTGGTCCTTAATCCTATCTAAAGTTAAGTTCATCCATGTCTCCCTTTAAAAGTTATAGAATTTCATTCATCATTTCTTTTACACGTATATAATATTTAAATATATGTAACATTTAGACAGTCATCTTTCTAGCTATAAATGTTTTTACTTTTAATCTCACCCTGCAACGGTGCTCTCAATTTAAAGGTGCCAGTAGATTTCTCTTCAGCTGTCCCCTTTTATATTGAAATAGGCTAATACAGTTACCTCTTTAAAAGATTCATGGTTTTTATAAGATGAGTTCTCCCTGTCTGCCTACCTGCCGGTCCACAGGCCTTTGGTGGCAGCAGCAGATAGGATGCAGTGCAACCACCAGCACACATCTCTTTGCACACTCTGGTGTAGAACAGGTGGGTGGTATCACTGGAATCCAGAAGGTAAAATAATGAGGGTGGAGGGGGAAGATTCAAGAAACTTGAGAAACAGTGGGTGATCCAAGAAATCCCAGTTGAATCACAAGAAGCATACAGAGACCTGTTTTCAATGAAGGCAATACCCCCCTCCTTAAAGCAGACCCCAAATACAACCTAATTTATTAGAAACACATGGAATGTGTCGAAGTGACATCAAAGCTGTGGAGGAGGTTTACAGAAGAACGGGCCAGATTATGGGGAAAGCATCTGTTTTGTTGTGCTGGTCTCTCTCCCTCATTATGAGAAAAGGATCCCAGTCAATAGTGCAGTCCTTCCCCCCTCAACCGCTGCCCTGCAGCTTTCATTGCCCCTTTTTGAGAGAGAGCAAACAAAATATAACCACATGGCCAAGCTGTGCAAAATATGGCAGGAATGAGAGGGTCAGGTTACAGGCTCCTCCATCTCTCCGTGTGACTTAGATTTAGTTCGACTTCTGTGCCCCAGCCAGTGGTCACTCAAGTCCACACAAGACAGGATGAGGCTCAGCAGTTTTTTTCCCCCTTTTAAAAGGCAAATGGCTGAATATTGTATGTAGTTTGGACCTCCTACCATTTTACTTTGCACATTTATAGCAGTGAGAACTGGAATATCTGAAGAGGAAAAGAACAGCACACATGTAGATACAGAAACACAGCAACTATCATCACCACAAGAGCTTCTCAGCCTTTTGGCTAAGATCAAGTATAATATCATGTGGATACACGTCTGGGAGCTTTAAGGCAACTGCAGATCCTCAGCACACAAGCTGTCCCAACTTGTTTAAATAAGCATGTATCTCCTTTCTGGGAGTTAACCCTTTCAGAGGCAGCCCTGGCATGAGGCACTCCCAAGTGCTTCAACTGGTAGATCATAAGTAGGATCAGTGCTACTATAGGGTGGAGTGTGGCAGTTGCCACAAACAGCAAATGTGGGGGACAGGGAACAATAGCAAGATGCCACAGGACAGAGCTGTGTGGTGTGACCCCTAAATGAGCCTGCTGCTCTCAAATTGTATCAAGGACACTGTTCTTCCACTGGTCTTAAAGTAAGATGAACTATAATTGGTTGGTTGGCTTTTGCCCAGTGAATAGAGGCAGGATGCCATCTTGTCCTTTGCCTCAAGCAGCAAAATGTCTTGATCTGGTCCTGACTATAGGCATTATTAAATGCAACAGAGTGGGACAGTGGGCAGAGCTGACCTGGACGATTCAGAATTTGTTCACAAGCTTCACTGAAATGGCCAGGTAAAAATGCTGTAAAGAAGTGGTAGATCATGTGTTGGGTTCTGTGTGAATTAATGGAGGAAGCTACTGACTGAATGTTCCAGCACTGGCACCAAAATGCTATGTAGAGTGGCCCCTCTATATCCACTAGGGTTCGGGGCTCAGAACCCTTGCAAAAGAGAAAAAAAAATCACAAATAACTTCTCACTTTGCGATCCTCCTCCCATTCCCTTCTGGGGCTCCGGCATGGGAGCCTTCCTTCTCTGTGCTGGGGTCAGAGGCAAAGGAGTGAGGAGGGGAGCTCTGGAGGGAAGAAGGAAGGAGCATGTGTGCCTCCCCATCTCCTTATCTTTTGCCTTGGTGTGAGTTTTCAGTGCCAGGGCAGAGGCAAAGGAATGGGAAGGAAGAGATCCCAGGGCACAAGGAAAGTGTGTGCACAAATCTCTCCCCCACCCCCCTTTTGCCTCGGCATGCTTACCTTCTTTCTCTGTGCTGGCAAAACACAAGGGAATGGGAGGAGGAGAATGGCGGGGGGGGCACGCGTGCCTCGTGAATCAAATTCACAAAAGTCAAACCCATGAATGTGGAGGGAAGAGTGTATTCTCTGCTGATATCCACTGGATGGCAAATGCTAAAAACATTACATGGATGAGGCAGCCCCAAGGACAAATTGCGAGACTGTTCTGCAATGCCCCCAATATATACTCTTTTTTCCAAACTGAACCTAGGAATGAAGAACAGATTGCATAAACCACAGAACCACATGGCCTGCTTCCATGTGTGACCCAGTGTGTGAGACCTGAAGGTAGAGACTTGAGACTTAGACCATTTCTGCACTAGACTGTGATAGTGCTATGATTCCACTTGCAACCTCCTATGGGATCCTGGGGTTTGCAGTTCAGGGAGGGGCCGGCTGGCCCCTCCCTGAACTGCAAACCCCAGGATCCCATAGGAGGTTGCAAGTGGAATCATAGCACTATCACAGTCTAGTGCAGAAATGACCTTAGAGTAAAAGACTTAAATACATCACTGTTTTCCTGCAGGAAAGAAATAAGCTATGAGGTAAGCCTTGTTGAACGTGGGCTCTAGTTAACACATGGAAATGAAAGGCTAAAATGTGTGTTTATTTATTATTTGTTTATTTGTTTTTTTTTTTTATTTTTGCATTTAGTCCAATGAATGCTCTGCCTCTCTAGTTTAGCTCTATCTATAAGATAAGAGAGTGTGGTTGTAGTGGTTTGAGTGTTGGACAATGACGCTCATGACCAGGGTTTGATTCCCTGTTCAGCCATGGAAACACACTGGATGACCTTGAGCACATCACACACCTGTCAGCTCACAGAAAACCCCATGATAGGTTTTTTTTAGGATCCTTCTAAGTCTGAAATGACTTGAAGGCACACAGCAACAACAACAACAAGTTTACAAAGCCTATGACAAAGAGTTACAGCTCTTCCATGATTACAAGCCTCTGGAAGACAATGCATACTTTGTTTCAAGATGCTGGAAAGACAAATTTAAAATATTTTGAGCAGTTCAAAAAAGCATCCTCAACTGATCAAGCAGCAGGGTGTGCGTGTGCGTGTGCGTGTGCGTGTAGAGGTTGTTTCTTTAAATGTGGGTGGAGTGGTATCATCTGGGCAGAACGCTGGGGCACAGTTCTAGGGTCCCACTTGACAAAATGAGCATGAGGGTCCTCAAATGTGGGAGCAGGACTGACTTAACACATTTTGAAATGAGTGAAACAAAGCTTGGAAAAGTAACTTGTTGGACCAGAACTCCAAGAATCCCCCATAGGATCTATTTCGAATCACATGTCACAGCTCACTCCCATCTCTTGGGAGTGCTTTGATGTGGGTTTCTGCATGGGAGGCAGTGGTGGTCCCTTCCTTATGGTCTCTTCCAACTCTATGATTCTTTGACTCTATGACTCTAATTCTCTAGCTCAGTGTTTTTTAAGCTATCCGATGCCAGGGACTGGTAGGGTATTTTTCCTTCCAAAGTGCTAGGGACCAGGACCAGATTTAAACCCATTGGCTACAATTATTTCTTTCTTTTCTGGAAGCTCTTCGTGGACCATGAGCCAATGGTTTGTAGACCAGAAGGGACTAGTAGCACTGCTTGTCTAGTTGATGTTCCCATTGCTTGACTTCCTTCCCTCTGCTAATTCGAGAAACCCTGAGCAAGTTGCATGGCCCCACAACATTAGCATTACATTTTTTAAAAAAGTATTTGGTATATAGTTGTGGTTTGTTGTGTACCTTCAAGTGTAGTGGAACTGAGATAGAGACCCACGGTTTTAGAAAAAAAGATTTATTGTGCACAATGTCCCAGTGAGATCCTTTCTCAAAAGTCTGCGCCCCGCCTCTTTACATTCAAAGCAATTTATATATCTCCAGTGCAAATACATCACATGTTCAAGGAAAGAAACTGATGAGTACAGAGGTTCTCACCAGTGTGTCTACAAAATGTTGCGAATCTTCTGTAACGCTGCCAAGAGCTAGCACGTCAAGCCAAACTGATAACATTCCATTACACAAAGTTCCCTTGTCTCCTTTAAACACAGCGGGACTTCAATTGCAGAGGAAATTAACTGCTTTTCTCAACCACTTTTCCCTCACACCCAGAGGTCATCTGGCCTGACCTGAAACTGTCTCCACCACACAAGTAGTTTCTGACTTATGGCAACCCCAAGGCAATCCTATCATAGGGGTTTCTGGGGACTCTGTGTGTGTAATGCACCCAAGGTCATCCATTGGGTTTCCATGGCTGAATGGGGAATTGAACCCTGGCCTACAAAGTTGCGGTCGGTGCTCAAACCTCTACACCATATTAGACTTCTCATTGGTATATACCTAATTAATATAATGTTTGAGATACCGGTTTGAAATACATTCATAACCTGGTCCTCCAGAAGTTAAACTCACTTCTTTTATGCATCCAAAGTTTTATCTGGGCTCCAGTCTCTTGTTCAACAGACTCTTTATTGGATTTCTGTTGGTAAATGGTAAAGAGAAGAGAGCATTATATGCAGTGTAAAAAGGGATATATACCTATGTTTATTTACATTGAGCCTGAGTTACATTTGTGTTTTTTTCCCAGATCTAGATCAGCCATGAAGCTCACTAGGAGATGTTAGGCTAGTCACAATCTCACAGCTTAACTTATCTCACAGTGTTTTTGTGAAGATAAAATGTCTTGGGGTAGAAAGCTGACCTGAATGCCTTGAACAGAAATGAAATACACAACATTCTTCCATTTTCTCTGACAAAACAGATCTGCAGATTCATTCTACCACACCTCCCAAAGTACTGTTTAGGATGGAATAGGTGTCAATGCTGCATTTTTTTCACATTCAGCAGTATCTCATTGTGGATTGTATGTATAAATCATTTTTCTTTATGTGTATATCCTTCTTATAGAAAGCTTGCCCAATGGAGCGTATATTTTAAAAGTCTAAGCTTTAATTTTTTTTATATGCACAGATGCTGAGAAGCAATGAAAAAAATTATTTAAGTGATATTATTATTTTAAAACAAGGTATTGACATTATAATTTTCATGGGAAATCGTAGCTTGACTCAGAATTAATGTTACGAATTCTGACATATTTTCTTCTAATAGAAATAATACTTAATTTTTTTCTTTTGTGAGAGCCTTATTGGGAAATGCACAGTTCACTTGCTTCTAAAATCTCCTCCCTGTGGTTCCTTTGTCTTTTCATATTTAGAAACAATCTGTCATTAACAGAATTGCCTGGGGTGGGGGGGGGAATGGACCCTTCATCTTTAGTAATGCACACATGAAGCTGAATTTATTAATCTCCTTCCCTGAAGCAGTTCTACATAGCCTAATTTAAGATTATCCCATGCAAGTTTCTATGGGCTTTTTGAGGAAGAAATACACCAGTGGCAAGGAGGGGAGCATGGCTAAGAGTCAGCCACGTTGATTAAGCCTAGATGTCTGAACATCTAGGCTGAAGTAATTCCAGATCTGGCTTTCAGGAGCAATGGGCCTGAATCATAGAATCCCATCGCTGCTGTCTCAAGGAAATGGAAAAATGCAAACGAAATCAACAAATAATAAAAATAAACAAATTACCGTAAGTCAGCTAGTAACTACTTTTACTCCTATCAGACCTGGAAACTTATAGTGTACCAGGCTGGATGCTGCTTGTCTGCCTTGTATGGCGCCCATCAATGACTTTAAATGTTGTTTTGGCAGCCCTGAGGAACAAGAAAGTGATTAACAAATTCTTCAAATAAATAAACATCTGGAGAACCTTTGGCCTGCAGGCTGGATCCAGACTGTCAGGCTTTCAAGGCCTCACCTGAGGTCTCTCCTTTTCCTGAATCCCTACCTCTTAAAAAAAAAAAAGTGATGGGAGCCGGGAGTCGGCAGGAACTACCACCTCAAGACACCTGGAGCACTTCACAGTGGAGACTTCCTAAAGTCTTTGCCTCTGCTTTTTGCAATGGGGAAAGAGACCTGCTCCATCTGAGGTTGTCACCTCAAGGTCCCTGGAAATGGTTCCCCAGTTCCCTCTTTGTCACTGCAGAGATGTTCCCTGGCCTCTCTGCAGTGTGTGTGGGGAGACTGCAGGGAGAACAAATTTAGATCTCTCCTCCAGGATATCTATTTCTCTTCCCCACAGCTCAGGAAACTCATAGACTCACAGAGTTGGAAGGAAACACAAAGTCCATATAATTCACCATTAAAGCTTCCCTGAAAAGTAGCCATCCAACTTCTGCTTAGAATCCTCCATTCTAAGCATTCTAAGGAGGGTCTAACACCTTCTGAGGGTCTATGCTACTGCTGAACCATGAGGAAATTCTTCGGAACTTTAATCTAAGTCTCCTTTCTTGACATTTGCATCCGTTGGTTAGGATCTTACTCTCTGAAACAGCAACAAACAAGGTTGTGCCATTTTCTCATCTTCAATTTTCTAGGCTAAACATAACTGCTCCCTTAACCATTTCTTACAGGGTTTGGTTTCCAGACCATTTTGGCCATCTCTCTTTGGACGTGTTTCACCTTGTTGATATCTTTCTTAAACTGCATGGCCTAGAACTGGAAACAGAACATCAGGTGATACCTGACCAAAGTAGGGATGGAAAAATATTTACTGTTATCTCTTAACTAGATGAAAAATAAGTGTCATGACATTCAAGAAACCTGGTTGGGAAAAATAACACAGTAGTGAGAATGTGCATAAGTTCTGCCAAGCATTTACAATTCCTGAAGTATTTGAGGAAATTTTTCTGCACAGAAATACATGTGAGTTTGTTGCACAAAACATTTCCTAGTGCAAAAAAACACTTTTGCACAAAGCTCACTGTTTCTAAATTTCCATGTTCTTTTTGTGCAGGATTGTCGTTTTTAATGTAAACAGTAATTTTGGACAAACACCCAGAGGGGGTGTGTGTGTGTGTGTGTACACCCCCCCCACACACACCCTATATATATGCATGGTTTGGTTCCAGACAATCTGAAAGACTATATTTCCCTATTTCCCTTCCCTAGTTTTAAGATTTTTGGTTTTCGCATGATCCCACCACCTTTACAGGTAGGTCTGGTGAGGACTTGAGAGAGAGTGTTCTTGGTGGCTGCTCCCAGTTAGGGAATTCTCTTCTGAGAGGGACGTTGTTAGCCGCTCCTATCACAGATGGGGAGTGTGTGTTGTGTTTTGTGGGGATTGAGTAAGAAGAGAAAAGGAAGGCTGGCTGAAGAAGGCTTGCTTGGGCTAGCCCAGGGCACAGACAATCCAGGCTTGCTTTCTTTCCTCCCTCACTGCAGTAGCCTCTTTATATCTTAGTATCACACCCTGGCTCCCTCCCCACATTTTCTCACAATCCTGCTTTCCCTAAACCCACAACCTTTGTGGATAAATCACAAAACTTCTTGATAGTTACTCCAAAAAGGAATGGATAACCTGTGGGAGTGTGATATTAAAAACAAAACTGACGAAAATACTCTGTTGAGGCTGTACTTATAGAAAAATAGAATGAAATTTTATTTGGATAACAAACTAGGAAAAGAGTATTGAGGATTCAAGAATATTCAATCAAAATCACAATTTCTTAAAGATATTTAAATATTCCCTTCAAAGCCCCACAATGTTCACCAACAGAGCTTTCATACAC
This sequence comes from Iguana delicatissima, assembly GCA_948472985.1. Taxonomy (NCBI): domain Eukaryota; kingdom Metazoa; phylum Chordata; class Lepidosauria; order Squamata; family Iguanidae; genus Iguana; species Iguana delicatissima. The sequence continues at coordinate 1,244,907 of CAOKZL010001136.1, read as the reverse complement.
ACCTTTTTGGCGCTCCCAGGCACAAAGGTCTGTTTCCCCACTAAGGGCTCCACTCTCTAACCCTTTTAGAGGTGATTTGGTACTTCTCTGCCCCCACACTCAGCCTCTGAGAAGCTAACCTTCTCCCAGAAAACATTCTCTTGGTTTAAGGGATGGTCTTACTTAGAATACCCTCTATGAATCTCAGTGAAGGAGCCCAATTCTAAACCATGCTGTCAGTGTATATACTTTCTGCTTTCTCATCTACAGCTCCTCCCTCTGGCTAGGGCTGGGCTTTCCTCAGACAGAGAGCTAATCTGATTACATCACCCTCTGTAACTAGAGCTGCTCTGTTAACCACATCCCCAGCCTCTGTCACAGGCCGTTTCCACACTACACTGTTATAGTGCTATTATTCCACTTTCAACATCCTATGGACTTATGGGATTTGCAGTTTAGGGAGAGGCATTTAGAATTCTCATCTAGAGAGCTCTTTGGCCTCGGTAAACTACAAACCCCAGAATTCCACAAGATGTTGAAAGTGGAATAATAGCACTATAACAGTGTAGTGTGGAAATGGCCACAGCCCCCTCTGCTCTTCTTTTGCTGACAGGCAAAGAGCTTCTTATTTAAATATGCCTTCAGCTTTTATCTGCTTAGGGTAATGTAATGGGTGTACCGGTTTTAATATGTAGCTATGGCCATTTCCACACTACACTGTTATAGTGCTATTATTCCACTTTCAACATCCTATGGAATTCTGGGAATTGCAGTTTAGGGAGGGGCATCTTTGGCCTCAGTAAACTACAATCCCAAATTACACAGAATGTTGACAGTGGAATAACAGCACTATAACAGTGTACAATGGCCTAAGTTTTAAAGTGTTTTAACTGTTCTAAATTAATGTTTTTAAAAGGACTGTTGTTTAATGCTTTTTAATTTTTTGTGCTCAGACTGTTTATCTATTCTGTTTTAACATTCAATTCAAGCAACTTTGGGTCCTATATAGGAGAAAAATGGGGTATATATTAAATAAATATATAAATCCCTGTTGTTTTGCAGAAAAAAGATCTGGTTTTTGTGTGAAAAATGGAATTTTCACAGTAAGAAAGCATTGAGAAACCCACATTTCTGGGGCAAAATTAGTGGGTTTTATGCAAAACTCCATGTTTTGTACCACACCCTGTGCAGGTGTCTGGAATCAGTAGGTTTTTTTTCACCAAAAAACATTGTTTCCAAAAACCCATGTTTGCTTTTTTTTTAATGGGAAAAAACAAATTTACACACAACCACCCCCCCGGCCTTTTCTCATCCTGTAGAAAAGTAATAAGTAGGATGCTGTGGGGTTCTGTGCAAATGATGATCTCTCTTTGGATTTGGTTCATCAGCCATCTCCAAATCCACCTAACAGTAGCATTGTGTAGTCCTCATTTTACCAGCTTTTTTGCAAGAATATCATGGAGTGCTCTTACTTTTAAAGGGGCCTTATCTATCATTGGGAAGTGGGCCCCAGAAGAGTAGTTGCAAGGGAATTTTGTCCTTGGGCTGGAAAAATCCCCCCTGTGTTTGTAGTAAAGCATCCTATATGGATCACATTTTGAAATCTCTAGAAATGAGATGGGCCAGTTAAGACCCTCATAGATACAGACTACCTTCCTTGTAACTGGTCAAACTTTGTGCTAGCCTATGATAGTCTCATAGAACCAGCAGGGTGTAGTGGCTTGAACATTGGACTGTGATTGTGGAGACCAGGATTCGAATCTCTACTCAGCCACAGAAACCTACTCGGTGACCTTAGGCAAGCTACACACTCTCAGTCTCAGAGGGCAGCAAAAGCAAACTGTTTCTGAACAAATTTTGCCAAGAAAATCCCATGATAGATTGGTCTTAGAGTTGCCATAAGTCAGAAGTGACTAGAAGACACACAGCCACCACCATATAGGTTCATAAATCACCCAGTCTCTTAAGACTGTGTCTGCACAAGTTCACCTTGTTTCATTTCATCCATTTAATTTGATTCAGGATGTTCTTCATAATGTTCAGTCAGAATTTCCTTTTTTGCAGTACTTCTGTTAGATAAGCCAATCCTGCTATCACATTTGGCACCAAGTAACTTGGTCATTCAGCTGAATACCATCCTAGTCTTCTGCCCTGATGGCACCTGGTTTGTAAGTGTGTGAAAACTTCCTTACTTTCAGCTTCTGGTCCCTGGAATTTGATGCATGAATCGTGTATCTATGCCTAACAGGCTACCATTGCTGTTTCATGGGTCTCCCAAGATCAAATGCATGTAAAGGATGAATCAGAAGCTTTTGAGCCTCTTTCTTCCTCCTCCCTGTCCCCTCCTTCCCAAACTGTATCAGAAGAACGCTGCTCTCTCGCATCACTTGCTAATGACCTCTGCTGAGCCCATGACAGGATCCCCTGGGGGGCTGGGGGTGGGGGTGGGGGGAGGGTCTCAATCTGGCAGCAATTATAGGAGGGAAAGTTAACTCCCCTCCCCAGTTGCTTCAAACATCAATGTGTCAAAACAAAGAACTGAAACATTTCAAACGCCAAATTCAAATGTCACCAGCAATAAGGGCCTACACTTTCAAACGGCAGCAAAACACTGCTGCGGCTCTTTCATCCTCTACCAGCATCTCAGCTCAGATTTGGCTTGCATTAGACATGCAAGTTTCTGGGTTGTTTTTTCTCTCTCTTGTTTTCATTTTAAAGGCAAATAAGAGATTGTTCTGTCAAATGGAAATAAGGAAGGCAACTAGCCCCATGACTCTCTATTCCTCTCTGGTTGATGTTGGATTCCTTGTAAAGATGGGAGAAAGTTTTTAGAGCCTTTTAAAAATAAGAAATTCTTTCCAAGTGAGGGAAACAAATAGCCTTGCAGTAAACTGAGCATCAGAAGATGATAGCACACGATTCCCCGATTCATGTACAGGGATGCTTGGCTGCAAATTCTTGGTTGCACATACAGAAATGCTGACTTTCGAGTTCTAAAATGTTTGAGACCTAAGTTGGGCTGGAGGTGCAGAGATCTTGCTGGGGCAGCTCAAAAGGGGGAACAGAGAAGACACTAGCCCATCTGGGATGTTGGCAGTGATGTATTTAAGTCTTTCACTCCAAGTCTCAAGTCAAGTCTCAACTCCTTGAAGATACTTTCAAGTCAAGTCTCAAGTCTGGAAATCAACTTTATGTCCCAACCAAAATTCCAGAATTATTGGACAGAACCATATAAAGTCAGTTTTAACAATTTAAGCAGAGTCAGTCCTCCACATTTGTGATTTTGCCATCTGCAGCTTCAGATGTGGGGAACAGGATCCTTCTTACTTTCCATTTCTGGAGCTGGATGACTTTTCAGAAGTGGAGAATAGGATCCTTCTTACTCCTCATTACTGAAGCTTCAAAAGCTTTAGAAGGTTTGTTGTCTAACACATTTGCTGTTCCTTTCTGAGAAGTGCACCCTGCACTCTGGGGGTGAGTCTTGTCTTGTGCTCTTAGGAAAAAATTTAGAAGGCTCCTCAAATATGCAGCAAGGACAGACAACTGAGCAGACCTCAAGCCTACCTCAAGCACATTGCCTAGCCCATTTGCTGTTCCCCTCTGAGAAATGAGCCCACACTTTGGGCTTGAGACCAGTAGGCAAAAAGAGGTGGAGGTGTTGTTCAAAGTCATGAGGTTTCTGGATGAATGTGTGATGTTACTGAACTGAGGGCAGCAAGTCAGCCATTAAAAATATTTCAGTCTTGAGTCAAGTCGAGTCAGTGCATCATTTATTGCTGGGTCAAGTCCGAGTCGAGTCACTGAAGTGACTTAAGTCCGATTTGAGTCCAAGTCTATTGACTCGAGTCTACATCACTGGATGTTGGTAATAATACCAACAATTCTGGGGTTGTTGCTATGGTTGTTTCACATAGGCAGGCAAGACTGGGCAGTCTGGGTAACTTCCTAGAGAAGAAGCACATATTGCACAGAGGACAAGTCAACTGTGAATTAGCAAGGCATCAGTTTGAGACCAATCCACAGTACACACCTAGCAGACATCCTCTATAAGAGAGAGGTCACATGTGTCCACATACAAATGCTAATTTCTGTTACTGCTTTCCTATCTGAATGCCTGGATGTTCTGGCCTCAATATGTGTTGCCTTTTGCTGTATGTCTATCCAGATGGTTAACTCCCATCCAACCACTCTGAAGTAAACAAAATCTGGACTTGATTGTGAAATTAAATAACTGCGACTAAAAAGGGAGAGGAAGAATGTGAGATGAGTAATAAGATGAGTGGCAGCACAAGTGGCAAGACGTGGTAAAAAAGGAGATGAGAAAACAAGGCCCTTCAGATTGAGAAGAAAGTTAACTGAGGAGAACCAAGTCAGGGAGAGATCTGCCACGGTTGACAACCAGTCAAACCCAACACAAAGAGTCAGGTTGCTTGCTAACAGGTCTGTGTACAAACACAATTATAGCCATAACTTAGGACAACAGAACATAGAAATGCTCTGTTGAGGCAAAAGTCTGAATTTGCTACAAATGATGAACTGTCTTTGCCTTGTTTTCAGCTTCATGGAAGATGAATGGAATCCTTCTCTTATATCAACAGTAGTTTGATGCTACTTTGGAGCAATTCCTCATTTTTCCTGAAATTGTTCTTTATTGTCTGACATCCTGATTTATTTTGAAAGCATGCCATGTGCCAAGGAAATAGTCTTGCTCCCACTTTTTCTTTGAGGTTCATTCAGGTGGCCAGAATGAATCATGGAATGATATGTACTAAATTGATGGGGGGGAGGAGTCATGCATTACAAGGAAGTAGCAATGCATTATTCCTCCAAATATTATATTTGCATGGATTAATTTTCAATATCTATATATGTTAATTGACAAATAATGAATACAATTTAAGTAGAAACATAGTGCTTTATAGTGAGGATAACCACAGGGCCTGCCTATTCCCTCTGCTGTCTAGCTCCTAACTGGGGATGAGCAACAGCAAGGTCTGTTCCTGGTCTCCCTTCTTTGTTGTTGTATACCATCAAGTCCTTGATGACTTACAGCAACCCTAAGGTGAACCTGTCATTGGGTTTTCGTGACAAGATTTGTTCAGACAAGGTTTCCCTTTGCCTTCCTATGAAGCTGAGAGAGTGTGACTTGTTCAAGGTCACCCAGTAAGCTTTGATGGCCAAGTAGAGACTTGAATCCTGGTCTTCAGAGCAATGCAGTGCTCAAACAACTATACCATGTTTCTTGAAGGTTCCTCATTTTTAAATCAGACACTGGCTGTACCCCTTTCAAAGTGAGGGACATCCTCAAAAGGAGAAATATCCTCTGTAAAATTGGACACTTCAGAGTTGATCTGTGCATGATGTGGCACATGATGAAACTTCATGGTAAACAGTAAACAAGAATAAATAGACTTGTACCAATGGTTAAAATATGAGTAGAAACTGTAATTTTGAAGATCATTTTAGGAAAATTGATACAAAGGATGAAAGAAACAAATACTACCAGTCTGAGCTAGGGCCTCCTATCACTTAAGGAAATAGTAGGGATTGTTGGGGTCCCTACCGTGAAGACTTAATGTTGACCATTGATGTTGAGCCTTCTGCAAGAAGCAAGCTTCAAATTAGTTAGATGATCCACTGACACTAGTACTGCCTGCTCTGAACGCATGCAGAGCTCTTTCTTAGCCCTGTTGCATAAGATAATCTCCCTGGAAAAGGTCAGGGACTGAATTTGCATGTGAAGAATATGTGCTGCTGCTGAACTATGGTGGGTCCTCTTTGTGCAGTCATGGTTAGCTGGGGAGAGGGGAACAAGACCCAGCTATGTTGTGTAAGGGGAAACGAGTCATGAACAGGTCAATTCAAGTTCCCCTCCTCTGTGTAACTGCTCTATATTCAGTAAGATTCTGTCAAAGCCCCTCAGCCCACCTTAAGAGCCAGCAGCCAAACTGGGTGACGGAGATCCATTTAGCTTTCAAATGGGGTGCAAGGAGGATGCTGCTTCCACTATAACCACCCTGCCAGCGAGTGAGGCTGTGACAATTAGAAGCAGGACCTCATCCTAAATCCTTGTCACAGCTTCGCTCACTAGTGGGAATGGGGTAGAAACATGATCATTTTTGCATCTTGATTGGCAGCTGAATGAACCTCCTTCACCTGGCTGGCTGTTTAAGGTGAACTGTGGGGGGGGGGATTAGGTTAGGAGATATTAGTTATGTAACTAAGTAGCCAATGTAGAATATTGACACAGATCAATTGTTTTCTGTAGGGCATTTTTATGGAAGACTATCCATATACAGTCAGCCCTCCACATTTGCGGGTTTCACTTTTGCAGATTCGATTATTCACGGATTATGAATAATCAGAGATTATAAATAACCTCTGCTGCCTCCCTATGGCATTTTTAATAGGGCCTGCAAGCCTTGTGAGACTGAGAAACTGTGAGCGAGGCTTATTAAGTCCCTATTAAAAATGGTGTGGGGCAGCAGTGGAGGTGGCAGTAAGCCCCACCAGCCAGCCACTTCTGCCTTGTGAAGGAACCCTGATGCCTCAAAGGAATCTGTGGTGGGTTGAATATGGGGATCATACTTTTTTGTGTGTTAAATATGCTGTGGAAGGGCCTAGAGTTATTCATGGTTTTTCTACTTTCACAGGGGGCCTGTGCCCCTAACGCCTAGTGAATGTGGAGGGATGATGTAGATCTTTCTCTTGTTGAAGATGTGTTGTTCCATGCTAGAGTAAAATCATTTTATTTTTGTTCTTAATTTCTCCCTCATATTTCTCCCTGACGTGTTCTTCATGTTCTCCCTAATATATTTTTTTGTATGAAATAAATCTCTGGTTATGTTTACTTTCCAGTCTTCCTCTATTTAACTAATTCATTCACACAATTTTTCTATCTTATAAGCTCTTAATTCATTTTTATAACACTAATCAACTCTGTAACTCATGTGTCCATTAATTAATAAGCTAGGGTTGGGACAATGCTTGGCTCCTGCCCTGATTCCAAAAGTTCTCTGCAAGCAAACAGTGCAGACCTCTGGTGTGAGTGACCAGAAGTTACTCTCCTTGGTAACCTGCTGAGTGGGAAGTAAGAGAGAAGATGGTGTCAGAAAAAGACAGTCAGGAGGGTTGTAGATGAGATTTTTATCACATCACCACCCTGCCTCAGTCACACACTCCAAGTATGGTCTTTCTCCCACTGAAATAAATCAGTCTTGAAGGTGCGGCTAGATTCCTTCTCTCTCTTCTCTTTCCCTTTTTATGCTCATTCTCTAGTTGTAATTCTTCCTTCTTTATAAACTGCTGTTTATGTCTTTCACCCCCTTTTACTGCAGAAAGTCTGTATAAAGGGAAACAAAAGTGCCATAGCTACACATTGCCTCTTAATTGCAAGCATTAGGAAGCCTTCCATCTGCAAGCGTCCGCTGACTGACAGAATAAAAAAGGGGTGGCAGTGATGTCCACTTTTGGTTTGGTCCTTACTCACAGCTGCCATGCAATCTTAGACTATGCCTGGGGAAGTATAGTCTTTGGAGGAAGGAAGGAAGGAAGGAAGGAAGGAAGGAAGGAAGGAAGGAAGATTCCACAGCCTGCCAATAAAAGTTCACAGCACTAATGCACTCATTTATCACATCACATGCATAACGAAGTTTGTGAAAGAAGGGGAGCTTACATTTCTCCCCTTTCCTCACCCCCAATGTCATGAAACAATGATTTTCTTCACAGCTGGAGGAATGTCATCATATTCCCCTTCGTAAAATCCTGAACCAAGGTATTTGATTTCCCTACAGGGCTTGTTAACAAAGGTATCCTTTGAGGCTGGGTTCTTCAGGAATTCTGCAAAAATGTTACTGGTATCTTCTGAAGAGTGGGAAGCCTCAGTGTATTAAAATGTAAACATTTTCTCCATAATATCCAACTGTCCTGATTACACAGTTGCGATTAATCCTCTGTCATCCTACTTTTTCAGCCTCCTCCCACTTTCCCCCTTTACCCTCAGGGGAAGAGAGGAGAGAAGGGGCAGAAATGTGCCCTTCCCAGTAAGCTCAGGCAAAACCAAATGGCTGCAGCTTCTCTTAGCTTGTTTGTTCTTCCTTGTTAGTAGCTTTTGCCATCTTGGCCATGCTCTGATGTTTTTTGGCCTCATGTGTCCCAGTTTTCTTCTGTCAAATCTTGGAGGCTATGTTTGTTTCTTTAAAATCATCCCCCTCCAGAAAAGAGGGAAAGTCTCTCAAAGTCCTTAAACATTAGAAACCTGATCAAATTGGGGGAAAAATAATCTGTTTTTTTTTAATTTTTTTATACACCACCCACACTTCCTGGCTGTGAGACTTTTGCTTTCACTTTTCCTTCTTTTAGGCAATGGTGCTTCATTGTTCATCTCCAGCACGACCTCCAGTGGCATCACACCCCTTGCTGCCACCATTTTACTGAAAGCAACTGCTGGGGCAGCCCTAGGAGAAACCTCAGCCAGGGCCTGACAGAAACCAGAGCCTTTCCTGCTGCTGTCAAGAACTTTTCTCACTCTGGTCTCTGAGCGTTGCACCCTAGTTGACCTCAGTGTGCTTCAGGATAAATTAGTTACGATATGTGATGCCTTCAGCTTACATCATGTGGCATAGGAAGCCGTAAGCAGCTGTGCCAAACTTAAACTTTCGGAACAGTTGGGATGAAATGGAGACACTAAAGTCTGGCTAAACGAGATAAACAAATGCTTTTAATAAATGAGCACATGAGAAAATGTAACTGGATGCATGCTAGAGCAGGGAGGGAGTATTTGGAGCCCTCCAGATGTAACTGGACAACAACACCTATCATTCCTTGCCATTGACTATGCTGGCTAGTGTCTATGGGAGTTTCAGTTCACCAGCATCTGGAGGTCCCCAAGTTGCAGGCCTTTGTGTTAGAATCATTTGGAAAGCTAGCTCACTTGAGTGTGTGTGTGTGTGTGTGTGTGTGTGTGTGTGTGTGTGTGCGTGCTTTCAAGTCACCGGTAAGCTTATGGTGACTCCATGGATTTCACAGGGTTTGTTTTAGGAAAGGAGTACTCAGAGGTGGTTTTGCCAGTTCCATTCTCTGAAATATAGCCTAAAGCACCTGGTATTCATTGGTAGTGTCCCATGTTTAGCCAATGAGAAAAGTTTGTTGAGGCATTTTGTTACCCCTCTGGCAGACCCCATCCCAGGGGGATATAAAATTAATATCAAACATGCCTTCTATGCCAGAGAGTTTGCCTGGGTGGGTGCGTAGACAAATAGGTCAAGTGACTGAACCTAGGTCAAGGCCAGGCAAATCCCCAGTCACGTTTCCCAAGGAGACCTCAGACTAGACACATCCACACGAACAAAGGGTCCTCAGCCACAAAACCAACTTGAGGGGATTACCAGGTTTTCCCCAGGTTGAGCAACTCTGACTTCAGCGAATCCTACAAGGTCCATTTACATGAACCAATCAAACAAACCATCAAGTTACTATTGTGTGGCATTTTCCCTTCTATTTTGACCATTGTTCTTCCTGGGAAAGGACCTGCCCTCAAGGTACGTTCTGCCCTATAAGTAGTCCCCGTTTTCAAGACTCTCTTCAGAGAACTCCCCACCATGCTAGCAGACCGGCACTCTGTTAGTCTAGTGCTCCAGCCACCTCTCTTCGCTGAGCTCCTTCCTTCTAGCTGCTTCCCAGACTGAAGATTTCTGGCATGGTGCAGTATTACCGCCTTCACACCCTCTCTGCTATATCCCCTATAATTTTTCACCTCTTTCCCTTCTTGATAGGCCTTGTGTGCTTGAGTGAGTGATTGCGTTGGTACGTGATAACATATTTGTTAATAAAATCCATTCATTAGGAAAATTGTCTGGCTTTTTGCTTGGTCTGTCCCCGTAAAAACTGGGTTGTAGGTCTCACTGGATTACCCTGCCCCTTGTTTTGCCATGGTAGTGTTCTGCTAATTTCCACCGTCTTTGCATTTTTGGAGTGAATCAAGGTGTCCCCCAAGGGACCCCTAGAAGTCAGGCTAACAATTTAGGCATTCCAAAGCCACAATTCTGGTTACGAATGTAACTCTGGCTGTTTCCACACTACACTGTTATAGTGTTATTCCACTTTCAACATCTTGTGGAATTCTGGGGTTTGTAGTTTACTGAGGCCAAAGAGTGAGAATTCTAAATGCCTCTCCCTAGATTGCAAATCCCAGAATTCCATAGGATGCTGAAAGTGGAACAATAACTCTATAACAGCGTAGTGTGGAAACAGCCTCTGTCAACATAGGTGGCAGCAGCAAGATAGGCAGTGGTGCGACAGCAGGGCTAAAAAGGCTATGTGGGCTGTGACTACACAGGTAGGAACAGCAGCAAAACTGTCAATGGGTACTTCCAGATAGGTATAAATATTCAGGAAGTATAGAGACTTTCCAGTTCTTTTTGTTTAGGTTGTACCTGAATGTTTGTGGGTTTGCATCCAATCTTTTCTGAAATATCCCTGGGTTTCATTCCCTCTAGCCATTCCATCCTTCCCCTGCCACTGATCACATGTCAGATCCTATTTTATTCAACATTTCAGAATCTGAGTTTTACTAATTTCCACTGAGTCTTGTTTTAAAGATTCAGGATTTTTTGTATGAAAGTGCTTTAGCAATAACATACTAGTCACAAAGCGCTATCATGGTGTAGTGATTTGAGCATTGGACTATGACTCTAGGGACTACAGTTCAATTCCCTGCTCGGCTGTAGAAACCTACTGGCTGACCTTGGGTGTGTCACACACTCTCAGCCCCAGAAAACCCCATCATAGGTTTGCCTTAGTGTTGCCATAAGTCAGAAATGACTTGAAGGCACACATCAACAATCCTAGTCAAGCATTAGGATCTCTTTGTTTTAGTGTTAATGTCAGTTGCATAGGGACATGGGGTGGAGGGGGCAATTTGCCCTGGTTGGCAATGTTTTTGGGGCATCTCAGCCCGTAGCCATTCCCCCATGCGCCCTGGCCATGCCCCCACACACTGCAGCCACACCTCCGTGCACAGTGGCCACGCCCCGTGCGCCGTAGCCACACCTCCTCTCACCCCCTCCTCCACACACTCCAAGCTCCGCCACTGGCTAATGTTCCTCTTTCTCTCACTTGATCTCTGTTGAATCTGTGACCTGGAAATAATTGCTATGTTTACTTGGCAGCAGACATTTGTACTGCCTCCCAACAGGAGGAAAAAAACCCCTGCCCTGCTGGATCCTGAGCTGGTTCAGAACCAGCAGTGCAGCTTTTTCTGGGATAGGATGGCTTTCTTTTCCTCCAAAAATGCCTTGCACTTGCGTAATGGACTCTAAAGCTCCACTACATTTCTGGCCTGTGTACAAATTCATGGAGAAAAATGGGGATGCATATTGTGGTCCCAAGACAGCCAGCATGGTGTAGTGGTTTGAATGTTGGACTCAGATTTGGGGACACTGGGTTTGAATCCCTGCTCAGCTATGAAAGCCCACTGGGTGGCCTTGGGCATGCCATACTCTCTCAGTACTGGCAAAGGCAGTGGCAATTCTCCTCTGAATACTTATTTCCAATAAAACCCTAGTACATATTTGCAATAAGTTGAAGATGACTTGAAGGCACATAACAACAAATTGTGAGCCCATCCTCTCCCCCCTGCCCTTTCTGTGTTCATTGGGAATGTCTGAAGAAAAAAATGTACATGCACAGCCATGACTATAAATCTCATTTGATCAGCATGTCTGCCTTATTAGGATTTCTGCTTGCATGGGCATCTGTACCCATCTGTGTTCACCGAATAGTTTGTTCTGCCTACTGCTTTCCTCCTGTGAAAGACCAGAACACAAACACATGGCTCCTCCATTCATCCATCCATCCATCCATCCATCCATCCATCCATCCATCCATATATATTTTTTTCTTTTAATCTCACCCTTCTAGCCCCAAAGCTTGAAAGCAACAAATAATGTGATGACATCAACCTGTGATGACTTGCTTTCTCTCTCTCTCTCTTTTTTTTAAAGCTACAAGGACATCATGAAGTTACATTTCAAAACTTAAACAAAGGGTAGGAATGACCGTACCTTTTTCTGTTGTGATGAGTAACATTTTCAAATGTTAATTACCATTTAGGGATATTCTAGCAGAGTTTTTCCAGTTCTTCCCTCTTCAGTCTGAAGGTTGTTTTTTAAAATGCAATGAGGCACCAAATAAACTGGAAGAAAAATGAATTACTCTAAAAAAACAGCTTTCCAGGCTCTGCCTAGTCCTTACTATTCAAGTCCCTGATGATTAAAACCATTTATAAAACACAACATTCCATAAAAATAACAGTATGATGAAACAGAGACAAATTTGGAACATAAAACAAAGACATGTAATAGAAAATTAACTATTTGTTGAAGCCAAAAGAAATTGATTTTTGCCATCCTGTGAAATATTGTAAATGGGGAACAACTGGGCCAAATGGAGAACAAGTATGCCACAATTCAGGTGTGTCTTCAGTGAGAAGACTCTCTTGTTCCCACTGGACCTCCATAGCAGGAACATCTCCAGAAGAGAGGATAGAAAACTCTTCCTGGACTGATTAGGTCTCTGAAGCCACCACAATTGCTTCCCCCTTGCCCAGAGAGCTGAGCCCTGGCCCTCTGCTCATAGTTTTAAAAATGGATTTTTGCTCACAATTCTGTCTTTATTCTCTAATTTCCTTAAACAAAAGCAATCTTGCTTGCTTGCCTTATTTCTTGCAAGTGTCTTGTGTTACTGGCAGTGACAGCTGGATGCAATAGTATCTGATGCAAACATGCAATCCATGCTGGTGATTAAAGGCTAAGTGATCATTTCCCCAGTTCATACTCATTTGGTTTTAATGAACATCTCTTCAGGAGTCCCTTGGAGTTAATAGGTAGCTACTAATAGGCAGGAAGGATGTTCCTTGGAAACCCTCTATCACCTGGCTTTGTCATCATTTCTAGATTTTTTTTTAAATGCCAAAGGTCACAATTGAATAGTTCTGATTTAACTTGAACCTTCTCATCTGCAAATGCCACACTTTATGGATGCATTATTTCCATTTATGCACTGGTATAAAAAAATATGTTTCCAGCATGCAATATTTTTATCTGAACACTTACACTGATGAGTTGGCAAGTTTTGTGGGGCTATTTTCTGCCTCTGGACCTCTTGGCATCACACAGAGAGGTAAAAATGCCAAATAGAACAAAATACAACCTTGGGAGTGGCCTGAAGTCAACTTCCAGTTTCGATTTTTTTAAAAAAAATGTTAAGCAGTATCAAGGAGGGAGTGACACATATTTAAAATGGAGACAGCTGTTGAGAGAGGCTTCTGGGAGAGGCAAATCACCTATTTGGGGGTGAATTTTCAAAAGTCTGGAGTAGTTGAGGGCCACAAATGCACCACTGGGGAGCTACATGGAGCTCTTGCACTTTGCCCTGCTCTAAGTAAACCCACTTGTTTATGGATTGATTCGTTGTAAAGCTATTGTCATACCTTGATACCAATAATCTCCAAACAAAAATGCAGGACCACAAAATCTGGGAACTTTGCTATTCCAGCAGAGGACAAAGACAGCTAACCCTCCAAGCATTTCCTCCAAGACTGCAATAAAAGTTAGAAGGCTGAGCTCTTTGCCTGGCACCCTTCAGTTCTGCCTAGAGAGCACCGTCTTGGAGAAGGCTGGGTTGGAGAAATCTAGGTTCAGATCCCTACTTCCCACGATGCTCTGTGGGTGATGGTTCTTTTGCAGGGTTATTGTGAAATTAAATGGGAGGAGATTAAATGGGTATGTTTTTAAATATTTTATTAAATATTTTATTTAAACATTTTAAATATTCTGCTATAGACTTGTTGCTTCACACCTTCCTCACCGTGTTCCTTGACCTTGAGACTATCCTCATTTCCACCTCTCTGCTATCTTTCTCCTGCATCCCAATCTTTTCCTAAGCAGGACTGGTTCTGCCTCTGAGGGTGACTTCCCCCTTTTGACAGTCCCTCCCTGCCACTATGCATTGGGCTTGCCTGGTGGCAGTGGTAGTGGGCAGCAGCAAAAGCCATGCTGGGATGCATGCTGGATGGCTTGGCGCCACCATTCAGATTTCCTAAAATGCCCAACTGAGACAGCATCAGTTCAGGGTAGGGAAGGGAAGGGAAACCTGCAGCCCAGGGCCACATGTAGCCCCTGGCCTCAAGTGGCCCTTAGTTGAATTTCAAAAGCTTTATGCAAGTGATCAGTTCAGGTCTTCTTCTGCAGCCTCTAAATGAGCAGGATTGAGAAGAAAATGAGAGAAAGAGAGAGAGAGAAATGAGAGGAAGGGTGGCCTCATCTATTTCAAATTCTGTTCCCATACCACACTAGCTTTAGTCCTGCCTATCGTTGCCATGTCTCCCTCAACAGAAGAGAAAAGGTTGTCTTCCCCTGTTTCAGGGCATTGTAGAACTTTAAGGTGGTGGTGGGTGTGTCCCAGGCTCAGCACTTCTCCCTTTGGACAGTTATGATATCAGACTGTACTGTATTATATTTATATCTTGCCTGTCTCCTAATGTGAAACCCAAGCAGCTCACAGTTGGAATTAAATCTAAATACAGTAGGCAACAGATATGGAGGTGCTGGCTTCTGGGATCCTGGCAGCTGTCCACAGACTGTGAATCCTGATACAATATCTTGCCCAGTGCCCAATATGTTAAGGGGCTGGGGCAGCCCAATAAGTCACTTGCCTCTCTCCAGCTCCACCTTGTTTAAAAGTTAGGTTGTTGTCAAACACCTTATTTCTGATACAAATTTGGCCAGCTTTAGCCCTTGACGATCCTTTCCCCCTATTCTTTTTTTTTGCTTTGGAAAACAGTATCTGAAAACTTCTAAGTAAATATCTTTATACTCTGTAAGTAGGTTGCATCAACACTCTCTCTCTCTCTCCCTTTTTTTTTGCTGAAGATTAGCTCTTCAGATTTGTATGTGGATAGGATAGTTTCCCAGATGTTACATCTTTTTCACAGTTCTCTGTGTCTTCAGCCCTTCTTTTTCAGGTACTGGTGCTGCTTTTGTCCAGCATCCCAGCTAGGGCCCATAAGACCCATGTGCCTTTCACTCACAAGAGCCACCATACTCATGTTGCTTTACCTTCCTGATTATGTGCCCAGAAAGAAGCAGTGTTGAAAAGTTAGTGAGCAGAAGCCCTAAAGAACAAAAACTGGATATAGATATCCAGAAAAAATAATAAAATAAAATTGTTACTAATTTTGAAAGTGACAGCACACATAGACCAGGCAGAACCTTGCTGCCTTCACACATCAGGTTTTTTTTTCCTTTGTGGAAGACATCCTTTAACCCAGAGCTTGAAAATGTTACCTTTTTGGACTACAGTTCTCAGAATCTGCCAGCCGGCCTGGTTCTTGGTTACTCTGGTTGGGGAGTTGGAGATCTGTCCCCACAAAAGATAGTCTTTTTAAGCTGTGGCATCATCAAATCAGGAAAAACTATTAAAAAACAATGGAAAGAAACAAGGTACTCCAAAACACCTATCTTCAATTGGGCTGGAGCTCTAACTTTCTTCAGAATGGTTGGTTCCCTTTGGTTGGCTGACACAAGGTACAAGGCAAGAGTTCAGACAACAATTCTGAAGCCTACTCATCTTCATGTCTCCTAACTTGAGTGGGTCAAAACATGGTGGGATGCTTGCCATCCAATACCTTCCCAATTTGGCAGGACAGTTCTGATTAATTTTCTCTCATCCTACTTTTTCTGTTGCTTTTAAAATGTCCCAGTTCCTCTTTTCGTCTTCCACTTTCTCCCTTTGTCACCAACTTACTTCAGTTGCTGCAAACTGCGTTGGAGAAGAGGCTCAGGCAAAAGCAAACTGGTGCAGCCTCTCCTAGCTTGTATGTTCATCCTCATTAATAACTTTGGCCATCTTGACCATGCTCAGATGTTGCTTGGCCACATGTGTCCTATTTTTCATTTATGAAATGTTGGGGAGTATGAGGATAGATCTAAAGGGTATGAGAATACCATGTATACAGGATTCCAAAAGAAAAAAAAAAGTCCACTTGTGCTCCTTCTTTCAAATGATTGCATTTAATTTCTTAAGCTTCAGTGGCTTTTAACTCTCTTGGTTTGTCTGTTCTTTATAGGACTCTTAATTCTGAAAATAAAATGCTTCTATATCATCTTGTCTGCATGTATCTTATTGTCCCTTTTCCTTCCTCCTCTTTTCCCACAAGATGGAATCAGAATTTTTGGATCTCCCAAAAGTGCATGGGTTATTTTTCTGCCTTCAGCATCAATACCCCCCTCCCAAATGTTTGAGGCTGTGTTGCTGGGTGAGAATATGATTAATGAGAGAGATGCTGGCTAAAATCTTGTGGAACAGGATGACTGATGGCTGGAATTTGAGGCTTCGTCAGCCTCCTTGTCATCAAAGCTCAATTTCTGCAGCAAATTAATAATACCCATTAAAATGGATTGATTGTCCTTGTCAGACACTTCTCCTCCTTTGCTCCCATGTGCTCTCTTATCAATGGCCCATTAGGTGAGCAACCCAAAGCGCTGGTGTCAGTGCCAAAGAATTTGTTTCTCTTCTTAGCCAGATGGAGGCTTGAATTATCCTTGGTTCCAGGGGCTGATCACAACCTTGCTCATCAATAGGTCCCCACACGAAGGTGTCTACAGGATTTGTAATCATCGACTGTCAATAGTTCCCTTTCCCTGCAGCATTATTTATTCCTTGTGGGTACCAACTCTCATCTGGTGTAAGTTGACCACACAGCTCTGCTAGAATCAACAGTGCAGTGTGTCGATTTGCAGTCTGCAGGCTTTAAGACGGGTTAATCCACAGTCACCACATTTTTTAAAAAAGAAACCCACAAAAGGAGCAGCTGTTTATTCATGTGGTTTTAATTTAATGTATGTTTTGGTTTGGCTTGAAAAGCATTTTTATAGGCCCTGGCTTCTTACTAATGAAACAATGAATCAGATGGTGGGAGTGGAGGCCTATGAACCAAGGTTTTGAGTCCTCTCAAGTGAAAGAGTCCAGGACAACTGGATTTACCCCCTGCCTGCTAGAAGGGTGTTGGCTTTTATGAGCTGAGCAAAGGTGCAGAGGAAGGCATCTGAGAGACCGAATCTTTGGACTTTCTGTAAACAAAAGAGCTAGGATCAGATGGGCAAGAGAGAGAAAGAAGATACAAGTTATGTTAAAAAGTAAAGAAGCTTCTTTCTCTTTTAGAGGGAGGGAGGGGGAGAATAAAGTTACTAGAGTCTTCTGAATTCTTCCGCAACCATTTCTGGAGAGCATTACTGAAGATGGCTCCAAAGGTTAATGATTAAAAAAAAAGGCAAGAGAGAGTTTTTGTGTTGTTCTTTTGAGCTCTTAAGCAAAGGTGACTGTACTGTTCCAGGACACTGTCCAATTCTAGTCACATTGTAGCTGTCAGAGTGATGGATATGGGCTCACTGCATTATCCTGGGTTCAAATCAAAACATAGCACTAACTGGGTGGATTTGGGCAAACTTCCCTCTTTCAGGCTCTTTTCCCCATTTGCTTCCGTTTGTCCCATGTTACTTTTGCCATCTCTGGGCGTCTCTTGTTTCCCTGGTGCTTCTGGGTACCTTTGCTTCATTCTTGGGTAGCCGTATTCTCCCAATGCCAATACTGATTGTTAAATTATTTGCCACATTAGGGATATATGTGTATATGTGCCTTCAAATCGCCTGTTGACTTGAGGTTTTCTTAAACATGGAGTAGGCAGAGGTGGTTTGCCTTCTGACATTTGATGGAATATGTCATCTTCCTGCACCTGTAATTACTTCATGGAGAGGCAGCAAATTTAAAGAAGAAAACAGTAGGAGTCAGTGTGTTTTAAAATTCCCTTATCTGAATGTAATGAGTAGTCCTAATCTGAACAGCCCGTGCAAACACAATTCCATATTTCCAGCCAAAAATTAGCAGAAGGCAGTTCCTGAAAGTAACCAGAAATGTGTACTTTTTTTGGTCAATTTCTAGCTGGGTCTTGGTGGATGGGGGAATTGTAGGTGATCAGTTAGAGTGGAATTTACAGGCAAATTGCTGCTCCAGGAGTGACAATTAACCATTTTGGTCAGTTTTTCAGCACCTTGATTTAAATGAGGAGTTCAGGAGCTTTTTGCTAGATGGAGCTTGAGGGGACCAAAAAGAAAAGGGAGATTTGGGTCTAAGTGTGATCTGCAAGCCATACTCTCTCCATCTCATAGTTTAGCATTTGGATCCAAAGCTGTTTGAGCTGAGAACTTAAATCTTAATTTCTTAAAAAAAGAAAAACAAACCAAACAACCAAACACAACCAGTAGATTTTATGAAATTGGTAGGAGTGAGTATTGGGACCAAGTCACCAGCTCAGCCCCATCTCCATCCCTCTGCCCAGGCTGTTTGGAGTGATGCCAGGAAACGTTCTGGCTCTTATGACTTTCTGCTGAGTTCTCATTAAGATCTGTGTGTGGCCAGGTCTGCTCTGTATTCCTCCTGTTTAACATTAGGAAAGAAATCTATAAATGTTCTTCTGGGGGCTATAACAGAGCATCTGGTACTGTGTGATCATAGCCTCCAACAGCTGACATAACAGGTAAAACATTTATTCTGTGGACCAGCCGGGTATCTGTCTTTTTTACTAGGGCATGCTGGTGACAGGAGTATTTCGGCTGCACCAGCGTATTTCACGTTGGCCTCAGCAGGTGGGCTGGTAGGACACTGCACTCCAGTTGCCCTTGGTTCCTCAGATGGTTTGAATATCTCTAAATTCTTGTTCCTTCTGAGGGGGAAAAATATATCACATTGTGTAAAGGGTGCTCCTGCCAAATGCTTATCTGTGCAGAGGGTTTTAATTTATTATTCTGAGCTGTGGGCCAGCAGTAGTTCGAAACTTTCTAGATAAAAGCACTAGCAATGCAGGCTGGGAGATTTTCGGAGTTGTAGTCTAAAAAGGTCACTTTTCCCAGCCCTGGTATCTAGCAAGCATATCATCCTGAGCTCTTAGGGAGCAGGGAAAGGTAGAGAACCAATGTGATTTTATTCTATTGTAGGGTGCTGTTTTTAGTAGTATTTTCCACTTCTTCCTCAAAACAGACAATGCACACCTTGTCTCTCATTATTTCCCATGCTGATTGTACGTTTTCTCATACCAAAATAAACCTGATAATTGGGAGTGCTGTGGGACATTGTGGGATCTGTTTGATGGTGCGCATAGTGACCTTGTAATCTTTCAGTTTAAGTCTGGTGAATGCCCTTGGAGGATGGCAGTGGTGATATGGCAGGATTTCCCCTCCTTTTCTCCTCTTCATTTTTTTCTCTGCATAGTGGGCGTTCCCACTTCTGGTTGTTGTATATTTCGTCTCTCCTTCGTTTAAATCCTCCACTAAAAATTCATAACAAAAGCAGATAGCTTTGGTTTCCTTTACCATTCTTGTGCCCTTGTATGTGCGTTCAAGTTGCCTGCCAATTTCAAATCTGTCAAGAAAATCCAGTGAATTTCATACTTTTACTATTATTCTTAATTCTGCTAGCCATTCCTACTCCGGTGTTAAAATGAGAAATCTCCTTCCTTTTTCTATTTCTAATGATGTCTTTTATTCTCCATTCCTACTGCTTCTTGTGCCATGCTGGTTGGATGTTAATCCTTGTCCCCTTTAGCATTTTCTCCTTCCTTGTGTTTGGCAATGGCCCATTTATGACTTCTTGCAAGAGGTCTCAGGCTTCCACACTCCTTACTCCATCTGCACGGGGTGTTTTGGTTGCCACATTTGTTACTGTGATTGAGTTGTTCATATTGGAGGTCTCATGGAGCCATTTTTGGAAGACTGGTGTTCACAGCGTGGTGGAGGCTATGGTGGACAGAAAGTACAGAAAGAATAAAAGCTGGCAGCCTAACATTATGTTGCCAATATTCATTAACCCAGCTGTTTCCTAACAGTCAGTATTCCCTATGTGGGGCTGATGGAGTGGCTGTGCGTGCACAATCATGCCTCGAGTCCAAGCAGGCCACACTCACTACTGGAGCCCAGTTTCCTTTTCCACCTGGCACCTTCCAATAGCAGGCATTCATAATTTCTTCCGTGGGCCAGGAAGCGTTAGAAAGATGGAAGTCACAGAGAGGACATTATGATGTCCTGACATCATTCTAGGAGCTATTGGGAGGCACTGCATGGACCACTCTGGGGAACGCTTCAGTTGGAATACATTGTGGCTTCTGTCTACTACCTGCTGCTGAAGGATGTGTCATGGCCTTATGTTTCCCTGTTCCCCCTGGAGCGGAGAAGGGGAAGGCATGCTGGGCATTTGATGAGTGACTGTATAAGGATCGTCTCCCCTAAGCTGGATCTTGGTAATTTTACTGCTGGTGGTGGTGTGGGTGGGTATGCGTTTAATGATGCATTTTCTCATCTGCTTTAATTTTTTTGTTTAATATTGTTTTATCTTTTGTATCTTGTGTTCTTTTCTTGATGATGTGCTTTTTAAATTTCTTGTAAGCCATCTTGATTACCAAAGATGACAAGGGAGAAATGAGATTGTGAAATCTTGCACGAGATATGGTAAGGAATAAAAAGAAAATTGTATTTGGGTGGAAGAACACATTGATGCAATATGAGGCTTTGAAAAATAAACTTGGGACATATTGTAACAGTTGAATTTGGCTGTATCCATTGATTTTTTTCTTAATCTGCTGGTTAATTCATCCAGTATTCACATGTTTGCAATATTGTAGACAAATATTTCAGGGCTCAGAACTCTCCTAATGTTGGCCTGATTGAAAACAAAACCATAGACCTAACTACTTAATTGAACAATTGACTGATTGACTGATTGCTATGGAATAATCCTGAGGAAATGCATGAGAAGAAAACAGAAAGGGAGAGAAAAAATGCAGAAAAAAATTAAGAATTAAATAGTTAAAGAATGTTTCACAATAAAACATTTCACACCTTTTTATGAAAAGCTGCTTGCATGAATTTTCTTCATCAATATTTATTGTCTTAAAAAATCGTGAGAGCCGTAGATTGCCCACCAATGATCTACTAGATTTAATTTAATTTGTTTGTTACATTTATACCCCATTTTAGCTCCAGTGAGCCCAAGGTAAGTTATTTGGCTCCTTTCCTTTCCACTTGAGCTTCTCAACAGCAACCCAGCCCACCCCAGGTTAGACTGAGAAAAAACACTTGCCCCAAGGTTAGCAAGTGAAGTGGCAGATGGGATGGAGCACAGGTGTGCATTTTTGGCTAACTCATATGTTCTGTTTTATTATTCTTTTTTATTATTTTATCATTCTTTTTCTTATTCCTATTATTGTTGCTCACAGACACAGATAAGTATAGCTATAAATCTATAATGTATGGACTAACTTGGTATTTAAGTCTTCAGCTGAAAATATGTGTGTGGATGTGCATGGATTAGGTATTTTCATTGTTAGATACTTTTTCATACTCTAGACTTTATGTATTTGGTTTGATATTCTTTGCATTTCTTTTGGTATGATGTGAGTTTCTTTTGGTGTTTTCTTGGTGGAAAAAGGGGGTAAATAATGTAAATAGTGCTGAAGATGAAGGTCATTCACTCCTTGAAATAAAGTAATAGTAAAGTAAATTTGTTAGTTTTGGGGATAATAAGGTGGAAGAGGGCAGGTAGTGTGGATGGTGACAGGAATTTCAAAGAGGGAACAACCCTGCGGTTATTCTCAAAATATACAAGCCCTCCTCTCCCCACAAATCCCAGCCTGGCACCACCATTCTTGCTAGTAAATACACTTGGTCCTCTGCATTTACTAGAGTTAGGGGCTCAGGACCTCTGTGAAAGTGGGAAAACCACAAATATCTGTGTCTGTGGGAAGGGAGTCAAGGCATGGTCGAGAGACAGCACCCAGGTCCAAACCAGGCATGAGAAAGAGGGGGAGGGGGTGGGACAGCATGGTCCCCCTACATTTTCTCTCTCTCTCATCTCCTTTCTTGGGTTTGGGGGGCATCAAGGGAGGGTTTGTGGTGCTGAGAAACTGGTGTTTAAGCTGTCCTTAACTGGCTAGGCAGTGGCTAGTGAAGGAGGAAGAGGACCAGAGGGGGCTGTTTAAAGGGCCGTGTGGCCTGATGGGAGCTGCAGGGAGGGAGGGTTCCCCTGGAGAAGAGGTGCGGGGGGCACAGGGACTGAACAAACTTGCAAATAATCAAATCGGTGAACGTTAAACCCACAAATGTGGAGGGCTGACTGTAAATAAAAACCAGCTGCCTCTGTTGTTGGTAGTGACAGTGGTGGTAGACATTTCTTCATCCCTCCTGGAACTGACCGTTTGTCCTCCCCTCCTGAGCTGACGTCTAGGGGTATTGCCACATGCTAGCATTGTGGGGTGGCGCCCTCCATATGCTGTTTGATCGAAGGGTCATTCATCCTTTGCAACTGGTTTTCCTGGGTAAGGGCTGTCAGGAACAGCTATCTAACAACATGTGGCGGGCAACACTTTTCCACCTCTGCTACAAGTGGGTGAGAAGCTGAGCCATGAACTGGGAAGGACCCAAATCAGATTTCTGATCAGTTTCCGAATTCAGGGCCAAGCTGTACGAAGGCTGCCTCAAAACAGGACCTCCACTAATCAGGAAAACACAATGAATAAAATATTCATAAGAAAATCTGAGTATAATCAGATGCAATGCTATCAAAATACCAAACACCCAAAGAATACGTCCTTGGACTTGTTCAGACAGGAAAAAAAATTCTGGAAGTGTTGAGCCCCTTCAGTTCCTTTTGTTTTGATTTTACGTGCATATTGATACTTCTGCATCCAAAGTCTTTCTTGAAATGTCCTGGGTTTCCCTCACTCCCTTGTGTTCTTTCTCCCCACCTCCCACTGATCAGGTGTCAGGCAGTATTTCAGAAACCCATTTCCACAGATTTCCATAGAGCCTTCTTTCTTCTTATTCAGGAGTTACAGTCAAAGTGTTAAAGTGGTTTAGCAATATTACACTGTGTAAGCACTGGAATCATTTTCTTTTATGGCAAATAGTCTTTTCCCCACCCCCTTTGCATGCTGTTGAATCTGCTGTCCTGGGAACAGGTGCTGTGTTTTCGGGGGCAGCCCCTTAGCTTGTATCCCACAAACGGAGAGTGGTGGAGAGGTGCCTTTCATTTTGAGAAACTCTGGGTTATTTTAAACTCATCTGCAGGGTAGAAATAAAAAGGACTTCTAAGTGCTGCGAGTTCCCTGGGAATACCTCAAGATGGGGAAAACCTCATGTAGATCCTCCCCACACGCGCGCGCACCCACCCAGACACAAGAGGATAGGAAGTAAAAAGCAAAACCTGGAAAGGACAAAAATAAAACCAAGGAGTTTCTCATATTTCTAGTCTGCCACCCAGATGGGCCCAGTAACAAATAATATTGAAAGGAAGAAAACCTATACAGGACACAGCACTGCCTATATGGATAGAAAGTGGTGGAACCTCAGAATAAGTAAACATACAATAACAAAATTCAAGGGAACGCAGTCTACGGTTATAAACCTGCCACTTCATTTCCAGCTTCAGCTTGACCTGCCCTACAGAGGGACCATCCAGACCCACTGAAAATCCCAGATTTTGCTGCTGCTCTTCCTGGTTTTTTCCTGGGAAGCTGGTATAAGAAGTCTCTGATGGTACTAAAAGCTCACAGAAAATAAAGTCAGAAAAAGAGGAAGAAAATCTGAGACTTTTTTCAAAAAATCGGTCTGGATGTGCCAAGAATTGCTGTGAGAGATATGGAGAAAATGACTGAGACGGAAATACAGAATCAGAGAACTGGTAAGGAACACAAGGGCCGTCGAGTCCCAGCCCCTGCCACGCGGGAAAACACAACTCCCGAGAGATGCCCATCCCACCTCCGTTCAAAGACCTCCGAAGAGGGAGAATCTACTCCCTCCTCTGATAGTCGGTCCCAGTGCTGAACAGCTCTCACTGTCAAAGTTCCTCCTAACGTTTAGGTGGAATCTCTTCTAATGCATATCCATGGGTTATTGTTATACCTCAGTGTTGTTTGCTTTAAGATTCCACGAGCAGAGTTAAATATTGACTCTGCTATGGAGCCCTTGTGTTGAACAGTGACATTACGCAATTGAGCACACATCCAAACGTGTTTCTGAACGCACAGCCTAACGGCCATGTCCATACCATGTGCATCTGCGTGTACAATGGCACCACTTGTGGGAACTCTGCTTCCACGTTCTGGAAGTAAAAGTGGATGTTCCACCTCAACGAGAAATATCCAGAAGGGAAACTTTGAGACAGTAGCAGTTCATTTGCATACTGTTTCCCATCATCCTTTGCTGAAGTCACTGTGAGCTGAAAAGCAGCCAGGTGAGGAGAGGCAGCAGGCTTTTAAAATAGCAAGGAGTAGGGTGTTATATCATGAAATGTGGCTTCTCATTATCTTTTGGTGAAGCTAGGAAGGAAACTTTCTGGCAATTTGTGTGTGTATCATCTACCATGAGTTTTTTGTTCTAATTGTTGGGGGTAAAAATCAGAGAAGAGAGAGCCAAGAAAGGAGACAGCGAAGCTCTGATAGAATATCAGATTATGTCTGTACTGTTTTCCTATCAGCCTTTGTTGAAGTCACTGTGACCAAAAAGCCAGCCAGGTGAGGAGAGACAGCAAGCTTTAAAGCCAAACCTCTGATAACATAGCAGCTAGTGTGAATACGTTTTGCCCCCATCAACTGAAGCTGTTGTGAGGAAAAAAAGAACAGGTGGCAGGAGGCAGCAAGTGTGAAGCTATGGTAGAAGAGTAGTTCATTTGCATACTTTTGCCCCCATCAGCCTTTGTGGTAGTCACTGTGGCCAAAAAAGCAGTCAGGTGGTAAGAGGCAGAAAACTTTTGAACCAGCAGGTAAGAAGAAAAGCCCTGACAAAAAACTGTATTTGCTGGCACATAAATTCAGTGGTGTGTAAGATGCAGCCTACTATCAAACGTTGTATTTTGTAGCTAGGCATTCCTGAGCTGCCTCTTTGCTGACCAATGAGCTCCCACAGGCAGCACGATTGCCTTGTGCAGCTTGGCTTAGGGCAGGAAAGGCACCTCGTGGACCTGTTTTGTGGTGCCTCTGAACCAAATCGCCCTTTGGAAACTAGGGGAAGTCGTGTTAGGAAGGCAGGAAGAAGGGAGGGAGAGAGAGAAGGGAGGCGGGGATTATTTCCACACTAGCCTGTTATAGCACTATGATTCCACTTGCAACATCCTATGGAATCCTGGGGTTTGCAGTTCCGGGAGGGGTCAGCTGGCCCCTCCCAAAACTGCAAGCCCCAGGATTCCATAGGATGTTGCAAGTGGAATCATAGCACTATAACAGGCTAGTGCAGAAATGGCCAGAGTCAGGGAGCAGCAGCAGCAGCCACCAGGGAAGCCTAGATGTGAAATTTCCGAGCATATAAGACACACCAACATACAAGATGAACCCCATTTCCAAACAGTATTTTGTGGGGAAAGTGTGTCTTATATGCCAGCAAATACAGTAGCAGTTAACATGCTTTTCCCTCCATCAACTTAAGCTGCTGTGGGGGGGGGACAGTGGGAAGAAGGTGTATGGTTGAATCTATGGCAGAGTAGTAGTTCATTTTGCATACTTCTCCCCATCAGACTTTGTGGAAATCACTATGGTCGGAAAAGTAGTCAGAGGGTAAGAAGCAAGATTTTGAGGCAGCAGATTAAGGAATGAAAGCTCTGGGAAAATAGCAGTTAATGTGCTTACTTTTTACCCCATCAACTTAAGCTGTTGTGAGGGGGGGTAGGGGGGAAGAGGCAGTAAGCTTGAAGCTATGGTAGAGTTCATTTGCATACTCCCCCTCCCATCAGCCCTTGTGGGGGTCACTATGACTATAAAAACAGTTAGATGGGGAGAAGTAGCAATGATTTGAGTCAGTAATGTGTATGTCTAAGACCATTTCTGCACAGGGTGAGGGAATCACCCCATGATGCTACTAACCAGACTTTTGGGCTCCCCGGTCCGGTCCACGCTTCTCTGGAGCAGTGCGTGGCCGGTGCTCTGCACTGCTCCGGGGATGGAAATGGTAGCTTCCGGTTGGTCGAGGGTCTCGACCAACTGCTGAAGTTCGCCAGCCTAAAGCCTGCCCCGCCCCTGGCAGATCGCAGGCTCACACCAATGCAAGCCTGCGAATCTGCATAGGGGAGCAAGCTTGCAGTGGCGTGCTCCGTGCTTTTGAAAGACCTGTTTTTAGTGGTCTTTCAAAAGCATGTGGACGACCACTTGGGGTCATTCCAGAGCGGGCTGGGGTGCGGATCTACGTTAAGTAGGTCCAACCCAGTCTGCTCCCAGGTGCAGATGTCCTCCCTGGAGGACGCTCTGCCCCGTGTTAAAAACCCCGTGCAGAAATGGCCTTAGATAACCCTCTCTCTTGTTGCAGTTGGGGGTCACCTTGATTCCCTCCTTGACATGCAGTACCCCTCACTGCTGGTTTGTGTATCTTCACTGTTGCTACCCTCATGAAGATGTAGGAAGCAACTGCTATGTTGGAAAGGTTTGAATCCTTTCTTATATGGTCTGCTCTTGGCAGTGGCTGTCCTCCAGGATGTTTTCTCACTGTTACAATCATTTTTCTTAGCATTTTCTTCCTGTTGCTTCTGTAGAATCAATTCTCCCTGATTTCCATCCATAAAGTTCTCACGGTCTCTGATGTGTGGAAGAGACTCAGTACATAGCTGTAGTTTACATACCTTTTCTCCTAACTACCAATTTGCTCTTGATGCAGGTACAACTGGTGAAATTGCCATACCACCACAAAAAAAAAGTACACAGATTAGACCAGACAACTATGGATCCTTCCACCCTCATCTCTACAATTCTTTCTCTTCCTTTCTTCCTTGTAAAACCTGTGCTCTAAGAGGTGCATACTACTACTTACTCAAAAGCTTGCTACCTCTCCCTACCTGACTATTTTTTTGTTTATAGTGACTTCCACAAAGGCTGATGGTGGGTGGGGAGGATAATGCAAATAAACTCTACCATAGCTTCAAGCTTACTGCCTCTTCCCACCCTTTTTTCCCCCCTCACAACAGCTTAAGTTGATGGAGTAAGTTGATGGAGTAAGCACATTAACTGCTATTTTACCAGAGCTTTCATTCCTTAATCTGCTGCCTCAAAAGCTTGCTGCTTCTTACCATCTGACTGCTTTTTTGATACAGTGATTTCCACAAAGGCCGATGGGGAGAAGTATGCAAATAAACTACTACTAGTACAGTAACAGTTCATTTGCATACTTTCCCATCAGCCTTTGTGGAAATCACTGTGGTCAAAAAAGCAGTCAAGTGCTAAGAGGGAGCAAGCTTTGCATGAGTAGTGTGCACCTCTTAGAGCAGTGGTTCTCAACCTTCCTAATGCTGTGACCCCTTAATACAGTTCCTCATGTTGTGGTGACCCCCAACCATAAAATTATCTTTGTTATTATGTGTTTAGTTAGTTAGTTATTTTCAACATTGAATAGATGGGAAATACTGTCCTAAATCACTGCTCTGGATAGACTTCTAATGCCTAAAAACTGGTAACCCTCCCCCTTTTTTAAGCACAGAAAGTGTCCATCAATGCCAGAATTAAGGCAGTAGTTCTAGTTCTGAATGTTAGATTTCCACAGTTCAAAAAGCCAGTCACTCCCAAAGGCAATGCCAAAACAGTCCACATTTTACATGAGGCGCAGGGAAGAAAGGACAAGGAGAGAGGAAAGATGGCAGTGGCATAAGCAGAGGTGTTTTGTTTCACTCCAACCCTCCCTCCCTTAAAGGGAGCGCAGCTGCTCGGGCGCTCTCACTTCCATGTCACATGGGCGCCCCTTCCTTCCTCCTTTCGTCCCTCTGAGGGCTCGGGAGTGGGGTGCGATACCCGCTTGTAGTCCCTTGATCACGCTACACCCGCGAGCCCCTCTCGGTCTGCCCACCTCTGTCCCCCCGCCCGGCAGGGAAAGATGGGGAAACGTCCGCACATGTGCCCAGCACGCCTCCTCTCACCTCCTGCCAGCGCAGGGTCTCCTCTCACACTCTGCCCCCCGCCTGGCAGGGAAATACGGTGAAACATCCCCACACGCACCCAGCACGCCTCCTCTCACCTCCTCCCAGCGCAGGGTCTCAGAAACAGTGCTCCCATTGGCTGTGAGGCCACCTTCTTTCAAAAGGGGGCGGGGCAGGATAGAGGAGCAGCGACCCCTGTGAAATGGTCATTCAACCTCCAAAGGGGTCGCGACCCACAGATTGAGAACCGCTGTCTTAGAGCATATAGATTTTATAAGGAAGAAGTGAAAAGAAAGAATTGCAGACATGAAGATGGAAGAATCCATAGTTGTCTGCAGCAATCTATGTGGTTTTTTTGGTGGGGGGGCTTCACCAGTTGTATCTACATAAAGGGCAAATTGGTAGTTCTCTTGGGAGAAAAGGTATGTAAACCATAGCTATGTGTCCCTTCAACACATCAGAGACCATGAAGACTTTCTGGATAGAAAACAGGGAGAATTGATTCTACAGAACCAACAGGAAGAAGCTGCCAAGAAAATGAAGAGGCCTGTAACAGCAAGAAAACACCTTGGAGGTTGCTGCAGGCAACTATGGATCCTCCCACTTTCATCTGTGCTTTCTCCTTGTAAAATCTTACGTGCTCTAAGAGGTACACACTACTGACTCGAAAGCTTGCTACCTCTCCCCATCTGACTGTTCTGATCACAGTGATTTACAGAAAGGCTGATAGGGGGAAAGTATGCAAATGAACTCTACCATAGCTTCAAGCTTAATGCTTCTCCTCACCCTTTTTCCCCTCACAGGAGCTTAAGTTGATGGGGGGGCAAAAAAAAGCACATTAACTGCTACTTTGTCAGAGCTTTCATTCCACATCTGCTGCCTCAAAAGCTTGCTGCCTCCTGTCACCTGACTGCTTTTTTGACCACAGTGATTTCCACAAAGGCTGATGGGAAAAGTATGCAAATGAACTACCATAGATTCAACCTTGCTGCTTCCTCCCACCATTTCCCCCCCCACAGCAGCTTAGGTTGATGGGGTAAAAAGTAAGCATATTAATTGCTGCAATATTTGCCCACATATAAGATGCACTTTTTTCCTGAAAAATAGTGTTTGAAAATGGGGTGTGTCTTATACACCAGTGCGTCTTAGACACTGGCAAATTTAACATCTAGACATTCCCTGGCTGCCGCCGCCGCTGCTCCCTAACAGAGAACATCCCCACCCTTTCCTTCCCTGGGACCAGCCTAGCCCTGCCTCTGCTCTCTTCCTCCCCACCTTCCTCATGCAACCTTTCCCCTAGTTTCCAAAGGGCAATTTGGCTCAGTGGCACCACAAAACATACCCATAAGGGGCTTTTCCTGCCCCAAGCTGCGTGAGGCAATCCTGCCACCCAAGGGAGCTCATTGGCCAACAAGGAGGCAGCTCAGGAACACCTAGGCACAAAACACAGTAGAGGAAAAGTATACTAAAAAAACTCCTTCCTGCAAAAAATACTGTTGGATAAGGGGACACATTTTATATACTGGTGCATCTTGAGTACTAGCAAACACATTACTCCTCAGAACTTTTCAACCTTTGCTCTTGATTCAAAAGCTGGCTGCCTCTCCTCACCTGGCTGCTTTTCAGCTCACAGTGACTTCAGCAAAGGTTGATGGGAAACAGTATGCAAATGAACTGCTTTTGTCTCAAAGTTTCCCCTCTGGATATTTCTAGTTGAGGTGGAACATCCACTTTTACTTCCAGAACGTGGAAGCAGAGTTCCCACAAGTGGTGCCATTGTAACGCAGATGCACATGGTATGGACATGGCCGTTAGGCTGTGCGTTCAGAAACACGTTTGGATGTGTGCTAAATTTTCGTAATGTCACTGTTAACAAAAGGGCCCATAGCAGAGTCAATATTTAACTCTGTTTCGTGGAATCTTAAAGCAAACAACACTGAGGTATAACAATAACCCATGGATATGCATTAGAGAGATTCCACCTAAACGTTAGGAGGAACTTTGACAGTGAGAGCTGTTCAGCACTGGGACCGACTATCAGAGGGGGAAAAGTCCTCCCTCTTGGTCTGAACGGAGGTGGGATGGGCATCTCTCGGGAGTTGTGTTTCCCGCGTGGCAGGGGCTGGGACTAGGGGGGCCTGTGTTTTCCTCTATTCTGTATTTCCGTCTCAGTCATTTTTTTCGTATCTCTCACAGCAATTCTTGGCACATCCAGACCGATTTTTTGAAAAAAGTCTCAGATTTTCTTCCTCTTTCTGACTTTATTTTCTGTGAGCTTTTGGTCCATCAGAGATTTTCTTATACCAGCTCCCAGAAAAACCAGGAAGAGCAGCAGCAAAATCGGGGATTTTCAGTGAGTCTGGATGGTCCCTCTGTAGGGCAGGTCAAGCTGAAGCTGGAAATGAAGTGGCAGGTTTATAACCGTAGACTCGTTCCTTGAATTTTGTTATTGTATGTTTATTATTCTGAGGTTCCCCACTTTCTTTATATGGGCTTGCTGTGTTTTGTATAGGTTTTCTTCCTTTCAATATTATTTGTTACTGGGCCCATCTGGGTGGCAGACTAGAAATATGAGAAACTCCTTGGTTTTATTTTTGTCCTTTCCAGGTTTTGTTTTTTTACTTCCTATCCTCTTGTGTCTGGGTGGGTGCGCGCGCGTGTGGGGAGGATCTACATGGGGGTTTTCCCCATCTTAATCCAGGGAACTCGCAGCATTTAGAAGTCCTTTTTATTTCTACCCTGCAGATGAGTTTAAAAAACCCAAGTTCTAAAAATTTAAAAGGCACCTCTCCACCACTCTCCGTTTGTGGGTTACAAGCAAAGGGGCTGCCCCAAACACAGCACCTGTTCGGGGACAGCGGGATTACACCCCTGCAAAGGGGGTAAGGGCTTTGCCATAAAAGAAAATGATCATGCTTACACAGTGTAATATTGCTAAACCACTTTAACACTTTGACTGTAACTCCTGAATAAGAAGAAAGAAGGCTCTATGGAAATCTGTGGAAATGGGTTTCTGAAATCTGCCTGACACCTGATCAGTGGGAGGTGGGGAGAAAGAACACAAGGGAGTGAGGGAAACCCAGGACATTTCAAGAACTTTGGATGCAGAAGTATCAATATGAGAAAATCAAAACAAAAGGAACTGAAGGGTCTCAACATTTCCCCAGAATTTTTTTTCCTGTCTGAACAAGTCCAAATTTCTTTGGGTTTTTGGTATTTTGATAGCATTGCATCTGATTATATTCAGATTTTCTTATGAATATTTTATTCATTGTGTTTTCCTGATTATGGGGGGTCCTGTTTTGAGGCAGCCTTCGTCATTTTTTGGCCCTAAATTTTGGAAACTGATCAGAAATCTGATTTGGGTCCTTCCCAGTTCATGGCTCAGCTTCTCACCCACTTGTAGCAGAGGTGGAAAAAGTGTTGCCCGCCACATGTTGTTAGATAGCTGTTCCTGACAGCCCTTACCCAGGAAAACCAGTTGCAAAGGATGAATGACCCTTCGATCAAACAGCATATGGAGGGCGCACCCCACAATGCTAGCATGTTTGGGAATACCCCTAGACGTCAGCTCAGGAGGGAGGACAAACGGTCAGTTCCAGGAGGGATGAAGAAATGTCTACCACCACTGTCACTACCAACAACAGAGGCAGCTGGTTTTTATTTACAGTCAGCCCTCCACATTTGTGGGTTTAACGTTCACCGATTTGATTATTTGCAAGTTTGTTCATCCCTGTGCCCCCGCACCTCTTCTCCAGGGATCCTCCCTCCCTGCAGCTCCCATCAGGCCACACGGCCCTTTAAACAGCCCCCTCTGGTCCTCTTCCTCCTTCACTAGCCACTGCCTAGCCAGTTAAGGACAGCTTAAACACCAGTTTCTCAGCACCCCCAAACCCTCCCTTGATGCCCCCCAAACCCAAGAAAGGAGATGGAGTGGGGACCATGCTGTCCACCCCTCTCCCCCTCTTTTTTATGCCTGTTTGGGGGGTGGGTGCTGTTCTCTCTAAAATGCCTTGACTCCCTTCCCCCCAACACGGGGTTTTTTTGGTTTTCCCACTTTCACAGAGGTCCTGAGCCCCTAACTCTAGTAATGCAGAGGACCAAGTGTATTTACTAGCAAGAATGGTGGTGCCAGGCTGGGATTTGTGGGAGAGGAGGCTGTATATTTTGAGAATAACCGCAGGGTTGTTCCCTTTTGAAATTCCTGTCACCATCCACACTACCTGCCCTCTTCCACCTTATTATCCCAAAACTAACAAATTTATTATTACTTTATTTCAAGGATAATGACCTTCATCTTCAGCACTATTTACATTATTTACCCTTTACCAGAAACACCAAAAGAAACTCACATCATACCAAAAGAAATGCAAAGAATATCAAATACATAAATTTTAGAGTATGAAAAAGTATCTAACAATGAAAATACCTAATCCATGCACATCCACACACATATTTTCAGCTGAAGACTTAAATACCAAGTTAGTCCATACATTATAGATTTATAGCTATACTTATCTGTGTCTGTGAGAACAAAAAAGGAATAAGAAAAAGAATGATAAAATAATAAAAAAGAATAATAAAACAGAACATATGAGTTAGCCAAAAATGCACACCTGTGCTCCATCCCATCTGCCACTTCACTTGCTAACCTTTTGGGGGAAGTGTTTTCAGCCTAACCTGGGGTGGGCTGGGTTGTTGTTGTGAAGCTAATTTTGGGAAAAAATAGGAGCCAAATAACTTACCTTGGGCTCACTGGAACTAAAATGGGGTATAAATGTAACAAACAAACAAATTAAATCAAATCTAGTAGATATTGGTGGGCAATCTACGCTTCACGATTTTTTAAGAAAATAAATATTCATGAAGGAAATTATGCAAGCAGCTTTTCATAAAGAGTTGTGAAATGTTTTATTATGTAACAACCTTTAACTATTTAATTCTTAATTTTTCTCTGCATTTTTCTCTCCCTTTCTGTCCTCTCATCATGCACTTAGGATTGTCCATATCGATCGATCAATCAATCATCAATCCATCAATCCATAATCAGTCAATTGTTCAATTAAGTAGTTAGGTCTATGGTTTTGTTTTCAATCAGGCCAACATTAGGAGAGTTCTGAGCCCTGAAATATTTGTCAAATATTGCAAACATATGACTAGTGGGTGAATTAACCAGTGGGTTGAGAAAAAAATTGATGGAAACAGCCAAAATCACCTGTCACCTGCTAGCCAACTGTCTCATTTTTTTCCTTAGCCACATATTGCATCAATTTGTTTTTTTCCACCCAAATACAACTTCCTCTTTATTCCATACCATATCTTGTGCAATATGTCACAACCCTGTTCTCCCTTGTCATCTTTGGGAATCAAGGTGGCTTACAAGAAATTTAAAAACAGATCGTGAAAAAAATCACAAGATATAAAAAATAAGACAGTATTAAACAAAAAAATTAAACCAGATGAGAAAATACATCATTAAACACACACACACACACACACACACAGCAGCAGCACAGTTACCAAGATCCAGCTTGGGTGAGAGGATCCTTATACAGTCACTCATCAAATGCTGGAATGCCTCCTCCTCCTCTCTCTCCCCTATAGGGAAGAGGGAAACACAAGACCTCGATACATTTTTCAGCAGCAGATAATGGACAAAAGCCACAAGAAGCATTCCCCAGAGTGGCCCATGCAGTGCCTGCCAACAGCCCCTGGAAAGACATGAGGACATCATAATGCCCTCTCAGTGAATTCCATCTTTCTAACACTTCCTGGCCCATTGAAAAAATTATGGGTGCCTACTATCGTGACTTTTCACGTTGGTGACGCAGTTTTTAAACATGCACCATTTTGCGACATGATAATTCAGTAAGTAATTCAGTTAAGTGGAGGCAGCCCCTCCACCCAGGCCTGGCCTTCCGCCATCCTCACTGGGGTCTTCCTTGGCTCTGGGCAATGGTGGCAGAGGCAGCCCCTCTACCCAGGCCTGGCCCCCCACTGCTGCCCTTGCCAGGGTCTTCCTCAGCCCGGGGTGGCAGAGGCAGATGCAGCCCCTCCCAACGTTACATTCATGTGACACACCTACACCTGCAGCCAACACAGTGATGTGTCGCGACACAGTTTGAAAAGCTCTGTGCTAGATAAATGCCAATGGCCACACTACCTCTGGGGATCTGTGAGAATAGTCGTAACAGTTAAGTATGGGCAAGGCTGACTCAACCTATAATTGATGTCCTAGGGGTGTAAATTCATGTACAACCCCCTTTTCCTGTTCTCTCTTGCTTTCCCTCCCACCCTCTGTGCCAAGGAGAGATTATATTCTCTCTTCAAGTATTTCAGCAATGTCAGACCCTTTGGCTGGCTCCATAAATGCATGGAGAAACTTCAATTGAGGAGGCAGGGAGGGAGTACATGAAGTTCCCTTAATGCTACTTTTTCATCTAGGCCTAGTATTGTCTCCTCTTACTGGCAGTGGCTGTCCAGGGTCTTAGACAGAGAAGGATCTTTCACATCCCCTGCTACCTAAGCCTTTAAAGTATTCCATGAAAGATCTCTGCAGTGTGAGAGATAATTAAAATATCATATGATATTCAAATTTTATAAATTTACAGTATTTTACCACTTTTAATGCATGAAGTATAATTAATTTGATGCAATTAATTAATTTATTGAAATTATTAAATCTGGATTTGGGGAGATGGCTTGAAATAAAACAAGAAAATGACAAATTAAAAAAATTAAAAAGGTACGGTCCTCCAACAGTTCAGAAAACTTGAATGTCCCCCCAGTCCTGCCACATTTGCTTACCCCTGCTTTAACTTGAGATGCTAGAGATTAAATCTGGGAGTGTCTCTACTGTAATCAGGTCCAGGGAATGTGTGCCTGTCCAGATGCTGCTGAACTGCCCTTGCCACGGGACCCACTCACTCTGGCCAGTGGTGACATATGACTGGAATAGTAGACCATCCACATTTGGAGGATCAAAAGTGTCCTACCTGTGAAATGAAGCATGTTCTCCATCACTGAATTATGGACGCTCTCACAGACCTGAAATGCTGTTTACCCCCTGTTGTCCAATAGCTTGGCTGGGGGAGGGGTAGGCAGAAGACCACTCTTGAGGATCTGCCAGAGTGGCCTAGAATTGTTGGAGTTCTGATACTCATTCAGGTTGACCCATTCTGACAAGGGAATATAAAAGAAACACGGAAGCCCTCACAATGAAAATGCAGGCAGGTCATGTGAGCCCAAGTACAACTAGTGATCTCTTGGTTCATCAGGCAGAAGTATATAATTAAATGATTATACACACTGTCCTCTCTGTCCAAACAAAGCCTTCCACATCCTTCAAATGAAGTGTGTACCAGGTCAATATGTCAGTTCAAGGAACACTATAGTAGGTAGTATAGTTTTGCAGCTGTATTGTAATTAAGGGAGTGACAAAGTCACTGGACCGTGCTTGCTTTAGGCCACACAGCTATTGAATTATCCTTGTATGAAATCTCTCTTCCATTCCCCTTCTGCATTTTAAAATTTTTATAGAGAAGCCTTTGACCCTAAGTCCACCTGCCTCCATGCCCTGGCAAAGAGAAATCATTGCTGTGTTACATCTGATCCTTGAAATACATGTGCTGTTCCTTTTCCTCATACCCATCCTCTTTTTTCCTGATTTAAATTTGAGAAGTAAGACATGGCAACCTCCTCTCTATAACAGACAACAACTTGTTTCAGAGCTACTGTTTTACGGATCATGTTATATTTCCACAATGGTGAGGAAAAGATGGAATAAAATTTCATTCAGGTGGAATGACACACATGGAACCATGGGACAGAGTGTACAGTGCCTAACATGATCAGGTGCTTTGGGGCACGAAAGAGGGTGGAGTCATGCACTGCTCCCAATTCAAGCATGCAGTCCGACAACTATTCTCAGTAGACTTTGCGAAGTTGCTTTTTTAGACAACAACTCGCGGAATCATGTAGCCAGAATGGCTGCAGGGAGGGTTAGTTCTAAAATGTAACATCTACAAGCTGTGATAATTCCTTGGATATCTTGAAAATCCATAATTTCATTGGTGTGTGGAATCCCTCTGCTAATGCAGATCACAGCTGTCATCATTTTCATAGCTTCTGTGTCCACTTCTATCGCCTTAGTGCCTTGGTGAGCCTCTCTGTGCTTAGCTAAGCTGGTCCACAGATGGCAGGCATGCAATGTGCCACTGGACTCCTACTGAAAGCCCTGCCCAGTTTGGTAGGGTCTGTGAGAGTTTGTACTCTGCTGGCATAGGCTTCAAGAGTCAAAAGCATAATCTCCATGCCATTATAAGGAAGCAGGATAGGATTTCCTGGATGATTGTGACCATACCGGCATATAATGTACATCCCACTTACAAGGCATGGGTGCTGTTTGATGCATTGTGTCACAACAAATCTGCATTTTTCACATTTGACAGGGAACTGAAACCTGAATCTGAGAAGAATATGATACACGTATATTCTAACAGTGCATTAATTACATTATTAAGCTTACAGGTTTTTAAAAATAATCATACACTGGAAAAAAGTAATGTGCGAACACTAAATTCCATGTAATCTAGTATGTCACAAATGTTCAAATGTCACAAATGTTCAAAATAAGAATAAATAATCTACTGAAAAATTATTATAAGTTAGGGCATATGTGATTTCTGTTAAATGATTCTGAGAATGTGCTTTCTTAAAAGAGAAGGGGTGTCTTGACCAACTTTTTTTGTTTTAAGTTAATTTCAGCAACCAGCAGGCATTGGGTAATCTACTGGAACCTGAACAGTGATCCACCTTCTCATTGTTGTCAGTAACTGATTGGTCACAATGAGGGAATTGAGGTATGGTATAGTTTCGCTGCTTTTCAGATGGACAGGGTATCTCTCCCCTGTAAGGTGAAGATATTCTAAATCTCAGAACCATCCAGACACATGCTTTGTGTCCCACACATGTAAATTTACTGTCCCTTGAGTTAAGCATTGACCTAAGCTTTGACTTGGTTAATATTTACCTCTCTGGTCAATCAATATTGATGTTCTCTTTGACAGATGTCAATACTTGTTTAGTGTTTGTCTATTTTCCCCTGTTGCTAATTTTCTTGAAAGCTTCTATTTATTCTTTTAAAGTTAAATTAGTGGGAAGGCCTCCGTCTCTTCTCTATGGGCAGATGCAGGTGACCTTCTTCTACCCCTTACTATAAAATATATGTATGTAATTTTATGGTGTGTGTGGAAGGGCAGGGGAGAGACACATAGGCTCTACATAATTTATACTTAAATTTATATTCTCCTCTTTCCTTCTGTGTGGTTTTCAAAGTGGTTTCAAACAAAACACCATAGCAACATAGTAAAATTAATCAAATACAACACAATAGTAGAATGAGATAATAATTGAATCAGCAGTTGGATATTAAAAATCAGCATATGTTGGAGCCACAGAAGTCTGGATTGAACAACTCTGCAATATTCTTTTCGAAAAATGTTGACCAGAATCACCTTTGGTACTCCAAGTGTGGTCGCTCCATAGATTTGTATAAAAACATTAGCTGGCATTCTGTATTGTACTTACGGATTCATAACCTGAGTGATGGACCTGTGACTGCTTCGTATTTACTAACACAGTGCAGATACAATTATGGCACTATTGGCCCAGTTGCAAGTGCTCTCTCAAACCTATTTTCCCAGGCAGCAGCCACTCCAAGGCCATTTCCACACTACACTGTTGTAGCGCTATTATTCCATTTTCAGCATCCTGTGGAATTCTGGGGTTTGTAGTTTATTGAGGCCAAAGAGCTCTCTGGTGGAGAATTCTAAATGCTCCTCCCTAAACTGCAAACCCCAGAGTTCCATAGCATGTTGAAAGTGGAATAATAGCACTATAACAGTGTAGTGCGGAAATGACCCAAGAGATGGAGGTCTGATCTTCTGGTGATCAGAACACAGCAGGATGATGTTTCCATTCCCCTCCCACCAGTGATCAAGGCCATGACAATCAGAAGCAGGACTCCATTCACGATACCTTGTTGCAGCCTTGTTCCCCATAAGAAGAGGGCTAAAAACCTATCTGGCTGTGTTCCAACTGCTAGCGGAACAGATCACCATCTCTTGCTACAGTTGATGCCTGGTAAAGTAGGTTTGGAAAGTGGGTGGGACAGGAGATGATACTTCATTATGCATCTGTAACTATGTAGGTGATGTAGAATATGGGCCATTGTGATAATTGGCTATTTTATTTTATTCTCTTCCATGATAAACCTTAGCATGGAATGCATTTTTTTATGGCTGCCACAAACATTTTAATTGAACTATCACCAGATACAAGTGACATAGTTACCTGTGAAGCAATGAGGTTACAATGAAAGCTATATTTCAAACATAACAAAACATGTGGGAGTGGCATTATGGTGAGTTTTTTTTCCACTTAGTATAACAAGTGCTGTTAACAACTAGTGCTACTACTTTAGAGGCATATCTAGGGGATTTTTTCAAGTTTTGTACCACGCTCCTATGAGTAGTAAAGTCTTCCCCCCATAAAATAACAGAAAAGTAATTAAAGGAATGAGTAATGCAAATAGTTATTTTTCTGTCTATGTAATGGTTGACAATGAACATTAGAAAATTGGTTTAAATGCTGTAATGA
This sequence comes from Iguana delicatissima, assembly GCA_948472985.1. Lineage (NCBI taxonomy): Eukaryota > Metazoa > Chordata > Lepidosauria > Squamata > Iguanidae > Iguana > Iguana delicatissima. The sequence continues at coordinate 1,206,279 of CAOKZL010001136.1, read as the reverse complement.
GTAATAGGAATTACTTTTAAAAAGTAACTTTCCAGGCTCTGATTGTCACTAGGGATGTGAGAATGTTTCAGTTTTGATTTTGTTATATTTATGTGTGGGTGATAGCTTCCATGTTATTACATGTTCTATGCTTTAGTCTGAAGTTCTCAGTTCAGACTAACTTTTCAGTTCAGTTCAGACCTATTTAAGGTACTAAACCCACATCCCAGATAGATCAAGGACCTCAGATAGGCCCTTTAAAATGCCTGAGTTTGAATTCACAAGTTATATTTGTCCAAATTCCTGTACAACCTTGAATTTTCCTTCCAGCTTCCTTTTCTGCAATCCCCTGAAGAAATTTTCCCTTTTGTTGTAAAACATAACTATGTTGGACATCATCAGGAATTGTTTCCTTGCAGGTATTAAAATAAATAGGGAAAAAATAGATTGAATTTGATAACTCTGTGGCCACCATTTCCATTCCAGACTACAGCATAGAATTGTGTCCAGTTCGTTTGTGAGTGTTATTCTTAGTGGCTTCTCTGGAGTTCCCTGCCAAAGCAGGCCAGGCTGACTATGGCTAAATTGTCCCCTTGCCAGTAGGGAAATATGTGTATTTAAGGTAGAGAAAGTTTTGCAGCCCCCGAGCTCTGCAGGGGACTCCTGAGCCCCCTAGGATTCCCATTTTTTCCCCTGAATTATGGGCAAAAAACCCCACAGACTCACCCAAATCATCAAAAACAAAACAAAACATGGCAGTTTGGGATGCCCTGCCTCACACAATCCTCAACCCCAGAAAAATGATAAAAATCAGATTAAAAAAACAAAAACAAATCTCAGGATTGCTTCCATACCTTTTCAGTTTTCCAAAAATATGTATCTGGATATAATTATAAGTGATGTATGTTCATGTATTAGATTGTAACTTATTTTATATTAATTGTTTATTATGAGCCACTGTGAATGCTGTGTTTGTTTCTCTGTTTTTAAAGCACTGTTATCCTACTCCTCAGCCAAAAAGGCTCCCAGAAGAGTTCACACAGAATTAGTAAAAGAAAGTCCCTGCCCCTAGGCTTACAACCTAAACAAAAGAAAACCTATGCAAGCTACACAAAGGGGGAAAGGGATAGGAGGAAAAGAAGGGAAAACTAGCCTTTCAGCAGGAGTGGTGGAGTGCCCCTGTTTCATATCTGATTTTTAGTGGCTAAGTGGGGTATAAATTCTCCTTTGGATTCCCTCCCACCTGATTTCATTCTTCATCACAAGAGAAAAAAATCTCTTGGTATATCAGATGCCCCTCTCACAAGGTCAAGGGAATGATTTGGTCCAGTCTAGCATAGGAAAAAAGCTGCCGAGGTTAGCACAGATTGCAGAGAGGAGGAATTCCCTGCTGGAAGGGGGAAGTATTTTCTCTGTACACGTTGAGAAATATGTCTGTGCTGAGTTGTGCTGAGCGGAGCCAACTCAAGACATTTTGCTGCCTGAGGCAAAGGACAAGATGGCAAACTTTCTATTCTGTGTAGAAAAGCCAGCTAGAGCCATTTCCGCACTGTATTTCCTTCCGTTGTCCTCCCATCACAATCCCAGTAGCGCCTTTTCTGGGAAGGTAGTGTAACATGAACACTGCCTTTCACACCCAGCCAGCTCCTTGCAGAAGGGAACTGTGAGCAACAAGCACCTTCCTTCTGCAGAGCAGTGGCCTCTTTCTTATGCTGCGCTGGGGAAGGAAGTGTAATGATTACACTTCCACCCCTTCTGCATGGCTGGCAGTAATGGGAGTGTCGTGTGATTGCGGGCGCTTAACAGATTTTTTCCATTAAGTGAATATCTTGCAATCATGACGGGTGGGGATGTGCTAGCTGTAAGATGGTGATGACACACAAAAGAACAACTTGTGGACTGCTGCCAACACATCCCCATCGCGGAACTGGGGTGCCATGTGGAAATGGCTTAGGTTGATGGTTGACTTTTACTCAAAACACTGGTCGTTAGAAGAGAACCACCACTACGTATGATAACATCAGCCCAGTCTAGCTGGTGCAGGACAGGCTGTATGGTTCTGTCCTCCAAGTGAGGGGAAAGGCCAGGGATCTTTTGATCAGCTATTGGAGAAGGTGGGGAGGAACAACTACTGCTCACTCCTGATATCTGGTACTTGAAAAGACTACTTCACTTTGCCTAGGTAGGGATGGTCCCGCCATCACCTCTTCTGCAAATGCCTGCTTGAAGAACAAACAGGAAAAGAGAGGTCAGTGCAGCTATGTTGTTCAGCATGCTCCCTCTCATATGGCAAACATTTCCATTTGTTGGAAATGCAGCTGTTCAAGGATCACAATCTTAATGTTGTCATACCCTCTGCATGTTGGCAAAGGGTGGGCTATATCACTCAAAATGCCTTCCTTCCCAACACAGCATCCCTGGCATTACGTTTCTTTGATTGCAAAAAAATTTTTTTGATGTCCTAAGTCAACGTCCAAAAATGTCCCTGTGTGCAATCTCTCACTCACTCACACACACACACACACACACACTCACACGCACACGCACACGCACATCCTGCCAGCCTCTTCACCTTCTACAGCATCTTCAATTAATCTCTGTCAAGAGGTAATCAAAAGGAGAGGGGACATGGGTGAATATAGATGTGTTAGCAATTAATCTAACTCAGTTTAATGGAGGGGGGTGGATGCTGGGGGAATGAGGAGGCATGGTTGGATAGGAAGAGGAGATGGCCTTTATAATAGGAAGAAAGGGGGTGGGGGATTATATATACAATACAGAAAAGAAAGTGTTGGCTGTGTGAAGAGGGACGCCCCTTTCAGACATGGCTGAAAGAGTTCTCAGGATTCTTTGGTTATTTCAAGGTGACGAGTGAGTGGAGTGGTGTATAAGGGAGAATCATGCTATTGTGAAAAACAGTAAATATATTTCTACATAGCTATAAAAATGTGAAAATCCTGAGGTGAAAGGTTTTAATCCCCTTCTCCAGGCCTCAAATTTCCCATCTCATGGTTTACATTGATCATAAAAGACTGTAGAATTGGTGTAACTGTTATTCTAGTTCACTGTTCTGATCTTTCCCCCAAAGTTATATTAACAGCAAACACACCCACAGTATGTCTCAATGTTGTACTGTAAATGAAATATATATATAATTTATATATTATATAAATCTATATCTGTATGTACATATATCTGTATGTATATATATCTGTATGTATGTAATGTCTATATTACCTAGGCAAAACAAATTAGATCTTTAAACAGCAAGATTGTTTACAAAGCCACATACATACACATGCACACACATGCACATTCTAAGTTGCTTTCTTATTTAATTAATTTTACATTTGTTATATCAAGTGAGTACAGTGTATTATTCTGTAATATAACTACTCTGTATCTACTGATGATAAATTGCACAATAATGTTGGGAGTAAAAAGTTTCCCAAGCATTTACTGCTTTGTTTCTGATTTCCTAAGCAATTCTAAACAAGCCATTCTATCTTCTTGCAAGAACTGTGTCAAACATCAAGTAAGAGAATGACTAAGAAAGTGCATTTCTTCACAGAAAGGATGATGCCTATGTTAGGATGTTCTGCTCTCTGTCTTGCAGTTCATGTTAAGCAACTCTTTCTTTGGAAGCTCTATAAAAATGCAGTTTTTCAATAAAGCTTTTTCCATCTGATCAGACTACTATTGCAGCCAAGTTGACAGCAGGAGCTGAGAAGATGTTCCCTCTTGGCCAAGAATAATTGTGTGTGTGTGTGTGTGTGTGTGTGTGTCTGTGAGAGAGAGAGAGAGGAAGAGCGTGAGCAATTTCAGCTCCATGATTTTACATGGGAAACAAGGGTGGACTGGTATTTCAGTCATGCTCTCTACTAACATTTGGGATCGAAGAAGGAGCTTCTTCCTTTTGGCAGTGGATATTCAGCTCTTAACAATGTTTATCTTATTTATTGTATGCTAGTGCTATTAATAGCCTCTATCCTGTTAGTCCCACAGACAGTAGACTAATTGAACTTACAGATTGACTCATCATTCAACAATTGGCTCAGTGGGCCTACTGTAGCTCCAACTACCCCATAGGATGCAGACTACTGAGACCCTAAACCAGGTATGGAATTTGTGTGGACTTCCTGACATTGTTGTGCTGCAACTCCCATCAATCCTAGCCACTGTAATCCAGAGTGAGAGATGCTGGGAGATGCAGTCTAACAACTGTCTGGAGGGATGCCAAATCCCTACATTTTTGCCCTAATAGCACTGGCATGTAATAAAAGAGATAATTTTTAGGGAACCGCATTGAGAAAGCAAACAATAATCAACTCTGAAATATGGAACAATGAGACTGAATGGCACACACTAGATCACAGCAAGTTTTACATGGCTTCTGTGTATACAAGTATCAGTTTGCACTTAAGTGATACCACTTCCTGGGTCAACTCTTCACCTCTGCTTTCAGTGGAAACAAATCCATCAGAATTTCCTACAAAATAGCAGTACAGTTGTTCTCAGGCTCTGGGACTCCCTTCCTAGGAAACCAGACTGGATCCCTTCTTGCTATCCTTTTGTTGGCAGGCAAAGGCTTTTTTTGAATCCCAACAGGCCTTTGGGAACTGACTGTTTTACAAGAAATGGGTCTTTCTTGGTGTCTTATACTACTTTTATCCTTTGCTTTTAAATGACATGTTTTCATGACATTAATTTTACAGGTAGCTGAATATCATTTTGGACATCACATTTGTATGTTTTTATCTACCTATGCTTTTACTTGCATTTTTAAAAATTTTGCTAGCCACCTTGAGTCCCAGTTTTGGAAGAAAGACAGGGTACAAATAAAATAGTACAGTGCAGTGCATGCAATACGTTAAATGTTTTGAATTGTACTGAATACAAGAACAACTCAAGGGCAGGGCTAGTGGCTTGTGACAGGGTAGACAGACTGTCTTAACCTCTGCCCTGCTGATGTCTGCCAGTCTGGGAGAAGGCAGATGTAGGCAATTCTGCCAGGTTGTTGAGCCATATAGATCTATCTGTTAGTTCTGATGGTACAAGAGCCCACCTACTCAAACCCTCCTACTCTCCTTTTCTCCTCCAACTGTTAGTGGAAAAATAGTCAACATCAGATTTCTGCTCAGCTAGGCAGCCCTGCGGTGATGCTCCTCTCTGCTAGTGGAGAAGCATTTCTGCTTCCTCCCTTGCCCCCTCCTGCTTCAGATAAGAGTGACTAGATTAGAGCTGCTCTGTAAAACTCTGAAAGTGAAAGGCAGCAGAGGCAGGTTTTAGTCTGAACTTGATGCTATTGAAGGTGCTAAACCCTATCCCCCAAATGGATTCAGCATATTAGACTGTGCTTTTAAATTTCAGACTAAAACCCAAAGCTGATTCACCAGTCCACCTACATTGGAGCTGCCAGCCTCCACTGGTGGAAAGGAGGTGAAATCACACAGCTGCCTACCCTACCAGCCCAAGAAGCATAGTTGGCATGCTTGTTTCTCTTCTGCTTTTTGTCAAAGCGTTTGCTACCCTGAGATATAATGTAGCATAATGTACCTAGCAAATATTTACTTCATTCAAGAAGGCCCGGAACAAAATCAGAGAGGAGACACGCACTTTGGGCTGTGTATGTGCCTTCACAGGACAGACCAGATATGGCGCTGCAGTGGCTTTTCATCAGCCTATGCATTTTTAACATTGAAAGACAGTCACAGAAGCCACATTGTGTTCAAGCAGAAAACCTGAGCTTCTCTGCTAAATAACAAAGTGGCATGCTCTCTTATTCACAAGCCATAAAGAGGCTGTTGCACTTACGTCTCACTGCTAATTGTGATACCATATGAAAGAAGTAGAGAGGGACAGACTATGTGGAAGAGAGCATGCTTTAAAGAAGCTTTTTATAAGGACTAGGGCTGTGGTTCAGACTCATTCAGTGATCTGCACATCAAAATAGAATTTTGCCAAAGGGCACCCTACCAGGGTGAGGAGAAGAGCTGGCTTTTGCACACAGGGAGAGCTTTACCACCCTGTCAGGCCCAAGAAGCTTGCCAAAACTCCACAGCTGCACTGCTTGAGGGGAGAATGGTGAAGAGTCTTTTGCCAGTTTCCCACCAGGAACATTTATGGGTGTGTGTGAAAAAGCTTTGTTGGTTTAATGGCAGTTTGGTGTTTCCCCTTCCTTCATTCTACCACTAGCCAATCTCATCTTTTCCCAGTTCTTTCCTAATCCAGTTCCATGTTTTCTTACTATTGTTGCTTGTTTGAGTGGGTTTCTGTGTTAGCCTCAGTACTATTTTAGGA